>VZTB01018367.1:1794-60889 GCA_013397245.1 Thryothorus ludovicianus
TTATGAACACTTTAGATTCTAAAGCAAATATTTATGATTTATACACATTATTGATGGCTCTCTGAAGATAGCTGTCTTATACCTTTGGTGATTATTAAAAGAGAAGCTAAGCAGGTAAAATCTCTACTTATTAAAAACTGTGATCCTCCAAGAGGTGAAGGAAAAATTTGCCTCTTACATTCACGCCAAAGATGCTCCCTTTAGACATACCAATTTTGTGATTATTTTACTCTAATAGGATAATATGATGAGGTAACATGCTAAAAATTTTAAGACTACAGCTGCACTACATTTAGGAAAGTAGGCAGCTCTCACAGCTAACAAGTGACAAGACAAGGGGCAAAGGCCTCAAGCTGCACCAGGGGAGGTTTAGATTGGATTTTATGTAAGATTTCTTCATTGAAAGGGTAGTCAGGCATTGAACAGGCTGCCCAGGGAAGTGATGGAATTTCCACAGCTGAAAGAGTTCAAGAGGAATGTGGATGTGCACTTGGGAATGTGCTTTAAATGGTGAACACAGGGGTGCTGGGTTAAAGGTTGGACTTGATGATCTTAGAGGTCTTTGCCAACCTTAACAATTCTATGATTCCAGGGTTTATGAATGGAAGATTTTTTCACAAGGCATTAACATCTTGCATATCATTCACTCAGAAGATGTTTTGTTTTAATTTGAATCTCTAGAAACCCTCTTAAATAACTCAAAACTGCTAAAAAGGGGAAAATTTTCAAGGCAATAACTATTCAAAAAGCAAGCAATTTTTTCGGAGAACACGCTTTCTGTAAACTTTTACTAATCTATCTTTCTATAACTTACTCATTTACCTGCTTGACTTCATTTATTTTTTAGTAAAACCTTCTGTTTTTCTTTTATAAAATACTAGCAGAAGCTTGAAAGACTAAAGATAGCATGATGAGTAAGCTGTCATGGCATACATGAAGCAATAACTGGTAGCCTCCCTAGCAAATGGGAACCTGGCAATAAAGGCAACATATGTCTAGACAGAGAACCTACCACTGAACATTTCCTTACTCTTTAAGATCTCCTTGGATTGTAAGAGTAGGTAGAAAAAGGTAACAAAAGCTTCCACTGATCCTCAACAGCAAAATCTTAAAAACACCAATCCTTGTCTATCTGTGTTACCTTTAAAGCTTTGTTCAACTTGTATTTTTTTAGACTTATCTTTTTTTTCTGGGCAATTGCCATCAACTGTTTTAAAAGAAATAATTGATAAAACAGGCCAAAATTGAACATGCAAGTTTTCTTAAAAGTTCTTGAAACAGTTCTAAAATTTCTGACCCTTGAGCTAATTTGACAAAAAGTTCAGAGATACTTCATGAACATGTAATCTCCAATCATCATTAAAATCTATCCAAAAACCTGATTAATATATAATCCTTTGGAAACTGGCAACTATCCTCAGCATAAATGTGGTGACAGCTGCTAATTCTCTGAAGATTTGTGCTCTCATTTGGCATTTGTTGATCCTTAACGTTTTCCATACATGAAAAAAAGAGTAAGCATTACATCCACAGAGCATAGTGTACACCAGAGACACAAGTGCCAAGAATTTAAATTTAACTGAATTCTAGGAGTCATTATAAAACTAGCCCAAGAAGCCAAGAGCTTTGAAAGTTGTCTTTACTTCTCCTGTACTACTGACAGAGGGAAAGAGAAATAAATAGGATCTAAAAAGAAATAAATAAGACAGCATATACTATTCTTTAATAGCCTACACTGAAGCCTGGGATATCTTGGGAGAAAAAAAAGCAAACCACATCTCTTGCATGACTGAGAAAACAGACACAAGATTTAGATAAACATTTCTAAGACAAGGAGAAACAGAGGTGACCAGCGGGCATGAATAATAAAGAAAATGAGAATATAATCAAAATATGCAATTGCAAACATTTCAAGAGATTTCATCATTAGCCATGTTAAATTAAATTCACTAGTGGCCATCCAGAAAAGGGGATCAGAGTGAGAGAATAGTACTTTTAAATAATTGTTTATATTCATCTCAAGCCATGAGCAATAGATCATAGAGTGAACAAAACTTACTGAATTGTTTTTATAACTGTAACCTAACATCTTCAAAAAATAAAGTCTGTGGGACCACACTTAAGCAAGAAAGGAATCATGGATTTTATTCAACTTAAAAAAATATTGTACTTTAAAGTTCAGAAATACAAGGGATAAGTCACAAAAGGAGAAAAGGATTCAAGGACAGATTTCAGTGGAAAAAATGTTGGCAAAAAAAAATGTTCTGCAAAAAAAATAATGAGTGACCTAAGAGACTTTACAAGCAACAGACTAAGATGAAAATTAAAATAACTAAAGAAATAATATTAAAGAACAGGCAAACACCATGAATTCATGAAGAAGGGAGGAAGGCCAACAAGGTGGCAGGGACCAGGACAGGGCTACAGGAGCTTTGCTGATGGCAGTTTCAGCTAAGTGAAAAGGATATCAGAGATGAGTGAAGAATATAGGGCTGACTGCTCCCAGTTTTGGAGTAAGGTCAAAAAAGATGTACCTCTTAATTCTAGATGGGTGAAATTTAGGTATTAAGGCTAGTCCTTAATTAAGTTACGATACCTGTGTCTTTAAAATACACTGCTAAATCAGCATTTAAGTTTTACTCTAATAAATTTTAAAAAATGCAAACAAACAAATAAGAAAAATGTGAATAGGGAAAAAAACCACTTAGTACATACATGGAGAGAGATGCAAGAGAGGACAATACACACCAAACCTACATATCCTTTTTAAACTAATATTCAGCATCACCATAATCTTTTTCAAACTAATTTTTAATTGTTTGATTTCCTTAAGAATTAACATTTATATTTATATCCTGTAAAATAATTTTACTCTAAAAGCAAGGAGATGCACAATTTTCAAGTTTTTAGCCATTAGAATTTATACTACAAGTTCTAAATATTTTTGTTTCAGAGAAAGTGCAGTGAATAATCTGATAGCTGTGGTCACCCAGGCTGGAGTAGAAGCATATTCCAAAACTCAGCATATCAGCAGCTCTCAGCTCTGCACCATGTGGAAGTCAATTATGGAGATCTGGTGCTCCAGACAGTTCTGTGCTCCTTTGAAGTATGATGAGCTACCAGTTACATAACAGGCTCTACACCACTGGTGACAATGTTTTACCAGGAGTGAAATCTATTTAGGGCATTTATTCAGAAAAATAGTCACAGGAGCTGTGACATTTGTGGCTAACTGATAGACCAAGTCAAATTAAGATCACTGCTAATCCAGCAGCATCTTAAATTCCTGACCTTGACAGATGGCTGATGTGGCACTGGGCTACTACTATGTCTCTCCTTTTGGATACGTTAACAAAAGATAACTAAAATATCTGTTACTCAGACAAAGCATGGTACATCAGTTAAGAAAAACCCAGAGTTTCTGCCTATGCAAATTTTGAATTTGATAAAAAAATCTATTTAGAATGGAAGAAAAGCTTTTTAAAAATATGATATTTATTAATCTAAAGGAGATTGCTGAATCTATGGTAACAGCAGGTGAGCGGAAAACATTACTAGACTCTTTTAAACAACCTGAAGATTAAGAAACTTTTCTTTTCCAGTAACTTTTATGAGTATATTTAACCACAAGCACTTTCAAATGCTGTGTGATTTTTAAGCTACCTGAATAATCTCAGTTTCATTGTTAAACTTCATTTTTCAATTAATGTCAAAAATCAGTTAAAAAAATGTTTCAAATGTTGCATCTTAAAAAAAAACCAAAATAAACAAAGTCAAAATATAAACACGTAATATTATTAGAGGGACCATGGGATGACTTTGTAGATAAACTGGGTTATTTAGGAAAGCTCGTATAAGAATTCATTGGAAAAAAAATATTTTCACAGTTTTCCCTTCACCAGGTGTTAAACTATTCTTCAGGAAAGATGAGAAAGTTTTAAAGAGTTAAGAAGTAATCAGGTCCTCTCATATCTATGCCAATCCTTTTTTGAATGTTTGTAACTAAACTTCAGTTTAATGTGCAGAATAGGGATGATCTTAACTATACTTATTAAGAGATTAAGTAGATTAGGTTACAACAAGAAGACATCCTAACGTTGAATTAATTATCCTAGAGAAAGGAGAAGTATGTAATGTCATGTCTGCATCCAGGTTTGGCAGGCAAACACCTGGCCAGATAGCCCACAGGTACAGATAACACTACAGCTGGAATGCCAGCATATTTGCATTCACCCCTGCACTATTTTGTATCAAAAGTATTTTCAGGGAAAAAAAACCCTAGCATAGACATCCAGTTAGTGTTCTGTAAAATTTTATGACATGCTGTTTTCTGTTTTTCCTTTAATTTATATTTTTTGGTGAAGCAGCTATTGATGGAAATCTTGGTAGTCATACAAAGTGCTTTGATTCAATGACAACAGCGAAAACTGGAAATGAAGAACAGACTAAGACTTAAAAAGTTAAGAAAACAAGTTATAGGAGAACACAGGCTTATGTGTTTACAAAAGCAGACATACCTGAGCGCAGAAAAATAGCTGGTCATTCTCCTAAGGGCAATTCTCATTAAAATGACAAACCAAATTCTTTCAGGAGGGATAAACTATTAGAAAAGCATGTCCTGCTTCACAAAAGACAAATTTCTCTGTACTTACGTCAAATGTGGGTGTGTTTTGCTTGGCACTCTGGTTGCATGGCTCTCTGAAGCAGTCAGTGAATGGAAGCAAAAGACCCATTGCAATAATGCGAGAACACAGTTTTTCTGCTTCTTCTTGTGGTGCATTTTCCTGCTGGCTGAAGAGCTTTTCCAGCAGAGTTCGTCCTGCCAAGGTGATGAGAGGTCAATAAGAATTTGTAGCTATATGCAGAACACAAGTATTTAGGCATTATAATGTGTATTGAAAATCTGAATTATTAGAAGTAAAAGAAAATTAAATTAAAAAATTCTTAAGAAATCCATCTGATAGTAAGTCCTGAATATAAAATATTTCTACCTAATGATTTTAAGTGATCTGTAACCTGATTAATTAGGATATTCAAGAAAATATATGTATATGTTATATGTGTTGGCTGCACTGTGAAGCAGGAAGAAAAACCATGAGTTGTTATTGTAGTCTCAATTTCCTATACAATTGTTCTGAAGGGAAAAATCAAGATATTGGCGAGAAATGAAACAAATTCTTCCAAAGATGTCACACAAAGTTAATACAAGTTTAGCTTCTCAACATCTGGAATGAGCCTTTGATTTTGAATCATAAAATTATATTTTTTGAGAAATTTTGCTGTGTTTCTTAAGAAAAACTCTCAAAAAAAGAATAGTAACAAAAAGCCCAGCTAACTATTCTGTATAAAATTGTATTGTATACAGCTCCAGAGTAGTGGAGTGCTTCAAACTGAAATGCAGTGTCACAAGCAGCAATTCAGAGGAGTAAAGCTTTTAAAGAGCAAGAAGACACTTCTTCCTCTTATAGGGCCAGATTTCATGATCAAAGTGTTTTCTTTTGTTATCCAACCAGAACGTGTTACATGAAAGTAAAGCATATTCCCCAAAATATATTAGAGGAGAAAATGTTAGGGTCTTGAAATATGACAATGCTTTTTGAGTTTAGCCAGAAAAAGACTATAAAAATTAGTTACATGCACAGGTTGCAGTAAAATCTACATTGTAAGAATATTAAGTTGCTTAAGCTCTATATCAGCTGTAAAAAGATGACAAAGTTCAAATTCACATGTTATTGATAAAGAGATGAAATAGATCTACTCAAAGAGAAAAGACAAATGGAGTAATAAAATTAATTTCATGTTTGAGTATAAACTAGCTGGGAATACCATTTATACTGAAATAAGTTTCTATAGCCTGTTTTTCCCACCCACTCACTCAAAGCCAAAGGTGCTTAAAAAAACAAAAACCAAAATTGTGTTAAGAAAGCATTTTAGTGTAATTTAGCGTAAAAACAATAATATCAATAATTACAATTCCACTGGTTTTTACATGCAAGATTTCTGATTGAAGACGGACTTTATTCAAAAATGTAGAATTCCCCAGGCTTTCTGGACATATGAAAAAGATTTTTCTTTTAAACATGTGGAAGCAATTTTAAAAGGATACTATAAGCGACATTTGGCTAGAAGATTCTGTATTATTGTAATTTCATGTGGCAATACACTCTAAAAAAACAATCCATTAAAATGTTAGAAGTTGTTTCTTAGTTTTTCTTCTCTACATCTAAAGATCTTATAGTTATCTGATTTTTCCCCCAAGTTTGCTAGCCCTTTATTAGGCAAAAATACAATACTTTCAAGGCAATAAAACAGGAGATAAACTATGAAAGAAACTTGAGCAAGACATAAATTTTGTTATGTTTGCCAGTTAATTTGCCTCTGTTCCTTGGTTATACCACCTAAAATGCAATGACAACAAAACTGTTTATTCAACATATCCCTCTATCAGCTGTTAGCAGCTGTTAATTCTTCAAAACAATTTATTTCTTCAAGGTAGTCTTTCTTGCTGGCCACAGAGAAACACTTTTCTCACGTCCAAAAAGCAAGAATTGTGCAAGAAAGTGTTACATTTCTTAATGCTATATAATATACTGAAATGTTATCCATGACTACTGAATGCCAGACTGGATAGATTTTCTCTTTTTTTCTCCCAGATATTTCAACACTTAAATAATCTTGTGTTTAGAGAGTCTTCTCCTGCATATTCAGAAAAAGAATAACCCCTTCTTATGCTTTGACCTAATTAGCAGGAGCAATATCTGTAAATTACAAAACAGGAAGTGAGGCTTTTCCCCCTTAATCCACCCAAACTTTTTCTATATTTTATAGCACTTAATTGTCTTGCTCAAGTTCAAATACGTTGTTCAGAATCTTAATTGCTATTCAGTTGGACTTTAATTTTTATAGTAGTTTTTAACTATTTTCTAAAAATACTTTACTATTCAAACAACATAAAATAAGCATATGTGAAAAAAAGTCATTAATGGATTTAATTAACGAAGATTACGGTAAGAGGAATTATATAATTTTGTCCATCTCAGCATGAAATTGTCTTGAATAAATAAGATAGCAAAAAATATTTAATTATATTAGCAAGTAATTTTTAACCTAGAAGAATCAACAATTTGATTTAAATTGATTCCAGTAATTTCAGTAAACTACAAGATTTTGAGCTACAATTTTACATTGTTAATTTATAATAGAAAAGTAGTAGCAACAGCAACAGCTCATATTCATGAATTAATTAAATGAGATAATACCTTCAGGAGATGAAGAGGTTTGCTAATAATCTGGAATAATTAAATGATTAATAATTTCATATTTATTAGATAATCACCTGATTTCTGCTACAGATTTAAATGGAATGGCAAAGAATTTCTCTTGACTGCCTTTATGTGCCATGAAAACAGTAAAAATCTAAACCCAAAGTCTCTGAGATCTCTTTTTTCTCTAAGAGGCTGAATTACCACTATTCATGTTGAAAACATTTCTTCCTAGAAATCCCAGGTCACAAAGTTCCTGAACCCTATTCTTACCTTTCCCCTTATAATTTTGGCAAGGGATGGGAAGCATACTAAAGTTTGAGTTAGACAAGAACTTCATCTTTAAATCAAATCAGTATTCTGAGGATCCTGAAAAAAAAATTCAGCAAGTAGGATGACTATAAACTCAATTTTAGAAGCTTAAAATTATTTATTAATTCCCAGTAAGGGATAAAAAGACTTTATTTCTTCTTCTCTTGCAAAGGAATACACAATTAATCAACTAAAAGAATGAGAACATGAGATTAAGTTTGGAAGTATCAGGTATTCTGGCCTCCTGTGGATATCTTGTAATTTTGCTACAGTGACTCAGCCAGAATCTTCTGGCTCAGCTTCCAAGTCCCTTGTTCTCCATCTCTATATGATCTGCCTCTCTCTCCCATTCCCATGAAGATGAAGCACTATTGATCTTGTCTCCCCCACTATGACACAACAGGTCCTCATCCACTCCCTATGATCAAGAATTGAACACCACTGTTCATGAAAGCCATCTCTGTAGAATATGTAATCTATTCACTACTGACTGAAAATTCCCATGTTCCAGTATGGTTTCCATTCATACTGTCTTCCTGTATGAAAAATGTGGGTAAAAGAGATTTCAGTGTTTTCCACAGAGAAATATGAGCAAATGGGTTCACCAGATAGATCTTTGGCATACTTAGAAGACAAGCCTTTCAGTGAGCTACAGGATGACCAAGAAGCAGTAACATCATTAAAACATTGTTAGCTTTGAATTTGCTTAATTATTGAAGGGAAGAAGAGACATGAATGGAAGTGAGAATTGGAAAAAGCTAGAGTAGTCAGTTATACTGAACATACACACAGGCACTGAGGCACTGTGCTACAGCAGAGCTTGCAATCATGCTTCCCTCAGGACCTTGCTGTCATAACCTCACATTTATCTTTAAATATGTGTCTTCTATCCTCCTCATACTGGATTTGCAAAAGCCCGGGAGCACAGCTGTCAGCGAGCACCAATTGAGACTAATGATCAAAATGAGTTATACTCCAAAAGCTCCCCCTTCTGCCAGTTTCTGATTGTCTCTCCAAAAAGCCACAGCTCTACACCACACTCTTGCCATTAACAGAGCAGTTGCATCAGTACATCTTAACCCACACACGCTGGAGACAGACTTTCCATTTTTAGTCTTCCTAATGCAGAGTGAGCAGCTTCACTGTAACACCAGTTCTGAATACTTTATTCAGTCATCTCAAGAGCTAACTTGACTTATGCACATATTGCTCACATCTACAGAAGCTGGAATCTGCTTGCTTCCTTTTCCCCAGTTTACTCCTTTTTCTTCCCATTTTAGTAAAATCAGAAATACTCACACGACAAAGTGATTTCATAAGCTTTGAAGCTGAATGTACAATAGGCCTTGCTCTAGTTTGGGGAGACAGTACAGAAAATAAAGGGAAAGGAAGAAGAAATAGACAAAATGGTGGATTTCCATTTACAATATTTTCTTACAGTCTTGCAAAATGTGAAAAGCTAATTGTAGCCTTCTTACAGTTTCTCATTTAGAAGGATTTCAATTGTGAACATAGTTTTATAAACAAAAAATAACAATAAATAAAAGCCTCTAACTAAAAAACAGAGAGAAAATAGGAGAGAAAAAAAACCGAGTTGCATTTAAAAGTTAGGAAATGCTGTACTTCAGTTATCTGCTGTTCCATATTAGTCTAAGTCATTCTTTTTTTCCAATTCTTTTTCTATCTCCCTTTCTACGTATGCTGCCAGCAAGGCAGTGGGCAGCCTACGTAGAAACTCAGGCAGGCCTCAGTTGTGTGGCAAAGCACCTGAACAGTGCAGCACCAAACATGCCCCTGAATGCCAGATGAGGACAAACATACTGCCAGAGAGACAAAAATACTGCAAAGATCTTCAAATTTTTAGCTGAGCTAGCAATAGCAACTACATGTAATTTCTTAAATAATTTTCCATACGTATTCACACATCCATCATATTTGCTCAAACTACATAGCAAAAGCTTAATGAATAATTTTTCAGGACAAATCAATCACACTCCATTTTCACCTTTGTGTTGTTCAATGTACTTTGCCCAGTCTCAAATATATCAAGCACACTAGTACTTTACATATAAAATTATTACCTCAATGATAAAAAAGTATTAAAGTCCTTTTATGTTTTCCTTTCGTTTCACAATCTTTTAAAATTTCCAATCTTTCAGCTAACCTGTACCACTCAGTCTAAATATAATGCACGTTACTGCTGAGAAAGGAGAGGTTTTCCAAGATGCACACGTAACAGAATGAAACAGAAATTAGTATTCTAGAAAACTTTTCTTCAAAAAAATAAGCACAAGTACTGCATAAGTGTATATTAAATATGCATTTGAAGTATAAAAGAAGCAATTTAATTTTGTCTGTTGTTTGCCTGAAGACTGACCAGGGAGATTATGCTCAATATTCCAGGATTAGAAACTTCATTTATTGTTCTTTTTCACTGCAGAGTTTCTAATCCTCTTCTGATTTAGATTGGTAAACTATTCTAGATTTCTCATCCTGTGAGGTTGCTTTAGCTGTTTTCTTTTTTCTTTCCTTCTAAATTTTTTTAAGGGATTGAATTTTTATTGACAGATACTTTCCTAAAACCATGTGACAGATTTCTCACAACCTGGTTACATAAAACATGGAAAACCTAGTTAGCAGTAAGCCTCCATACAATATAGTTTCATAATAAAAAGAAAAAAAAAAAGCCTTCTGCTTTGAATAAACACATAATAAAATATGTTTTAAGTCTATAGTTTCCAGGCAACTTAAGCCTTAAATATAACAAATTTGGTCAAGGTCTAGGGTTAGGGCACACATTGCTATAATACTGTCAAATATATCTCCTTTTGTTCTTGTTATCAGTGTAAGAGCTGTTCTCTGCCTTCACTGGTTATATGAAAGCCTATGTTTCTAAGGGGGAAAAGATGTTATATATTGATATCTATATATTTGTACTTTATATTATCATATTATACCGAATTATTCATATTTATATATTATATTTCAGCATTGACAGCCCATATAAAGTTAGGGATGTATGGGAATATCAAAGATGATTATCCTTCCTTCTTTGATGTTCTGCCTCCAGATTTCCTGGCTATGTTCACATGGATGGTATGAACTAAACCCACACATTATCTTAAATTCAGAAGTCAAAGTAGAAAGCATGTGTAAGCCTGAGAATTAAGAAAAAGACATATCAACCCTATCTCCTTTATTCCCACACTTTTCTATGTCTGTCTACACACAGTTCACTGTAATTTCAAAGTCAGAAATATCTATTTATTAAATTACAGAGAATAATGTATTGATTGAATACATTCATAGACTATTCAAACTAGAATAAAACAATCAAATATTAATTTTACATTTGCCAGCCGTGTACTTGATTGCCACAGTAAATACTATGCTTTACTTTTGCCAAATTGTCTGAATTTCTTGGCATCTCAATCTTGATCCTTTTACAATGTCCTGTCTCTCAGAGTACCCTTGTTTAGTGTTAAAATTTCCCATGTAACTCTTCACTAGCTCTAATGATAGGACCAGAGTACATCAGCCCCTGTGCAACTCAAGCAGGTATTTT
The DNA here is from genome assembly GCA_013397245.1 of Thryothorus ludovicianus. NCBI lineage: Eukaryota > Metazoa > Chordata > Aves > Passeriformes > Certhiidae > Thryothorus > Thryothorus ludovicianus. Next base: position 12,934 of record VZTB01018367.1, read on the forward strand.
TTTCCTTTATTTTAGCCTTACAGTTATCACTAAAAATTTAAACATATTCTGGGTTGTGCAAGACAGCTTTAGTAAGCTTATAACTGAGATTTCAACTCAGCTAAGAACAAGCAACACATTACACAGAAAAAGAAAGAGCATCATGTAATGCTAACAACTTCAAGTGCCTGAGACATCCCAAAGAGAGCTAAGGAAAACATGTGCATGCTCCCTTTTGGAAGCATTAGCTGCTGCTGGAAGAGAATCCTGCCACTGCACCCAGGGCCACGCAGTGCACGCAGGGCAAAAGCAGCACCTCATTCAAATGGCCCTGAAATTCTTCCAGAAATGCCCCAGTGGAAAACACAGAGGTCTGACAAAAAAAATGAGAAAAGGATTCTCGAAAATTAAAGGTGAAAAAGAGAGATCACTGAATTACAGAATTTAAAGTTCACTCAGAAAGGATGTTACGAACAGTTTTCAAAAAAAGTGCATGTCCTTCTTGCTCTATAGTTTTCATTGAGTGAACCAAGCAGCTGTATTTTAAAACATCCTGTTCCTTTGCACTGACTATGAGACATGACAACACCACCAATTTAAGGACATAACCCAGTCTAAGATTACTTAAACATACACCATATTTCCACAAATCATGCTAGAAAGCATGTGAAATTCTAATTCATGCAGACCTTCACCCTGATGAATGAAATCCTAAGATCAGCTCAGTTTCTAATTTTGACATTTGTGTCATATTTCAGAAAGACATAAGTAGAATAAATATTTTACTTGCTAGTGAAAATATCAAATTCTACAAGTGCTGTGGTCAGGACAAAGGTCAGGACACAGGTCTACTCTTTAATTATGTAATAAACTTTCCAGAGCCTGACAGCCCATCAATCACAACACTGGGGGGGGGAGCAGGCCACAATGACACTGTCCCTCTGGCGGCAGTGAAGGAACATGACAGAGTCCCTTATCCAAATCCACCAGGGCTTTCTTCTTTGGATAAACGATCTGCAGTGTTATCATTGCAGATAACAAAAATGCAGATGAATGCCTTCTTACCACTCCCTGTATTGTCTACAAAGCCGCTGTAAATAAAATGTTATCAATGTAGTTTTATTGATCTTTGCTAAAATCATATTGCATTTCATTGTCTTTCTTTACTCTTTTGTCATATACTCAATTAGTTATAGCTTATAATTTTGTCTTTCAATATTTGTTTCAAAGACTTGCTTGCTGCTGCAGTAAAAAACGTGATGCAAATTGGCTTGATTATTTGCAATAACAATATTTTACTTTTTATAAAAAGCAGGTATCATAGCTTTGCAATCACCAGAGCTTCAAAATATATTTCAATATTTTTGATAGGCTGTGACAGTGCTTTCAGCATTCCTCCAGATTAGCAAGTCTGTGAAACACTGTCTCTAACTTGAACATAAGCTCCTTGAAATTTTGCTTCCATGGTGACTAAGATTTTGCACCTTTCCCCCACAGTGAATTTTTTTACATATGACATATGTATAACAGGATAAGCTGAGATAGAATATTAAGCTATTCTTTTACCTTTTGCTATATGTCATTTATACATGTCATTTCATGACCTATATATTTGACATATACAGGAAAAGGTAAGAACACCTCTTTCAGAAGCTTTCATATAGTAACTTTCAGAAGCTGAAGATTTAAAATTTTTTTTTATATACCAGACAATTCCTCAGTTATGACATGGCATTGGCACAGAGTAGAAAATCTTTATGAAAATATCAACAAGATGCTCCTCCAGCCCAACAATTAAATTATATGTGTCCTTCCACCTTGATTTCTCTTCAGGTTCTAATGCAGTATCGTTGCATCTTACAGATATACATTTATAAAGCTTCCCTAATTATACAAATTTATTATGAAGAAGAACCTACATGTGTCTGTCTACCAAATCTTTTAGGCACCATACGCATCTTTGGCAAATTTCATACTGTTTTCCAGGTACTTAGCTTCCTCTCAGCACGTATTTAATTCTGTCCTTTTTACACTTTTAGTTTCTGTGGTGATTTGTGATGTGAAGGCAGCAGTCTGTGCCAGGTTCTTGCAGACTGCTGGAAAGCCACAATTTCTTCTGTCTAGCTCTTTTAAAGTAAGAAGCTCCTCTGATATCCTTTTGGGCATCTATTACTAACAGCATCTTTTGTCAGTTCAACCTCATATACACTATTCTTTACAACCCAGCTTTGCAAAATTTTATTCCCAATAGTTCAACATTCTATTCCACATTCAACATAGGCTGGCCTACCTCTGCCTTTGAAGTAAAACCAAGTGTATGCACAAGCAGCCTAAAGCCAAAATCTTCAGCTTCTGAAAGTTACTATATGATAGCTTCTGAAAGAGGTGTTCTTACCTTTTCCTGTATATGTCAAATATATATGTCACGAAATGACATATAAATACACAACTGAATTCAATCAAACTAGGTGGTCTTTAAAGTGGTACACAAATAACACATTTCCTTCAACCTACTCATTATCTTCCAGGCATACCTTAGCTTTCTTTCTTGGGAACCTGTGTTCCCAAGGCCTGCTAATGTCCAGATTTAATAACTGCCTTTTAATGGTTATCAAGGTGTACAAAAGCTTTTCTTCATATCCATAAACAAACAACAGTTAGATGAATAAATGAGAAAAGCAGAAAGTTAGAACTACATTCCATAAAAATGAAAAGTAGACATGCACATCCATGTATTTGTGCAGATATGTTCTTCTAGACTTCATTTGAAGAAAACCTAGAAATACAACTCCTTGCAATAACTGGGCCTTTATGTTCTTCCACCCACTGATGTAATCAAATACTTCTCTCAACAATTTCTCAGAATAATTTTTTTTTCACTCTTTGCATGATAGAATAGCACTTGGATACACAACCTCTTTCATGAAGGCAATATTTTGGAGTTTTTCCTTCTTTTTTAGGAGATGTTAATGTAGGCAGTTATTGTGATACTAGAGCATAGATTTCTTTTTTACAGTGATTTTTTCCTTATCAGTGAGAGGAAGAGGAAAGGATAAGTGTTACTTTTTCCCTGTTGCATTCTATATCTTCATTTTCAAGGGACATCTGAGACACATCTTAGCATCAAATGAATTCTAGAAGGAAATGTGCCTTCTGTAATTAGTTACACAGTAAAGTTATCTGTGTTTTCTCCTGATTCAAATTCACACTAGGTTCAGAGCTCTGGAATTCCTGATAACTTTTATATAGATTCTAAGACCAAAAAATTCATACTCATACTGACAAATAAGAATGTCTCAATAGCTCTTATTTGTGACTAGGCTTTCCTGCCACTACTTAGCTAGATATTTCAAGATGTCAAAAAGATTAAATTCTCAATATTAATGTACTTCTATATTTATGTGTTTACATTTAGCTTATTATATATTAGGGTTTACTTTTACAACGTGTGATGTTTACACACACATAATAATCTCCCAACCACTGCTTCTCACTGCTGCAAAACTGCTAACTTACTTAATGGTTCTACTTCTGTGCAGCTACAGATGAAAGAAGTAATGGTCAGTATTTATCTGAGAATAAAGCAAGGTTTGGCACCAGAAAACAGTAGCTACTTCCTGGTCAGAAAGCCTAACTAATTTCATCAGAATGAAGAAAAAATTCTGGACAGCAGCAACACAGAAATAAAAGGAGGAACAGTCATTTTTTCACTCAAGGTAACACAGCCCACCTCGTTGTCCCTAATTTTCTTTACATGAATTGTAGTGTAGGAATGCAGGAAGCTGCTGTTGCTTAGAGAAAATAACAGCATGACATGGCTCCTGAACCCACTTTGCTGCCTTTTCTAAAGCATTTAATGAAATGCAACTGGCCTTCTATTATTATTTGAAGAGGTAGGAATGAAGTGACACAATGGAAACTCCTAACATCTGTCCATCACCTTCCTTTCACAGCTTATTTCTGCTTCTGCTCTGTTCTCATTGTACCAACTCACCCCATTCCCAAAAAAGATCAACTGCCTGCATAAAAGTCAATTTCTGGAGACTTGCAGTCCAGCTAACTGCTACAGAATGATGTTTTTAAACGTACCTAAAAATAACCAGAGCTGCAGTCACCCACACCTACACATATATGGTTCATCACCACTACTCCTTATGTAAGCTGAGACTTTGGCAGAAGTCGTTCATAAGGAATACACTTGGCCATATCCTGAGCTTGATTAAAACACTAAACAAAAATCTCTTGGGTAATTATTATTTCTGTAGCTGTTTTATCACCATGAGTCACATTAAAAGTTAATCCTTCATACATTGTGAGCCTAAAATACCCCTAGAGTTGCTTTTTTTTTAAAATACCCCTAGAGTTTGTTTTTCCTTAGACAGAACAACACAGATGAAAAAAAAAAGCCTGTTTCAAATTTTTTTTTCTGTAAATAAGTCCTACACACAGTTGTTTTGGATTTTTTTAAATAGACCAACCATGCCCCAAGCTCTTAAAAAACACATGCATATTTAAAAAAAAAAAAAGCGCAATTAGATCCAAGAAATATAATCAAACTTAAACTCTGCATAATTATTCCCATTAAAATAATTCACTACTCATTTCACAGAAATGAAGTCACTGAAGCACAAAACATCCTTCAACGGTCAGTTCCAGACAGATGCCTTGTATGATGGATGTTCTAGTGATACTGTGTCTCAGAACCAAGTAGAGATGCACAGACCTCAGCTATAAATTCTCCCTTTTCCTTTCCTCCTTTGCACCCCAAAAAAGACCATCAGACAGCCAAGACCACACGCTCCTACGCCAGACATGTCAGGCTGCCAGTCATACCTCAGAATGTGGTGCTGCTCAGAATGTGGTTACCCAACAGAGAGCCACTCAATCCCGTGACCAAAACCTGCTACTCCCAATGAAGTTCTAGATAAAGATCAAAGTATTAATCATGAGATCTCATCAAAACAAGCCTGTGGCAGCAGTGAATTCCAGTGAAATTACTCATGTTGCTCCAAATCCCATATTGCAGGGCTGGCACGGTAATGTTAAACTAAATTATCAGCACTCAGCAGTCCTTCAGTAACATATTACAGCCCACTTTCAAACACATTTTAGTACAGCCAAAGTGCAGTATTGGAGTCATCCCCCTGCCCCAAGTTTTGTGTGTACTAGGCAAAAAGAGGAGGATCTTTCCCTTCAGATGTTTGCTAGCAACACTCAGTGTAGCGTGTGATCACATACCACATGTAGGGTTGCTGTTGGGCAGCTCCCTCAGATAGAGGAGGCTACACCCCATCTGATAAAAGAATCATTTGTATTACTGCTAACAAACATCAGCAGTGAAACAGCAAACCATAAGTAATCTTAAATAACAGCTGCATGATAAACAGCCTACTCAGGATGCCAACAGATACAAATCCATATTGTGCGCAGCATCACATGAATCAGAAAAAATAAAAAACCTCAAAAAAGCATTTTAAAATATCTCTTTTATGTCTCAGGAAAAAACTTTGATCCAACTTTTTCAAGTTTTCACATAGTTATCTATAGTAAACCTTTGTATAAGCCTGAAGACTGCACTGCAATCGCAAGTGGGAAGATGGCATTTAGCACAGTACAACAGTGATATAAAGTGTCAGAAATCAGAAAGTAGACATGAATACACAAATACAGCACAGGCTTCCGGTTTTGTTTTATGGTAACCAGAACTTTCTATTTGTCTCCTCTTTACAGATAGGGCATAAAAAAATATAAATCTCTAAAGAAAAATTTAAAGATAAATTATCTGTTTGAAAGAGCTTCATGCAGCAAGAGCATTACAACCAGCCAACAGAGATTAGGAAGGGCATGGGTTTGTCTGGGTCAAGTTTAATTACCATCTGGGGCAGCTGATGGGATTCATTCAATTTATGTAAAAGACACTCTTATTAGCTCTTCTGCAATCACTGCACCTCAAATTAATGCAAGGATGAAATCCTTTTTATTAGATCTTTCTATTGGCTCTTTCATTTCAGTTATGTTAATGTTTGGAATCATCAATTTCACTTTCCTACCAAGATACTCTCTTCACATTGGTGCAAATCATTCATTGACACCAAAGTGAGAGAATCAACTCTTGTTGAGCTTTTGTTCTCCCGGGACTTTGATATTAAAAACATGGCCCCCCTGTGCATTGGGTAATCTAGAACCTGTAATTACTGTCACTACAAATTCAAATACAGCTGTCCACATAAAAAATGATCCAATGCCTGAATTACAAAATGTCCATAAACTTGTCCAATTCCATTTTCCTAAGGGAAGCATCAAATTCAAAATACTGTACATTCCTTCTCATATAAAGAAAAACAAAAATATGCAAAGTCTAAGCCATTCAAGTCCTTGGCTTCTATCTACATTTTACATTAAAGCAGTCTTAAAGAGTTTGTATGGCTCAGTGGGAAAATCAAATGGCACACAGCCAAGCCACAACACGGTGCAAAATTAGGCCAATCATCTGCATAGAATCTGCTGTCATTGAAATCGATGATAACGTGTTGTGGAATATTTTACTTGATTCCAGTTAGAAATGCAAAACAACACTGCAGTCACTGCACAGCAAAATGGGATTTAATGCTGTAGGCAAGAAGCTGTTTGGGATTGGCTTTGCTTTGTTTTTTGTTTTCTTTAAGCTAGAAATAACCCACTATAAAGAATGTTATTTCTAAAAGCCTGGTCCTAATCCCCAAATCAATGCATGCAAGTAAAATACAACTTTTTTTATAAGTAGTATCAAATAACAAGAAGATTGTTTCTGTAATCATTGCTGTGAAGAATAGTTTATTTGTGGAGGTTTTTCTGCTCCTACAGCAATGGCAGTTTATGGAAATACTAATGTGAAGTCTAATTTCCCTCTTTTATGTACACTAGTTGTTATTTTTAAATTCTTGATAAATTTTAGCTTGTAAATACATTTTTTAAAAACTATGAATGGCCAAACAGAGATGAGTCATTTCCAGTTCCCTCACTTGAAGCTTTTCTGCAAGAACTGAAAGATATAATTGTCCTCTGCCCGTAAAGACAGCTGGTATGTACATGCAAATGAGGGTCACTGTAATTTCCATAAGAGATAGAACTACTGTTGCATTGGACACTGGTCCCTTCAGAGTAACAATGTAAAGCATTGGTGGGAAAAAAACCAAAACAAAAATTATTAGTCAGTAAATCAAAATCTTGTGTGGAAATGTGAAAAAGTCCATTTCCCTGAAAGCAGACATCTAAAAAGGAATACCCTATTCTTGAAGTTGGCCACATAAAATTTATTTCTACCATAAACTCTAGTTACTGATGTGGCAATTAAAAATTTTCTGAGCTGTTTATGAGCTGACAAATGTTGATAGCTAAAAAAAAGCCAGTGGTTTTTTTTATATGATATAAATCTGAAAATACTGAACACCTCAAACTGGAAAAGTTTAGGCAGCGTGTCTGAAATTAAGTCTAAGAAACAGGTGAAAGGGATTTAAAAAAAAATATTCAGCTCACTTCACAGAGAGCTAGTTTCAGAGGGGGCTGACTTGATCTGTGTTAAAAAAATTGAATTCTAATCATGTAGGCTAAAATTGGAGATTTTCATTTAAGGCTACTGAAAAACCAAAGCATTGTGATTTGAATCCAGAAAAAAATTTTAGTTATCTGTTTCTTAAATCATATTCTTTTGTTTACTTTTCATAAAACCACAAAAAAATCTCACTCCCTTTTTTGCTAAGAGTTTGTGCACATATATGGTTGCTGTGTTCATGCATCTAGAATTGACTTCATTTAAAACAAAACTGAAATTATCTCACAGCAGGTGCTCTTAGGATATGTTCTCTTAGTTTTACAGCCTTAAGTGAAAAATATATGGAATATGTTTGAGTTTTGTCTGTATACATACCTCCTATACAGCAGAAGTGTTCCTGTTTATGAATATATTACCTTTAGAAAGAAATTTCAGGTAGAGGGAAGAGAAAGGGAAGAAAACCTCATAGTGAAGGAAAATCTAACCATCTACTCACACTGCTTCATTTGTGAACTTTCTATTCCCATGTATTTGTGACGGGATGCAAGCTGCCTATCAGGCAAGGTAAAGAACACTTTACTGAATGAGTCACCTTATGTAGCCTGAGCAGCAGCCTGTCACAGCTACCAAATTATACAACCCCCAGTTTCCCTTCTCCTCCTCTGTCTTTGCTGCCTTTCAATGCATTAACATTTCTTTTTCTCCCCCTTCCCCCTTCTGAAGAGGAAATTGGTTCCTTTCTGAAGTGCTGTCCATCTGTGCTTGCATGGCTTTTCCCTCTTTGTACTAAGCAAATCCTCATCATTGTCTCAGTCTAACACCAGGTGCAGCTCTCCTATGTCTATAGTACACTAGGCCAGCACCTAGCACAAGAAAACCCCAAACAGGACCCTGGTTACAGAAAGCTTTGCATTTGAAAGATCTATTTATGCAGGGAGCTGGTCTGCCTACAACAGTGCAGCTTTTAGCATGTTTCAACAAGAATAATTTAAGGCATTCAGCCTTTTCCTACAGGATGTAGACAAAGGAGACAAGTAGAGAGAAAAACTTCAAAGAGTTATGCACTTCCTTTACTGGCAGTACTGCCAGACTGATGAAATGTGACTGTGTTTGTAAGATCAGGCCATGGATTTTAAAGCTGTCAGCACACATAAAGATGATAATGCATACAAAGTATTGCATGCAATGAATTAAAGTATTTTAAAAACATTTCCAAAGCTGTTGTGGGGAACAAAAAAACCCCAAACCAAAAACAACCCTTAATACGTATCACTCACCTGAAAAGACATTGGGAAATGTCTCTGTAGAAGCCTGGACCCCTGAGGACTTTCTTGAATGAGTCAAAGGCACTCTTTCTGTTTGCAATTTCTCTCTAAACCCCTTGTGCTCCAAATAGTCTGCAGAGCTCACTTTCTCCGTTATCTTGCTTTTGTGATTAGACACCTCTTCTGTCCAGTCTGCAGAACGACTGAACAAACCTGCCAAACTAGCAGATCTCTTCTTTCTGACTGAGACTTTTTCCTTTTTGTGGAAGGACTCCTGCTTCCTTGTGACAAGAGGGCTCTGGGACGGGGAGGGAGAAGGTGAATGGTTGGGAGAACTCAGTTGCCTAGTTGTGGTTTTGATGTAACAGGGATTAATTAGGTAGGGCTTAAAACATCGAGAACCAAGCATCGGACTGTCTGCTGTTCCTTCAGAGGACAAACTGCCATTTTTCATTTCCGTGGATAAACCATTACGCAGCTCCTCTTGACTGGCTGACAGAGTGTGTTTCCCTTCCTGAGTCTCAGCAGCATGATCACGGCCTGCATCTGAAATACCCCTCTCTGTTACTGAGTCCTGAAAATCAACAGCCTGCACTTCAGCAATTTTAGCCTCAGCATCTGCCGGTGAAGTTGGAAAAGGTGATGTGGAGCTGTGTGTCTGAGATCCATTTTCTACAGCAGTTCTATTCAAACCATCTTGTAGTTCACTGGCTACAGCATCCACTCCAGCATCAAGCTGTTCCTCGATCAATAGCTGACGTTCTTGTGTTTCAAATAAGCCGTTACCAGGAGAGCCTGTGCCATTTACCGCTTCTTTCGGTTCACGTTCACTTGCACAGGAGACAGGAATGTTTTCCACAGTTTCCGATGCTGCTGGTAAAGCCCCCTCAGTGTCTGGGCTCCTCTCTTTGTCAGTGGTAGTTACTGAAAAAAACCGTTCAAAATCCAAGGGGGTTGCTTGAGAATTAGCCATGTGTCGGCCCATTGTTTTGGTGACAAGGTCCTCAGTTCCAATGTTAATTGCCCCCTGCTGCTGCTGCTGCAGTATGATAGCTTGCTGGATATCAGAAAGCAAATCCTCTTGTTCTGCAGCTGAATGGAAACTGTATATATCCGTATCAGAGCCAGAGCTGGTCCTTTGTCCATCTTGTGTCTCTGCAGCAGCTGGAACAGTTTCATTTCTGATTTCAAAATGTTCAACATCTGTGTCTGAGAGACCCCCTTCATCTGCAGAGATGCTTATGTCGGGAGTTTTGGCTACAATTGAATGAGTACTGTCCAGCTCCCCAGGCTGCAAGGCCTGGCTTTCCAAAACATCCTCCCGTGAACTGCTATTCCCATCTTTAGCCTTGGACAGATTTTTTCTGATCCTCAGATTTGAAAACACAGAGGGCCTGGAGTCCGACTTACCCTTCTTCTTACTGGATTCGCTTCCTTTTGCATGCTTCCCCAGTCCCCTCCTGCCTCCCGATACCTTCTTTGTGCCGTCCGTATCCTTGGGCCCAGAGGCATCTTCTCCTCCGTCTTGCACATCACCTGCATTTTTCTTTAGCTTCCCATCTTGATTCCCCATGATTTTTCGCAGCACAACACCTTTGGCAATCAAGCCATCCTCCCGGATTTCATTCCTTTGGCCTGCCGGCGAGATCCCCTCTAGCGACCCAGGTTTGTTTTCAAGCGGTGGTGATGCAAGTGAAGCAAATGCTTGCTGTGCCTCTCTCCCATCTGCTAGAGCTGCCTTTTTGCATAATGTGCTGCTTGCACTGGGCTCCGCTGGGACATGCTCAGTACAGCACTGAGAGCTGCAGACAGCTCCTTCCAATGGCTGCTGCTCTCGCAGCTGCCTGCTCGCCGGGTTCCTGCTGCACTCTTGCTGCTTTAGGAAGGATTCTGTGAAAAGGGTTTCCTTTATAAAAGTCACTTCTTTTTCCACGGTTTTTATTGCCTGCATTGCAAGCTCAGCTTGTCATTGATCATTTACAATTTCAGTACTTCAAGGTCCTGAAGGGGAAAAGTAGAAAAAAATAGTCAAAGCATGGTACTTTAATTACTCTGCAAACAAACTAACAAACTTGGAAAGAGAAATATTATGATTATTTAATAGCTTATAAGGTGCTTAAGCATATGCTGCCTTGACAGATTACACAATACATCTGGTGATTTATATGCTTGCTTTTTAAAGGCCACCAAAACAATACATAATTTTAAAAGAAGAGTCATTCTCCTTTTAAAGTAAATAGAATGAAGATAACAAACACAAAGTTCTTTCCACAGTTTCAAAAAGTTGTACTTAAAATTCAATGCATTGTGGTAATTATGCTATAAAGAGCCTCCCACAATTTGTATTCTGAGAAGGTAGATATACTATTATTCCCAGGAGAATCAACTCATCAATATTAAAGCACATCACCATTGTTTTCCCTGATAAGAACATCTGGCACGAAACAAGATAAAACAAACAAGAAAAATAGCAGTATTCAAATGCTACTAAGGAAAAAGATACAGTAAAGTATTTCTCTATTTCACCCTACATATTTAATAATTAATTTTGATGCTGTTTTTTCCTAACTAATTTGGAAGCTTGTGCAAAAGTTTTAATCAGTTGCTGCTTCTCCTTCATTTTCACTTTAGGTGTATAAGCTTCAATATTTCATACATATATTTCCTGAACTTATAGACTGATATTGCCTTCCACCTCTAAAATTTAGAATTAAAATAACTGGAATAGAAATTAAAGGACTTGAGAATGCCAAATTGCCAAGATGGATCAATTCAGCTGTCCAATACCTTGGTTCAACACCAAACAAGTAGTAATTAGATAGATTTTCCTGTTTATAATTTACCATGTCTAAACTGCCCAATCTATTAGGTTCAGTTTCTGTGAAAGACTTTATGTATTCCTCATGGCTATGAGTGTCTTCGCTTGCAAATTTGCCTTTCATCAGGGATTGCTTAAACCAATACCTCATTGCAGGGAAACACATTCTACTGGTTTATCTAACTCTTACTTTTGATATAATTCCTACCAGAGATTTGACTTGTTTCCTCTGCCTTAATAGATGTTAAAGAAGAAGGAGTATCATTCACATTTTAAAAACTATAGAGGCATATCCTTCCCCTATCTCCCAAGACATACACGAATTTTTTTCCCCCAAAGATTTCTAAATACCTTTACAAACCTAGGCTCTGGTTATATAAACAGCAAATAATTGCTCTTTATTTGGTTTGGAAACAATGACACTGTTAATAACACATGCAAAATAATTATTTTGAACTATCATAATTTCTTCGTTGTGCTTCCTGGTCACTTACTGCTCTGATGTAAGCCCTGTCCTGAGGGACCTGTGGTTCAGGCATGAGAAACCCCTTGTCTACAAGAACTTCTGTGTTTTATGTTGATCAGATGACTTTGTATAGTCAGTGGAATGATTTGGTTGTTTTTTAGTCTTTTAAAATTAATTATTTTTCCTTGTGTAACCAAGTTAAACATCTATTTTTTTCCACTTTTAACACTCAACAACTATATACTAACAAGAACTAGTATAGCAAAACCTGCAAGAGCATGTGACATGATTCTGCTTCTTTACTCCATTCCTGCTTTTGCTTTCTGTTATCCTACTTAGTTTCTGCTTTGCTGCAGTAGTTTACTTCTTACATCATTATTAAGTATTTGCAAAAGACTTTTTAAAGCACACATAATTTCAGTTCAACTGAAGATACACAGTATGAATTGAGGCACAGTTTGAGAGAGCCATTGTAGTAGAATAATACCTTGATGGGTATTTTAACTGACAAGAACTGACAAGAATCCAAGCCTTGGTTACAACTGAATTACTTGTATCTTCCAACCTCATTTAAAAACTCTTTTCCTACTAAATTCTGCCAGAAATTAACATAATGCAGGAGTAATATAAAGATACAATGACCTGAATGTGTAAGAGAACTGTAGAATTTTTGTAATGTTCTGAAACACTCCCTTTCCTTCCTTCTCTATAAACTTGCCTGGAAGATCCTATACACTTTCATTACAACTATTGATAACTCACCAGCAGTGATTATTCTGCAAATTGTGTTGCAAAACCAAGTCATTGACGGGTAAACTAATTCTTAATTATGAAGTTAAAGAGCAATCTTCATTTTTTAATTGGATACTAGAAGCTTATAATGGTTTTAATCATGTCAGGTCATTATTTCCTAGAGGTTTTCATACAGCACACATCCTAATGAGACAGTCCTTACAAAAAAACCTGATATAATGTATACCCATACATATTTTCAATATTTAAATATATTACTATAAAAAAAAAAGTTTATATTTTGGGGGCTGCTTATTCTCAATCAGTCTTTTAGCTTCTAGAGAAAAACAGGTAATAAAAAGTCAGCAAGAAACCAGAACATTTTGGCATCAGTGTGAGCTACATTTTAAAAGCTAACATGGTATTTAATATTCTACACCATAAAAAGAGAGACTTTCAAAAGATACTAAATGGAGAAAAAAAAGGATTTAGATGTTCAAGAAGGATATTTCATTTTAAAGAGTGATAATAACTCATTCTGAGTTAGTATAACTTAGCTTGCTATAAACTATCAACAAACAACTGAGGCCAGTCAGGGAGCCTGACTGTCTGGCTCATTCAATGTTTGCCAGTGCTCAACCAAAAACGCTGAGGGGTCAGACTGCAAGATCTGAGACCCTCCTCATCTCTCTCCTCCTAAGCTCAGGACAGGCAAACAGAAACACACAAAGGAGAGTCAAAACTTACAGCTCATGACACACTGTCTTTGCACTCCCAAAGACTTCCACCTCAACACGTTCCTGTTAAAAACACAAAACCCTGTTGCAGGACTGTGATTATTCTGGGAATAGTTACCATTTCCTGCAGCCTCCCTGGAAAGGTGAGCAGCTCCCCAGCACTGCCTGCCCATGCCCTTGATCAGCTGGGAGGGGAAGGGCAGCACTGATTGTCTACACCTGGGTTAAGCCTCCTGGAGCACAGCCAAGGCAGAGCACTGCCCTCCCGGCAGGTCAGGACTGCCCCCTCCAATTCCTTACAAAAAGGCTGGGTGAGCAGTTGGCATCCTGCCAGTTTGGATCTTTTGCAAACATGGGCTGCTTGGAGGAAAAGAGGTGCCCAGGGGGACCTGCTCAGTGGAGACACAGCTTTCTTGGGGTGGATGAGTTTTCACCATGCTTTATTGACTGTGATATTTCATTCTGCTTCTAACAAGCCCCAGTAGAGTGAAGACAACACCCTGTTAGTGCCTCAGGCTGTGCCTACTGGAGTCCAAGCCTCTGGGCAGGGTTAGTCTTCACCCACAGGACCCAAGGAAAGGGTTTAATTCACAGGAGTGCTGGCAAGACTCAAAGGACCCAAAGCAGCATCCCAGTAGTGATGCTGCACCATCACCCCTGTGCAACAAAGATGTGGAGGGCAAAGAATGAACTGTGCCATGTTCCCCCATAGCACCCTGCACAGGGAGTGAGGGACAGGCTCTGTACTCACAGCCAGCTCTTGCAGGAACCCAAAGGGACAGGCCAGGCTGCACATGTGTGTGAACATGGGCTCTGTGCCTGCCACTTCCCTGCTAGGAGACTCAGGGGCAGATGAGGCTGCTGCAGCTCTCTTGGGCAAGAGACACAACATGGCAGGCCAGGGTAGAGGCTGAATCTCAATCTGCAAGGACTCAGACTCCACACAGAGGTGGGCTGGGGCTGGGGCAGCAGCAGTGTGAGAGCCTCAGCACCGTACTGCAGGCCCTGGGAGCTGGGCTCTGCTCCCCACCTCCACTCACCCCAATCCCAGAGGAGATGTGAGTGATGCAGGAGATCCTCACGTCTGCCATACTTACCCTGCATAGATTAATTTTAATGAGTGGCTCTATGTGCATGGCTTTGGTTAGAAGATGAAGGCACATACAGTAACAGGAGGGTTTTAAAGTACTCTGGTGTCACATTACTGACTGGGATATAGTAATGAAAAGGGTGTGAAGAAAGACTTGTTTAAGAAGACCAAAACATTCCACCCATCTATGTTAATAAAGCTTGAATTTTGGTAATCATTCTCATTCTGCTCAGTGGTAGAACCTGGTCCCAGTTCCTGCTGTCCTGTGGGAGCAAGAAGCCTTCCATGGCTGCTGTTCTGAACATGATGTAAAATTTATCTTTCCAGAAGGCATCAGCTACCATTAAATATTCCCTTACATTTCCAAAGTCATGCTCCAAGCAGTTGAAAATTTTTTCCTGCCCCCCGCACTCCCATCTCTTTCAGCTACAGGGAGAATTGCCTTTTAGGCCTTCACAAGCTCTAGGTATGACTTACAAGGGATAAGTCAGAAGATCAGAAAATATAAAGTGAATTAAGAGACCATAGTGGCCAGGATTAAAGCCAGTCCTGCCCTTGCTTCATTTAGTTTCTAGGGGATATGAGATTCTGCTTTTTCTTTTAATACTAGTTTAAGCAGCTTGAAACCATGCATTATGCACTGTATTTATATTACATAGAGGTGATCCAGCTACTTGAAAACCTAATTTACTTACTAAAAGGCTTCCTTTAGGAAGGTTCAAGGAGCTTTAACCTAGCAAGCAATGATCCTAGGTGAGATTCGACTTGCTTAGGAAATTTTACTTAGTGCATGAAAAAATATTGACTAGGATTTCCAAATGCCTATTACACGGTGCTGAACTTTCTGATAATTTCTATCTAGTGAGAACTATCATTTAAAATTAATCTGAAGGAACAGTGTCTCCAGCAATGCAATGTTTGCCAGCTACATGCTGCAGAAGGGCACTGGCTAGGAGCCAAAATCTCTATGAAGCATTTAACCTCCTGAATTTTTCAACTAAATGCAATAATACATTACAATGTATTCTGAAATACAGCATTTTTTGTTTTAAATTATGATCTGCTCAACATAGAAAATGCATTCCAATAAGTCACTTTATTGTTTTCTCTTTGAATTTCTATATTCTTCCTACTTCTTTATTGTAAAATATACTTTTCATTATAAAAGCTATACAGAACCTATACAGTTACTAATACAGGAGGAGTTGGCTGAACAGCTGCACTCAAACCCCTGCCAGCATTCTGCAGATTTATGCATTGCATTTCAGGGTTAGGTCACAGAAACAGGCCCCAAAAGTTCAGGCCTCCACAAATGCTACAGCCAGAGACTCCTGTGTTTGGAGCACAGTGTACTACACTGCTACTGTATCCAAACCCAAGTAATGAGGAAGTCTGAAAATCTGGTTTATTCTCTATTACAGACTGAAAAGTGAGGTATGTTGTGGCATAGCTTCCCCTATTCCTTGCACAAAGTTCATTTCAGACAAATTTTATGTTGAATGCAGATCATCAACACTTGTTTGCTGGTATATGCTGAATGAATTAAATGAAGCATAGTTTAGGCTACACTAAGAAAAAAAAAATTAGCAAAATATCAGATGACCCGACTGTTAAATAAGGAAAAAACAGTTTCTACCATTTAAGCCACTGTAAAGTACAATCCAAAAACTGGCGTAAAGGTCTAAGTTACAATTTTATTTTCTAAGGAATGAAATTTCAGCAATAAGGTTATGTCTTCAAACCTCATAATAGCTTTTGAACACAGTAGGAAACATCAACTAGACTTTTAAGATGGAAATTATTAAACCGCTGCAAAATTCACACATGTGCAGAATCACTATTTGCGTAGATAAGCAGAACTGACTGTGTCACTCGATCAACAGGATTAATGTAGCTTAGAACTACCCACCACAAGCAAGCATTTCATAGGAAAAAAAATGAGAGTGGACAAGATTTATTGTACAAGAGGATAGAGAAAGGAACAAAGAACACAAAACTGTAGGAAACTGGGCCTCCTCATTTTCATTCCTTAGAAAAGAACATATTCTGTTAAATCAAGCGGAAAATTACATATTGTCTTGTTGGTTTTCTTGGACAACTCCCAGAGTACTTAATGACAGGTTTGAAAAATGTAGACTTTGATCGTATCACTGAACCTTTTTGCCTGCAGAGAGCCCAAAACGCCATGAAACAATGGTGTATTTTTGAGCCTACTCCTTTTCTGCAGGAGACAAGGGATTAACTAAAGTATTTAGTGCTCTAATTTTATCTTTTCTACTGGAGAAATTATCTGCTAATCTGAAGAGAAAATTGACAAAGATCAGTTTTTCCTGAGATTCCTTTTAAAGTTTTTTAAAATCTCAACCAATTACATTGAATGTTTTTAAAAATTTTAAAAATTAAGGGAAGAAATAATATTAATTTTTTACCCTCTTATTTTAGGCATCAGTTATTGTTCTGTTGCATACACATATGTGGATGTGTAAAATTTGGGTCAAATAAAAAAAAAGACAGCATTTGATCAGCTTTCATTTCTTGTTGAAACACCAGCCCTTCTCCTGTCAATTGCCATAAGTATGTTCTCCATAGAGGGAACAACCCTGGGGCAAACTCTTGTAAAAAACCTGGACAAGTTTACAAAGTGCGATCATTTTAGTTTTGTACTAATTTTTTGTATTGTTTCAAATACTTATGGCAATTAGAAAGCAGGACAATGGACATCAGCTGGTCTACAAGTCTACCTTCACACAGTACTTGCTAGCACTCAAGCATTCCTGGCTGCCTCACAAAGCTGAACCAGCTGTGATAGGAGTTCCCTGCACTAAGACAGCTCCAACTGCACAAACTGGGTGCAATCCATAATTTATGTTTTGTCTTCTCAGCTAGACCTTACCATGAGGGACCTAAAGCCTAGTTATCACAGTGAATTCCTACTGGTTTTGTAGTAAAAATTGTTTTCATTTTGTCAGCTGAATGGTTATCATAAACAGCTGAGTTAATGTCCTGACTGTCAATAATGATTGAACAGATGGCAAACTAACTACAGTAAGAGAGAAGAAACATGGTCCAGAAAATAACTAAGATTCCTAGAGAAAGGTCATGAAATTCAATTAGGATAATGATGTTTTTATATCAAAAGTATTATGACATGCATAGAAGCTACCACTGAACTACAGCTTTTATGGGGCTAAATATGTAGAGCAATTAGTGTGATTCAGTTAGGGGACTGAATGTTCATTTCATGACCAATAGAAAGCTAAATTTTTCCAGATAGCTGTTTTGCTCACTACCCATTCTCAATCTTTCATAGTCGTATACCTTCTTCCTTAATTTCAATGTCTTCATCTGACCAAGTATCTAATATCAACTGTTCTACTGAAGGTTTTGTCCTGAGCAACTGTCCTTTGACTTTGTCTCCACCAGTGTTGTATACAAGAATTTTTTTGTTTGATGTCTCTTCTCATTTCATGATTCGTCCAAGATCATCCACAGACCAAGAATATCCTCAATATAATGGGTCAACTGCTTCTAGATACAAAATGGCACCTCTTTTTCTATATTGGTTTATCTTCATTAATTTATTTTTCTGAAGCTGTTGATAATTTCAAATGCTTACATTCATTAGCCAGTTTCTACTGCATCTCTCCTTGCAGTGCCATTTCTCCTTTCTGTAATCCCATTCTCTTCTATACATGATAAGTGTCCTGTCCTTAAATGGTGTATCATCACTCATTTTTATCTTTTAATCCAAATTTTGTTAACTGTACACATCTGTATCTATCATGGAGTCACTTCCAGCTCTTGATAGACAGTCAGTAATGAGTGGAAGCATGTTTGAACAAACATCACTTTCTTCCACCTATTACTGTGGATAAGGAATATAATGAAATTATCTCACTGGTTTACCATTCAGACATTTTAATTGTTTTTACTTTTGCCTTCAATGTCTTGGTTCTTGTATAACATTAGTAAATGTTAATGCCCATGTCTTTCAAATATTGTCAAGACATGACTGACAATGTGAAGGATATTCTGTATTCATCATCTATTTTATCTATAATATTTATGCTATTTACTTTAGCTTTCTGCAGCAGATTAATTTCCACTTTGTGAAAACTCTGAGTTGGATTCCAGTCTTCTACAGTGTCACAGTCTAAACACAACTGGTCAGAAAGAGAATGAAAAGAATTAAATATTTTCATCCCTATCTTTTTAAAGAGAGTTTACGCTGTAGAAAAAAAGATTAAGGAAAATTAGATTTAATTACTAAAAATTTTAGTTCTGAGAGAGAATTATGAAGCATGTAGGGAGTTAATTCAGAGAATGCTTGCTTGCTCAAGGTCTTAATTTCTTCTAAGACTGTAACATGGTCCCCAGGAAAGGTCACAACACCAAGCCTATCAGAGATCAGGAAGTGTTCGAACAAGGCTCTCAGGCATATGGTGTGATTCTTGGGGTGTTCTTCTTAGGGCCAGGAGTTGGACTCAATGATTCTGATGAGCCCCTTCCAACTAAGCAAATTCTATAATTCTATGAAAATGTTGCAGCCTAGAGAGCTTTGGGAAATTGGTTATAGAACCTGAAGTACTACCCATGCATTAATTTATGCAATAATTGTCAAGAAAAATTTAAGACAACTATTTTACTATAATCTGTCCTCAGACTTGCCAATATCCTCATATTAAGAGCTAAATTATAAAATTTAGACATAAAAGTATTTAGAAAGCAGAATTTTTCCCAACATCCAAGTTGGTCAGTTTCATACATTAAATGACATGACATTTCCATTTCAGCAACAGTCCTAAATTAAACTTAGAGACTTTGTGTGAACTGTCCATAGAGAAGCTCATATATTTGCATGCATTTACAATAAGAAGAATAAATTATGCCCTAAAAGGTCTTATTTTCAATTTTTTAAAATAATGTACACCACCTGGGGATAAAAAGATTAAATGTTCAATTAACAAAATTCTGATGGGCTTCTCTGAGCCAGCTCACCTAGGGTGTTATTACAGGAGGTGTTTGGTTTACTAAAGTAGTGTCGGCTACCTTAGCAGAGTGTAGAGAAAGAGGGAAAAAAAAGTCATAAGGGGACTCAAGACTTTTAAATAGGGTACTCCCATTATCATCTGGTGCTTTAATTGCTTCTGTGCCAGAGATCGTCCCAATATTCACAGATACTAAAATGTTTCAGGATATAGGACTTGAAAAAGTAAAAAAATATAGGATTTGGACTGGAGATGCATCTGGTTCAACATCAAGCTTCCAGCAGCTGTCAACCTGACAAACTGCAGATAATGATATAGGGAACACTGTAAGTGTAAGCATTATTTCTCCAAGTCTGTCACTCAGGTTAAGGGATGTCTTAGATAAGGGGTTTAGTTTGTTTGTTTTGATTGAGTCCCATAACTCCAAACAGTCTTGTGCTGGACACCTTGTTCAGGGTGTGCTATCATGTTAGCTGTGTTTTGTGCTCACAGACACATCAGTCAAAGGTGGGACCAGCTGCACCAAACACCGAGCTACGAGCACACTTCCTACACCAGAGAGCTGATAATCTAAGCAGACTCACATGGGTAACCTCATTAACTCAATTACAGTTATTCTCTTTCCCCTGCCTTTCAACGCTTTCGCTTTTGCATCACAGTGCAGTGAAGAGGTATTTGATCGACAAATATCAGTAGTCTTTCAGAAAATATGAACTAGAAATAGATTCTTAATGTGAAAAGGATAGACATCCTGGCCTAGTAAAATTAAGTGGTTGTGTCATGTTTATAGCAAATATGTGTAAAGTGGAAAAAGAGAGTGCTAAATATGTCAGTACTTTCAAATCAAAGGACAATAAAGCTACAGAAGGGCTCACGACAGTGCAGATCATAGGTGTCACTAACATGGGATGAATATGACATGAAACACTCAATCACAATAGAGTGTTACAAGGAAGTGAAAGAAAGTAAAGGAATAATTAGAAAAGGAAAACTGAAGAGAGATGGAAGATCTGTCTTTTCTGTAATACATCATAAGGAAGTATTGCCTTAAAGTCTCTGATTTCTGGGTGGTGTAACTGTGGGTGTAGACATTAACCTCATGTTTCCATTCCATTCAAACACATGAATTCTCAAGCTTTGAAAAAGTAAAGATGACCTTTGCTATCTCACAGGTACCAAAGTGCTGGATTTCTGCACAATTGCAGAACATACAATTACTCAAGTGGATGTACTAAGTGTTATTTTCAACCATTACTGTTACCAGTGCTACCTTTGTGGATAGATACTGTAGCTCAATGTGAGTATACAAAAGAGGGGAAAACTCATGACAGGACTAATATTGAGCTTGGGCTCTAATATAGACCAAGGGTATACTGTGCACTAAACATCCTGTTAGCAGAGCAGAAGAAAAGCTTGGGGATTTGGAGAAGTCTGGTTGGTGGTGGGTTTGGTTTATTTTATATATATATATGTACATGTATAGATAAATATTTTTAATTTAACTTGGGGCACAAGATGATTACTGATAAAGCAGAAATATGCAATATTAGAAAATGCACCTTATTTTAATCTTTTCAGATTATGCCAGTCTGAAAAACAAGGAGAAAAGAATGTCCTGCTTTCTTTCTGTTCCACTTCACTGACCTTACTGTTATTCACTCCCATTAGGGACTATTCATGACAAAATTGTTTTTCTTCTACCATCATGTCAATATCTGATAAGACACAAATAAGTTTCTTCTGTTCCTTCTAATTCAATGCAAATAAAAAATATATCAAGTGACATAAGAGGCTTCTAAGCAGTCCAAAGTTTCTGCGTTAAATTTTATATTAACAGTCTGACATTTCTCCTTCTGATGTGGAAATCCAGCTGTGTCCCAGAGAAAAAATCAGATGGCTTTCCATTTAACCACAGCCCTCAAGATTGTCTGCACAGGCAGGAATAAGTAAATTGGAAATGGCTGTGAATAAACATCTGCTTAGCAGTATGCTGGATATATGATTTTTCTGATAATAGAAGTTGAAAATTTTCCATATACATATCATAACTACTTTTAAAGATATAAAAAGCACAAAAGATATTTTTTTTTAATTCAACTCCTTAGTTGATGACAACTTCAATAGTTGTCATCAAAGCTACAGTTCCTTAAACTGGCATTAGTCCAAATCATGTACTAATAAGGCTGCTTATGTCGCCAATCAAAGCTCTAACTTCATGGAAGATTTCAGGGAGACCTCAAGGCAAAGCCCACACCAAAGCCAACTTTATTTATAAATATATATGTATCTTGATGCAGCTGCCTTGTTCCCTCAATTACGGTCTGTTCCAGCTGTGTCCTAGAACCCTCGATACTCCTGTTGTTGTAGCTCAGAATGAATAGATCCTGCCCACTGTTTTTCTGGGGAAGGCACACAGATAAAAGACAGAAATACCTTGTTCATGACCTAGAAAACCATTTCTTACTCGAATATTAGCATGCAGTATAGCTTCTATTTCAAAGAGATAGAATGTCATATTACTTAAAAATTCCTCTAATAGTGTCTGCTATGAGATATTCTATTTTGATTTTGTTTCATTCCACATTCTCTTCCAATTCTATCCTGAAAATAAGTGCAGAGAGCCTTGAAATATTTATAATGAGTATGTGTAAAGGCAGCTTTAGAAAACACAAATTTAAACTCTCCATTGAAATACAGCCTGTATATAAACTGCTGTGTTTCAGAGTATAGCATTCAAGAAAGTCATAAAGTCCTGACAGAAAAGATACTAAAGGCACAGGCTATTGCTTGAAGCAGAGAAACCTCCAGATCAGAATGTAATGATTAAAGCAACTGAAAGAAACTGAGTTTTCTTACATACAACTTCGAAGACGTTAAATGAACTTAGTATAGGTAAGGATTAAAATTCTGAACATGTAAATATTTTTTTACTTCAGATCTTCATATGGAACAAAGAACTGTTTTCTTATGCTGCAAAATTAATTTAATTAAACAAAAAAAAAGAAAGTTTGATGCAGGTTAAGGATGTGTGTACTCATAAATCACAGAAATCAATGTATGTGTTCAGTATGATGATAAACTTTGAAAACTACTGGGTTTTGGAAGATTTTGAGTTGCTGTCATCTGATGACTCAGACTGAGAAATCTTACAGATATTTTGTAAACACCAAGAATTTCAGTAATGAATTGGTTATAAGATTATTTCACATCTATCTAAAATAAGTTCTCACTACTTAAATGTCCTTTAACCTGGCACATTTATATTTTTCTGATATAGAACCATTTGTATAAAGACTTCATGAGAGACCAGTCAATCTCACTTTTTTCTGTTAAAAAAGTTTCCTATTAAAACCTCAAAACAAAATGCTTTTGAATTCTTTTGTACTCTTGAGTGTAACAGGCACACAGATGTAACTTTGATTACGTGGTATTAGCTCTTTCAACATTTTGTGGCTTTTTGCTCATATATTACACTGTTTCTGCTGCTAAAGAAATATCCACAGAAACTAGGTTTATATTGCCACCTCATTTATCATCTCAAACCAGATAAAAAGGGTCTGATGTACTAAGCCACCTACATGGTTGGTTATTTTTGAACACTGGGGGTATAGCTTTTTGTCTGTGGTAAGATTTCTCCATGCTTCTTCCTCAGCATCTCTAGACAACTCAAAACTTTTTATCAGTTAAAAATGGTAAGATAATGATGACAATCCAGCTTAGGGAAAACACTTGCAGATCTTGAAAGACTGAACATGAGCTGCTCTAAAACACCATTATCTGCTATTTATTTATTTAACACACTCGTCAAGTTTTTCTTTAGTCTTTATATCAAAATCCAGATCCAGCATAGATAAGATGAGCACAAACAGTCTGACACTACACCAGGGATATTTTGGAAATATTAGTCCCCTTCATCAAATTAATTTACACCTATTTTTCCTGGTTTACCCCTACCATGCCTCCTCTTGGAGCCACATAGGAAATAATTTTTTGATGAAAGAAAATGATAAAAAAACCCCAAACAATCCATCCACTCAGTTAGAGAGCTTGGGTCACAGAAATATGTTCGTCTAATGTTGTGTGGGCAGCTTGAAGACCCTGCCATGTAGTTACACAGGACAAATAGTGCTGTCCTGCCAAAGCAGCAAACCTCCTGAGAAGTGAGGTTGCTTCTCTGTCCTGTCCCTCTTCTGTTTGTGCACATGCTGTAAGCAGGACACAGAACAAAGAGAGGAGAAACAAAGCACAAAGGACTAGACCTGTCATGGTCTGAAGCTACTCTTGCTTCCATGTAGCCAGGAATATGCAAACAGTATTGGGTAACAACAGAAGAAGGCAGCTGGAGACTGGAGAGAAAGAGTTAATTACTCTTCCTTGTTTCTCCTTTCAGTGGTATCTTAATGTACACCCTAACTATCTGCATTGGCCATCCAGTATTTAGTTTTAAAAAAGACTTATTCCTAAATGACAGATAAAGTTTAGAGAACTCATCTGAGCATATAATTATGATCAACCTTTTTACAACAACAGAAAAACTTTTTCTCATTTGGACTGTGAGCTTCATAGGGAGTTAGGAATTCAGTTACAGGTCCTCTGCTATGCTTTCAGACCTTTCAATTTCTCTGAAAGTATGTGCATATGTCAAGTCTTATGTCTTAAATATATTTAGCTACACTAGCACCTTTGGAGGCAAGTGCAAGTGCAAGTCTGCAGCTGCTCCTAGTCCAGTCATCACTGACTTGCACAGTTTTCTGTCTTTGATACCACCCATGCAACACTCCAAATAAATCTCATTCACATGTGCACAGAGTTCAGTTTGTCTCTTTCAGTCTTCATTGCTAAAAATTCCCTTTACTCTTATGCACAGCTTGTTTCTGTGTGGCATTCTTTCTACTTAAAAGGTGGAAAACTTCTTAAGAGCCTAAGTCTGTTCCGAACTGCTCCCCAGAGTGGCTATAAGTTAAAACCCCAAATTCAGCCTTCTATCCTGTGAGATAATTCCAATATAATCCCAGAAGAGTTTCAGATACTGCCAGCAACATGTGAGCCACTTAGCCTTCTGTCCAGCCAGAATCCTTATTCAGCAGATCATTGTGTTTTGCTTCAGCTCTTAGACCATTTATTTTTCAAACATACCTTAATCAAAGGTAATAATGATAATAAAGTGGTCATAATGCAGCCTTACCTTGTTTCCTGCCAAAATGTATTCTGATGTGAACTCAGTAACTTCTACTTCTGCTTAGAGAAACATTTCCACACGGACTATACTTATACGAGAGCCAGAATGTCTGGCTTTTTTGCTCTGGGCATCATTTCCAGTCACATGAACTGGGAACAGTTTGATTCAGATGTTAACAGCCACTGACATTTGCAGGAATGTTAAAAAAAACAACAAATCATAAATTCCTTAAGAAATTTCACTGCTTAAAAGACTTTGCACAAAAGTTAGTGAAAATGTGGTGTGTGTTTTTTTTGGAGGAACATAGGTGTTCATAGTAATATGTCACATAATGACCTATTATGTTATGGAGCAAACCATATTGAATAAAGTTTTCATCCTAACTTTTATATCTTTACACTCTCACTAAAGTAGAACTTGTGTGCAAATCAGGGAAGAATCTGACGTTTTAATTTTAAATGGATGTTGGAGTTTGAGAAATTAAATGAGATTAATTCCACAAACTGAAAAAAAGTAGTGGATTTGAATAAATCTGTGATTGGCACCTAAGCTTCCAGTAAGCTCCCTTCGCTCCCTTTATTTATTTTAAACCCGGTGTTATTGCTGTAAAGTGATTTATTTTTATTGTTTTAATTTGAAGGAGCTCTGCATCAGGGGGAGGGAGGAAGTTGACAGATTTGTGGTTTACATTTCATAGGGCTGCGGTAATGGAGACACTCAGAATACAGCTCTCTGTTCCAAGCCATTTCATGCTCTGAGAAAGTCTCACGCTCAGAAGGTGACCTTCAAGGGGCATTGCTCTGTCCCTGAATCACTGTATTACAGGATAAGTCTTAGCTGACAGACTCTCATTCCTCTCAGTGTAAATGGAAGTTACATGGATTATTTTAAGCCTTCCTCCCACGTGAGATACTTTCTGCACTCTCAGGCTTTTTTATGTGAACAAAAATAAAATAAAATCAAAGAATCTCATGAAGCCTTCAAGGAGTATTCAGAAGTTTTGGAACCCTTTCCCTTTTAAGGTCAGTGAGAGAGGAAGAAAAAACTCCAAGCGAGCTAAATGTAGATAAAAGCAATACATGCGCATTGTTCCTTTACAACTTTGGCATGGCTCTAGGAGCAGAATATTGGTATTTTTCTAAGAAGAAAAATAGGAAAAGAAGCAATATATTTCCTCTTTCCCCATTAATATGATTCCCACAGCTCTTGCACCTTCACTAAAGAGGTAACCAAATGATTGGCAAACCAAGATTCTGTGCTATGTACAGGAGGAAAACCAAATTGGTAAGTGTGCAGTGACAAGTTGTTCTAAATCAGCTGGTAAACTCCTGCTGTCCTGTGTAAGTTTAGCAGGAAAGGCCTATACATATTTTCTGGCCATCAGACTTCCTAAATAGGCACAGATCATCTGAATCATGCTTCTACATTAAGTCCATCCAACATTTGTCATAAACATTTGTGTTTGGATGAGGCAAAGAAAGAAGCAAAGAGTATCCTCTGTAAATGACATTCTTTTTATTATTCAGAAGCTAATGGTAATCTAAATTAATGACCACATCCCTCAAAGATGAAGTACTGACAGGAAACTTCTTTCCATAAGAATCTGAGACACCAGCAACCTGTTGTACTGAATAAGAATGAGTTACGTTTCCAGTGTTGGTGTTCCACAGACATGGCTGGGATGTGGCATTTCAGTCAGAGCTACTATCCTTTTGGTGTAGCACTCACACTGGAAAATCAGTTTGATGCCTGCAAGTGAGAGTAGATATGATCTTGTAATTTGTTTTGAAAATTCTCCTGAAAGACATACAATTCTTGGAAATGACCCTGCATGTACATCCCAAAAGTTAAATGTAATGAGGCAGCAAGTAGAACAGTTGTTTCATTGAGTTTGGTAGAATGAGATGTTACTATTTATTTGCCATATTGTCAGTCTAGATTGCAGGTAAAGTGTCTCTTTAAAACAATATATACTTTTAGCCATATTCTAGAATAAAGAATTCCAGCAACCTTCAAATGCAGCTATGTGAATATCACAGTATTCCTACTCCATGAGATTTCTTCCCCTGTCTAAGATTTAAAGGACTAGATCTAAAGGAGCTCACTATATTCTCCACCCTCACATTGATGGCATCATAATTATTAAGACACAGAATTCCACAAAGACATGATGACCATTTGAAAACTCCACAATTCAAAACAGAGGGAATTATCCTGCCAGAGTGGGTTATGCAGAGTAGGTTAGCAAGATTATCATGAGGACATTGTTTGAGACTATTTCCTGAAGATAGCTTATGAAGCAAAGTAGCATAAACAATATAAGAAGCAGGACAATCAGAAAAAACAGAAAATATTTTTTCCTTAAAAAAACCTGAATACCCTCCACCCCTCAAAAAAAAAAACCCAAACTAAAACAACAAAAAGACACCCACAAATTGCAGGAAGATTGATTTAGAAATTGAATGGGAACATTTTCTTTTGACTACATTTTGTCTATTAGAATTGTCATCACAGCAAATAAAAGAGATACTGAATATGCTCCATTTCACTGGCCTACAGAGCTCTCTCCAATGACAAGACTTTGTATGGGATCCCCTGAATTTACAATCCTGGTTTCAACCCTCCTAGGAGGGCTGTGCACTGATTGTTTACTGAGTCACATGTGGGTGGATTTTGTATCCTTAGCACTACGTGAGCTAATTTAACTGCAGGTGCAAGTCAAAGAAATTGCTCCTATACCTGTTTTCCTCCAATCATTAAATGATTTTATCTTAATGGTTAGACAAATACAATGAGAACTAATACCCTACAAGAAAAGAACCTGTATGGAGGAGCTGTACTTCCTCTCCCAATGCTAGTCAAGAGAGGAAAGTGGATTTTGCATTTTCCTATCTGTCAGGAAAAAAATACTATAGTGAAGTTGCCATATTTAGTAACATTGTCTAGAAAATCACAGCAGTGGAAGAACCAGAGAATATAGGGCTTCATTTGTTTTTCTGATTTTGTTCTTAGTTGGTTGGTTGGTTGTGGGTTTCGTTTCATTTTTTTGTTGGAGTTTTGGGGTTTTTTTTGTTTTGGTTTTTGTTTTGTTTTGTTTTTGGGGTTTTTTTTGCTTGTTTATTTGTGTGTGTGTGTTTTGTTTCTCTTTGATTTTTGTTCAGGACATAAGTAGAAACCTAACCTTGGTGAAATATAAGTAGAAGGGAGTATGCATTAAAATCATTGACCTGCCTAAAGTCATGCCTATGGTAGAAATACAGGAATGGTTTTCCACTGGCCAAGGCAGCTTCTAGAGTGAGATGAAATGAGAATAGTTACCTTTTTCCCCCAAAGGCTTTTGAATGCAAGCTATAAATTTTATTTCTGGGAAACTGAGTTGCCAGATACCATAGCTTTTTTAAAGAGGAATCTTGCAGAGGTTCTCAGTATTAAGAAGTCAGAACTCAGGTTTCTTATGTAATACAATCTCCCAGAGAAGAAGATCCCACAAGCTGGAAATGAAACTTTACATTATATTTTGAAGGATCACAGGGTACTTAGCTGTAACAAGTTCTAATCCTACCCCCATTACCAAAATGGGGCTTCAAGACTGAAAGCCACACATGTGAATTAAAAACTGTAACTTGGAACACATTACTCTGATGTTTTAGAAGTGCAAAGCAGCAAACAGACTAGTTTTAATATAAGGGAATATATTCAGTAAGTACACTTTGTTTGGAAGTTCAGCACTGGGTAAGCTCTTTCACAAATTCTGTGATACCATATTTGATTTGATTTCTTGGTTCTTTTACATGTGTAATGTACCAGTACTTGTGATGGTGTAGGCACTGAGATTTTTGCATACAAAAATACTAAGCATTTTAAATTGAGTTGTTGATCAAGATGGAAGAGGATCACACTTCAATGAAGGCACTACAAGTACATTAGAAAAAAACAGATTTTGGAGAAATATAAAGGTCTACACTGTCATTATAACTGCTCAGAAGTATATCTTTACACATTCAGAGAAAGAAGGAGAAAATCTCCTAATATCCTTTTTTTTATTATATTTTTTATTTTGGTGAATATTTTGCCAGGTGAATAATTTCTCTAGCACAGAAATCCATAAAAGTTTAAGTGATAAATCTCTATTAATTTGACTTTAATTTTCAGTCTTTATTTTACTTTCTGATCATTATTTCAAATCCATTTATGGAAATACTGCCAAACATACTGTTTTGCCAGAGTTCCTGCAGAGTAACTTAAGGCAGTTATTTTGAATAAGCAGTTTTTCATGTGATGTAAAACATCCTCAGAACACCAGATGGATATTATTAAATTTTATGATAGCCCATACAGAGATAACACATTTTATGGAGACAGAAAGAGTCATAAACCAATTAGAGTATCAACTTGGTCTTTACCTTATGTTCTACATTTCAAAGGCAGAGGCAGAATTCTCAGTAAAGTCCCATCATACAGCACATCCAGACAGAAATAGTACAGAATATGTCTACAATAACTGTACAATTGAAAAACATGCAATTCTTGCCCTAAGCCAGAAATAGCAACTTCATTGCTCTACTAGCTGCTGTCAGCTGCAGGGAAAAGCACCAGGCAGGGGATTCTGAGGAGAATCATAATCCCAGTATATGGGATAATACCCTATTACCTCAGAAATTAGGTGCATGCTAGAGAATATACTCCGAATTTTAACACTGTGTTCTACTGGGTCTTTCATGTAGCTTCTGAAGAAGGATTTGTGTGATGGGAGAGAAAGACAGCAAGAAGAAAAGATGAAAGCTGGTAATTAAGAAAATAAAGCTGTTGACTTTATAGGAAAACATAGAGTTTCTTTCTGACAATTACAAGGATTGGGAAAATGTTTCACCCTTCAAACTGAAACTTAATTCTAGTGTCTGTCATTGTTTTCTGGGAAGATCCTGGGTAATTCACACAGTTGAACTTGCATGAAATGCTCTACCTGTTTGGCAAACACACAAATCAGGAGAGGTCCAGCAACAGCGAATTCACTGACACCTCAGGCTTGTTTTATCCCTTTTACAGGCATGGAAGCATGGACAGACAATGTACCTTGCCAAAACCTGTTGAACAATGAAGCTACAGAACTGCCTCGAGCCTGAGGCCATGACTGAGCCACTGAAGGCCACAATCTTTACAGAAAAGCCCACTGCCCTAACCAAAGCTGTATCCCTGCTTTGGTATCCCTGCTTTGGGGCCCCTGCTGCCCCTCAGACTTGTCAGAAAGGTCTGAAGCTGTACCTGCATGGTAGTGCCAGTTGCACCAAACAAGACAGGCACTGTTTAAGGACAGAGGAAGATCACACTGTGGATGCATCTCCTTTTAAGTGTTTCTCAGGGAAGGGATGGAGATGCCATATGCCAGCAGCCACACTCTCTAATGTTTGTTACAAAAAGATATCCTGCCTAAAACTGAGGCTACAAATGCTGTGATGGATTTTCTCACAATGCTTTCTAAATTCCCCCACCAGCCTGAAGTTTTCTACTGAAAAAAACACATTGTTTTGATGCACAGTTTGCATACCTTATATGCCACTTTCTCACTCAATTATTTTTTCTTTATTTAGTGTTCAGTTCCTTATTTAAAAAAACAACGAAATTTTCATAGAAACATTTTCCTCCATAGCAAGCTCTGAATATTTTAAGATATGTGCATTAATTAATTTTTCCATAATATTTCTATTGAACTTGGTGACCTTCCTCTGTTTTAGTTTGAAATAAAGCAAGTTGCATTTTGCTACCAATTAAAAGGTTCCTGCCCTTAAGATGTAGAAACATAAGCTGTATATGTTTTAAAAACACCCATAATTATTTCTGTTTGCAAAAGTCTTCTTACAAGACATCTTTATGATGTAAATACAACTTTTACAGAGATAATATTGTCTAAAAATTATAAAAATATAAAAACACCTCCTGGGAACATTTTTTAAATTCTGATTTTAATAAATATATAAAGATACATTTCTTGAGACAGTATCTTAAGACCCAGTCAGAACCCAAGGCATTTGCAAATCTTACCTTAAGAGGAATCAGCACAGGCTCTAGTTTTTGTCTTGCCTCAGATTCATTCAAATGCTTATGGCAAGACTTAATGCTGACTCCTTCCACCTCTCCAGTGGTCAAAGAAGAGAGCCAGAATCTAAGCACTCCTATAGGTTTGTCAAACTGAATGGGAGTAACTAACATCTGGCTTTCTGCCTGAAATTAATTGGAGAAATGTATTATGGGCTGTGTACTTATCATCAGCTGCCAAGAAGCATTTAGATAATGCTTCCTTACAAGAGGAGAAAGGAGGATTTTTCATTTCATTTCCAGAGAGATGCATGTACACTGTCAGGCAGATAACAATTAAGGACTGACTGGTGAATATCAGAGAAAAAAAGTGTCATAGTTTAGTTTTTCCTTTAAAAAAAAATATAATAACCAATATGGAGTCGGGCACTTACATTTTCCCACAGATTTTAGGATGAAAAACCCAGCTGATAAACTTTCAGTTTTAAGGTGCTTTCCTATGTGTCATGTTTAAGCACCTACTGTCAGACCTACTTTTCCCTGTTTTGATAAATCAGCAGTAGAAATTACCATTTTTTCAGAGCTGTGAAAGTGCACCTGTGACTCTTTACCACCTCTCCCACCTCTGCCACAGGTGTTGCAGTGCCTTTGTTAGGGCTGCATTACTGCTGTCAGCAAAGGGTATTCAAATCACTTTCTCTGTGGGCTGTATTAAGATCCTACAGGGAGGAACTAGAAAACAATAAAAGCTGAAAAATATGGGCAAAGGGGAAAAGAAGAGCTCCCTGAAGAGCATAAGTTGAAAGAATTTTTCCTGCTAAAAGACCATTAGCATTACAATATATATGGTACACAAACGTCAAAGTAATCTTTATTATTAGTACTCTTTATTATTACATATTTATTATTATTATTGCTGATAAGTGAGCAGCTTAAACCAGGCATACATTCGGAGGAAGATGGATGAATAATGTGGCAGAGAATAGAGAAGGAAAAACGAGAAAATAGTGGAAATAAAACAAGATAAAATTAAGCAAGAAAAAGAAACTAGACTAGGACACAAAAAGAGTTTGAGTAGAAAAAGTATGGCACAAATATTTTTCTATCCGCTCTGCTTCTTAGATCACAGCACATGTCAGGAAAGGCCTGGAGTGGCAGGCATTCCTTAAGAGCATGACCATCAGCCTGGCTGCTTTGAGAGGAGGGTCGCAGCAGGATGCTTTAGGCGATGGCAGCAACAGGGTCTCCCCAGCTCAGGATCAGCTGGGTGCCCACTGTGACTGCTGGGGGATCAGGGCTTAGCCAGGCACACCAGGCAGTGTGGCACAGACTCACATATTGCCAAATGAAGTGCTGTGGGCTGCAGAAACAACCATTCTCTTTCAAGCAGGAGGGAGCTGTTTAATGCCTTCCCATAAGACTGGCAGTCCAGCTGGCAGAGCAGGGGGGATTTTTTGCTTCCTCACTGGTAGCAGATTCTCTCTGCTCTGCCAGCATGGTGAAATGCAAAAATGTGAGGGCTGGCATCAAATTCTTCTGGAGCTGTTTTAGGCAGAGCAGGTGTAGCATGGCTTTACAGTCCAGAGCCATTCTGTGTAGGCTGGCAAGGCAACTGGAATGGTAGCTGTATGATTCCCAGTCATTTGGCATTAGCATCAATGAGCAACACCAGGTTTTCCCACGCATAAAATCTCTTTTAAATCATCCCTTCAAATTTACCTTGAGCTAGTCTTAAAAAATCGAGAAAAGTTTGTTTTGTGCACAGTAACATCTGGTGAGAGTTCTGAAGCACTGGAGTCATGCTTGGTGAGGCTCAGTAAATTCACAGCGATGAAACTGGGAAGGTGCTGCCCATGCAGGGAGCTGGATGCAGGTAGAGTAACGAAGAAAGGAGATAGCTGTGGTACAGCACAGTAATTACAATATAAATCAAGAATAATCTCCCTGAAAATATTTTTTTGGGGTCCTGAAAAATACTTTATTTCAATTAAAAGGAGTCTTATAGATTACCAAATTATTCCAAAATTAATTTGTGCAAAGGTTTTACTGTACTACTGATTTAATAATTTAATATTTTTATTCCAAAGTGTGATATAAATGAGCATGTAGCAGACTTTTACGCCTGCACACAGCTGACTTTTCTATTGCTTAACCAAAAACATTACAAACTAACTCAGCCATAAGAGTAAGGATGATGGCCCCAGTATGAGAATAAATATATCAGCTCTTATATTTACATTTTAATCAAATAAGGTCTATATATTGTTATGAAGGCAAGCATGTGGATGGTTGAACAGAAAAGAGCCGTAGGTTCATATCTCTGATTTTGATTCAATCAGCTACACTTTCATCAGGATGTCATTATAGTTAAGCTGTGAAAAACTTTGTGCATGTTTGTGCACTTTGGATGACACTAAGCTTGCCTGTTTCATTTGGTTTCATATGCATTTGTTAGGCTTTTCTGCATAGATTGATTAGCAAAATGGCATAATGGAAAAATAAACAGTCCACAGGCATGGGTTGTCTTTCACATTTATTGATACAGCAAACTAATTAAGTGGAGCAAGGCTTAGCCACCAAATTAAAAATCTAATGCTGAAATTGGGAATCAATCTCCCTGTTATTATTGCCAGTGATGTCAGCTGGACAGCGCTTAGGAAATGTTATATTGGTCTCTTTACTGTTCAATGTTATGTTCTTTTCTTCTGTATCTAGATAAATAACTATGGCTAAGCTAGCAATCTATTTATTCAAATATAGTTCATAGATTTTGAATCAATTTTCTCTCCCCTAAACCACACAAATAGGAAATTTCATATAACTGCCCAACTCCAGACAGTGGAGCATTAGGAAAACACCACAGCATAACACCAAACTGATGGAAGCTGCCAGTTCTGCAGCTTTTAGAAAACACTGTATTTCTCTTTCTATTCCCCAGTTTTCCCTCCCTAGACTCTTCTTCTGATCCTTCTTTTTGTATACCCTAAAGCTGCTCTTTTTCTCTAGGTCTTAGTTCTTTGTTCCACTTCTTGGCTCTTACTAAAAGAGTTGTCTTTTTCTGTTAAAATGCTATGAAAGAATTCATACCTGGAAATGAATGTGAGAAACCCCAGGTATGATGGTGGGACTGTTAAGATGTCACAGTGCTTTTATTTGTCATTTGGGTTTAACAGGAAAGTAGGCTGAAAAAAAGACTACCGATTACTGCCAGGGCAGAAAGAAAGATTATATAGCCTAGAGGCTATTATTTCTTGGGTTAGTTGATCCTGAAGGAAGCAATATCCTAAGGTAAATTATTTCAAAATGAAAGCATTTATATTAGCAGAAAAAGAAATCTTGGTGTCAGTGGCCCACATAAATGTGCAAAGCTTTAGAGCTTGTTGTGCGGTGAAGGCTGCTGAAAGTGGTAACTTATTGTCCTAAAATATTAAAAAAAATAAAGCTGCCTAAACCCAACAAGCAGAAAACCCAAAGCCTGAGATAATATCTCAACAGTTTTCAATTTCTGAGATAGGTGTATCCGTGTACATGGGGTTCAGAATTTCCTGTCCTCCTCAAAGAACAGCTTTCTAACCAAAGTGGGCATGCCCTTGTGTACAGACAAGAGTTAGCAGTGGTACAGCTCTTTTTCAGGGCAGGAATTGCATAAACAGGTAGGAAACATGGTAAAGGCCAATCTCCCAGTTAATCTAGCCAAGGGAACTCACTAGTCACCAGTGAGAGAAGGGCAGGAGCTGCGAGAGGTAGGAGGCAGCTCCTGCCCACTTGCTGACCCTGGGGCACAGCCAGTCTGAGCTGGGAGGGAAGGAAATCCAGCACAGGGGACTCTGGTTGGCTCCAGCAAAGCTAAAGGTGAGCCACTGCTTCCAGTCCTTTCTTCCAGGAGTCTGTATGTGCAGTGATTTACGCAGCCTTTAGAGAAACATTCTATGGAACAAGTGTTCAGCTCACCCTCCTCAGGTCCATGTCTCAGCTGCTCTTTCATGGGCACCTGGAGAGCTGGGAATAGGGTGTAGGAAGGTGCAGTAAGATTAAAGTATTTTGCTTAGAATTAAAAACCCCTAAGTGAAAGTGACCCCTTATGATTAACTCCTGGTTGTTCTGCCTCTGAAAAAAACTCCAGAGGAACAATATTGAGCAGTTCTGTTACAAGTTTTCTTTTCCCTTGTGGCATGTAATATTCACTTTTGCATCGAGAACCACAATCAAGGACTGTTTTACCAGAGAGGTGCCTTATTGGTTTTTATTTGTCCAGACGGTAGAATTTAGGAATAAATACTGCTTATCATC
This sequence comes from Thryothorus ludovicianus, assembly GCA_013397245.1. Lineage (NCBI taxonomy): Eukaryota > Metazoa > Chordata > Aves > Passeriformes > Certhiidae > Thryothorus > Thryothorus ludovicianus. Next base: position 48,042 of record VZTB01018367.1, read on the forward strand.
ACATAGTCTTTTATTTTGAGAGTACATATTGTGTAAGTATTTACAGATATATAGACATAAATATTCATATAGCTATATATTTAATGTCAGAGACTTTGAGTGAATTTAATAGAATATATTTAATCAATTTTTAACAACCTTAATTTTTAAAAAATTTAGATATTAATTATCTTGATATATTTTCATGCTCTTTCCTTTCTTAAAATAATTTTTTTCTCTCCAATGATCACGCAGTGCCACCTAGTCGTTGCTGCTGAGGTTTGCAGTGAAAACACAACTGAAAACAACTACTTCTTTAGAGGGTTATTAAAGAAGTGATGTTCTTCAACTCTTGGGAGGAAGGGTGCTTATGTTGTTCCCTCCTATCCTCCCTCAATATTATTCTAACACCATTTTCTTACAGAACGTTTAAGAATTTTACTTTTATGTCAATTTTAGAATGCTCATGTTTATTACTATGGCATATGAAACATGCTTATCTGAACAACATACAAAGTTACCAAACTTCCAAAAGACAATTAAGAAGTAATGCTTGAGAGGAGCAGTTACAACAAATATGAATGACCCCAGAAAAATACTTTCCCTCTACATGTTACATGTGGAGGTAGGAGGAAGAGGTAGCTCACATTGCAGCCACAGGAAAATGTGAATGTTGCTATGAACATGTGGCAGTAACACAGCCACTCCTTGGGGCTGCTCCTGCAGTTCATAGAACGACATCCCTCAGCCCAAGCAACAGCAGCCATATGGTCAGATTAAGGTGTAACATAATCATAAGAGGAGCTTGAATGGTTGCTTTTCAGGTCTTAAAATTAAAGTGTGTCTTGTCACAGTTGTGTGAAAACTTTTCTGTTTTTCTGTTGATCTGCATTGCAAATGCTTATGTGGTAATCAGCACCTTCATGTAAGAAATCAAGAGGCAAACCAAACAAAAATAAGTGAGATTCCAGCATGTACAGGTACAGAACACAATTTGAAAACACAGACATCAAAGGCTTAAAAACGAAAGTGTTACATAAATGATTTCTCCTACTTCTGTTCTTCCTTTAAATATACATAAATTTTTTTAAAAGTCATTAATTCTGGGAGTACTAATGCATAATTTTTCCATTTGTAGTGTGGAAACTGATTCCATATCCAGGATCAAAATATTTTCTCCTAGAAAGATGGTGAATTAACAGATTTTTGCAGAGTAATTTTGTACAGGTTTCTTGTGTCCTCTAGAGTATGTAACAGGTTAAAAGAGTAATGCATGATACTAGTTCAAATTCAGATCCTTTGATAAATGAATATTTCATAACCAGGATTGTCCATTCCATCTGATTTTCAGACTTTTTCTTGATACTGGAATTTTTGAAAGGTGAATATAAGAAACTAACTAATACAGGACCGTTCCTGCAAAAGCTAAGAAGCGCTATGCAGATATAAGAAACTAATCCATTAAAAAATCTAACCAGACCAAAAAATAGGCTTTTTTCTTTATTATTTGTTGATCAGTTCAAGAAGATCCTGTTCTTTTAAACAAGCATCCTTAAAAATGTTTTTAGGATCATCTGTTGGTTTAGAACATCTTGAAGAATATCTGTGTGAAAACATACAAGAAATCAGTGGATGGCACTGTTGGCTTGCATGTAGAGAATCATCTCTTAAATTATGAAATATTTCCCAATTTTAAGGTTAGCTTATATATGGATCCATATATATGGATTTGTATTTGCCTAGTACTTCACAGATTTTGCTGTATTTGAGTAAATCAATTTTTTTAAAGTTTATTTACATACTAAAGCCTCCAAAATTAATAGTTATTTCATTTTGACATTTTGTGGCTCACTTGAAACAGAAAGTGTTTGGACTAAGTATGGGACTGAACAAATCACCCCTTATAATCACTGCAAGGAACATACTAGGTCTTGCAACACTGAAAAATGACTGATTTTACCTCTTTAGTCTATAAGCATAAAGTATGAAAATTTGGTTTATTGAAATCTTGCACAAAAAAACCACTTTTTCTGACCTGTGGAGCACCTTAGGAACTTACTCAGGCTCTGATCACTTTGTCTCTGTTGACCCCTTAGGGTTCTCTTAGGGCCCTTGAACATGCCTTGAAACAAGGAAAGACAGAGAAAATTATGTTGCTGGAAAAGCATCACGTGGTTGGTGTGGAGAGGCAGCACAAACCTGGTGACAAAGCAATTGCCTTCACCAGAGCACAGGGCTCTGAGATCATTTCATTCCTGGCAGCCTTTATTCTGTGCTGCTGCTCGAGTGTTGCTTGCTGTAGGGAGGGGGAAATCTGCAACTCTCCCTGCCATGGATCGTATGGGTAGGCGAAGGGATAAGGAACTGCCGGGCTCCTTTGTTGTGGGTAGAGAGGCTGAAGCTTCCACCATTCACAATGGAGTTAATCCCCTTGAAAATAAGCACATTTGAAAGTTGTACCTTGGCTTTGAATGCGAACCAAACCACAGCCCCAGTATCATCATAATTTTGAACCTACACCATGGATACAGTGTTGTACACTCACAGGGAGAGATAAAAATGCTCATCTCTGTGTGATGGATGGACCAGGAAAATGAGGTGAGGTGCATTGGCTTTACAGCAGCATTTGCAATCAAGTCAGCCAGGGGCTGCCCTCCTGAGTGAGCTCCCACGTAATGTGGCAATGACACCAAGAGTTTGTAAGTAGCCCAAAACTTACCTCATTGTTCTGACAGTGTGGCACTTACCTACCCTAAGATGCACATGAGGCTACATGGAGTTAAATCTCGAGACTTGTTAAGGCTCCAAGAAGCTTGGAACACTTTTGAATGCCCTGTATGATGATTCCAGGTATAGGGGAGTACAGCTTGAGGGCCACAACCAGTAAGCACTGAACACAAGAGAAAAGACTCCCACTGAAATTAAAGGGGTCCCTTTGTCCTCAGTCCTAAATCCTAGCTGGATGGATATGTAGCTAGGGCTACAGACCTTCCTATTAGGATTTTTGCAAAGATATTAGTGTTGTTACACTTAATTGAAACTGAAATTTTAAAACTATTTGCTATTTTAAGATGGAAAGAAAAAAAATCTCACTTTTATTTTTTAAACTGAGTGCTGTAACTATAATGTACAGTCAAGGTCCTAGAAAGTGGAATGCAGAAAGGGATAGAGTAAAGGTTTGGGGATTGTTTTCCATTCACTTGCTGTGGAGCTTACCCTGCCTCTCTTACACTGAAAATAATACGAGTTAAAACAGCCTCTAAGGGACTTCGGTTTTGTGACTCAAAGGTCTTGAAGAAGTCTTTTATCATGTTAGGTGACACATTTCTGGCATGTCTATTGCATCTCCACAATTTTCATCTAGGCACCCATGGTTGTCATGGCTACAGTATCCATATTCTGAAAAATAAAAAAAAAAAAAATCCCCTTGATCAGAGTAGAGGAAAAGAATATTTTTTCTGAGTTCGTGAAAAACAGTTTTCTCCACTAGACTTATTTTAAGATTACAATTTTAAGTTATCAGAATTGTGTTGCAAATTCAGTTTTATGCCCCAAAATGAGAAGCTGAAATATACTGGGTGCATCTAGTGAACAACCAAGATCACAGCTGGGCACTGCTGGAATAACAAAAAACACTGAATCTTGAAATAGATCACGAATCAGCATCTCTTTGCACTACCCTGTGAAGAGAAATCACCCCCAGAAATTTGGTTGGTTTTTTCATGCAGAAGGGGCCAAGATTCCTTAATCATAAAGATCAAATATTTCAAGGTGCAGGTAGCAAAAGATTCCTTCAATGTAAGTAGCATGGGAAGTGGGGAGAGAGTCTGTGGTCTAACTCAGGGATTCAGCTTCAGGAGTACAATTAAAATGATGTTTCCAAATGTAACCTCAGAATAATTCTGCTAAATAGTAGATGACTCTGCTTTGAGCCAAATCTTCTAGCCTTAGGGATTGAAAAGAAATGTCACAGCGATTTAATTCTCCCACTATTGAGTTTCGTAAAGCTAGCACTATTATAGATTGACAAGGGCATTATTTCGATCTAAGTTTACATGAGACATTGTGCCTTATCAGACAAGGCAGACAGTCCCTGCTGCCTCACTCACGGCTGTTGGGAGGCTTTTGTGAGACTTAGCACGCTCTCCTTGCCACACCACCCTTTCCCCATGGCTGCTTGCAGAGGTCCCCACTTGAGTCCCACAGCCAAATTCTTACCTCAGTTGTGCTGTTAATAAGCAAATGCCTTCACTGTGGTGCATAGGCATAACTGCAAATAGGGTGTGCAAATTGCACAGCTTGCCTTCCCTTGGTTACACCTCTGCCCAAAATGTTCAGAGGAAGCCTGCTTACATTACTGGCTGTCAGAGTGTTTCTGTAAGGTCAGACCTTGGCTGCCACGATGCTTGCGTAGATTTCTTCCTTATTGAAATGGAATAGCTCCTCTGCCCTGTCACATGTAAACAATTCTGCCCTGGATATTGTCATAGGTGTCAGATTCTGAAAGATTTCATTTCTTGTTGGCAATAGCAAGCCTACTAATATAATTTAGGGGAGTTTTAATCAGCAGCACCAGGCTGCTCACAAAGCAGCTCCCAGACATCTGCCATACATTTCCCATATCTGACAGGACTTTTCCCAAGGCGCAAGCCATTTATCAAGGAAGGCATGTGATGCTGTCTTTTACCAAAACCTGTTCTCCTAATGCATGTGTAATGAGGTGGCTAATGCTCTGTGAGTAGGAGTGCCCAGCCTTAATAAATACTGACATGCACTATATGATATCATAGGCTTTGGAATTATTCTGCAAAAAACCCTCATATATATATTTGCATATAAAAATGAGTTTCTAAGTATGATTAAAAATTAAATACTTTTCTTTAAATTTTTTGCTGCTCTCTGTTAATCATATGAAAACAAAACAGAAATTGCAGTCTCTTGCTGTAGTAGTAATATTAACACAAAGAAGCCCACAGCACCTATGCCCAAAGACTGCATAATAACTAAACATTGTAAAGCTAAAAGTAAACATTTACAGAGAGGAAGGAACAGTTAAACACAATGTATAAGTTCAGGGGGAAGACCATGCTCATCTGTCCAATAGCCTTTTTCAGCTTAATACTGCAGAGAGCAATTTTGATTGACCTCTGATTTTTGTGTGTTCTGAGAAAACTACAAGTTCTTGCCTTCTGGTATAAGCAAGAGTCTAATATCAAGAATGTTTTTAAAGACAGTCTTTCACCTTCTCTCTGATAATCAGTACACATTTTCCTTTGCTTTCTTTTTTTCTTAGAAGGACACACCACTGACTGTTCACCTTTGCTGTGCAACATTTCTGCAGGCTAAAGCTGCTGTTGGGACCACCCAGTCCCCAAGTCCTAAAGCCCATTATACCAAGCACTGCCTTCTCCAGTTGCATGGGTAACAGGTCTACATTTCTCCAGAACCATATACTCTGATTTCCTATTTCATTCTGGGGTTTTTCTATAGCTATTCACCACAGGCTGCTTGGTACAGACAGCTACAGTGAATTTAACAGTAGGAAGTCCAACATAGTTTTGGACATAATGTTTCTTACCACTCCACCCCTATACAATTTAATCCAGTTAGTGGTAGGGTCTCTTATATCCTTCTTCACAAAACACCTATTGTACAAAACCCAAAGAGCCACAGCACGAGCTTCATTGGGTTATCCCTGAGCTGGCACGCAGGGCTACACCCACCAAACTGATTTAGGATCCTGGGCAAACTGCTTCACTTCTGTGAGATGTTATCTGTGCAACTGGAACAGTCTTTGAGACTACATTGCCATCTGCCACTCCGTCCACAAGAGCCATGTTAGCAATTAACTGATCTGTATGTTTACAGGATTAAAGGATCTGGTTTCTCCTACTAGGTCAGTTTACTCTGCTGTAATTAGCCTTATCCTCTTCTTACAATTAGTGTCACACCAAAGCCTCAGAGCTTAACACGGGCCAAACTTTGGGAGTGATCAATTTCGTATCTCACAGGTGTAATTGAAAACCGAGTTTGTAATCTCATATAACTCTGTATGTTCTACTTGAACTTACACAAGACACTTCAAAATGGTAATTTAGGCTTGAATATAAGAGCTTTACCCAACACAAGGTAAAAAGTGGCTGAAAGTGGCATAGGAATTTCCAGAGAAACCTGCGTGAAGCACTACAACAAGGGAACACACAGCCCACTGCTGAATGACCTATCTCCACTTTACCAAGCCAAGCTGGCTAGATATGAGCAAGGTCTGATTAGAAAGCAAGTATATCACCATCAGGGCTAATGGGATGCTGGAGAAATCAATGTTTCTAATATCCATTTCTACTGATGCTCTCTTCAATACTGTCTAGAGCTTCACAACCTTTGCTCCCTCCTTGACTCTCTTGAATGATTTATTATTTACCTCCTCTCTTTGGATAATTCTTGACTCCAGTATTAAATGTGCCACAAAAGCTAAACCACAAGCAGCAAAGTTTAGCAGTGATAGTCATTCCAAGGCATGCAGAAGAGTTGCAGCTGCTGTGCTCTGTGAGTAAGGAGGAGCTGAGAGAGCATGCTCTATCACCAGGTGTTGCACGTTTATCAGTTGTGATGTTATCTGTATGCTCCTTATGACAGAATAAAGGTCTGCATAACCTTTATACATAATCAGAGATTATGTCCATGTATGGTATATAATACTTCTCCCATCCAATATACTTGTGGCTGATGAGAGAAAATGCCAACGTAATCCAGTCCCCTTCTTGCAAGGGAATGGGCTCAGCAGAAGGGCCAGACCTCTTTGTGCTTTGTGTGACACCTGAGCTGACAGGCATCCCCTATGTAGCAAAGCATCACAGCTTCTGATTCTTGGGCTTTAATTTTACCTTGCCCATTTGAAGTCACTATCCTAGTTTGAAACCAGCTTCAGAATCTAATCCGTCAAGAATCTCCCTCATACAGCAGGAAAGAATTCAAAACTTGTCAGGATTAAACCATTCCAGTTAACTTTAATTTCCCTCACCTCCCCTAACTTTTTGCTGTCCTGTCTTCAGTTAGGTCAAGATATCCCAGATTTATAAAAGACTTTCGTCCTGTTTCTGTAACTTCACAAAAATAGTAGAAGAACTGATAGCAAATTTAACTTACCCAAAATTTGTCTAATACATTGCTTTAACCATTCTATGGTGTAGTACTGGGCTGTTAATAGCTAACAATAGCTGGAAGCCAGGTTTTAAAATTCTTTAAAATTTAATATTATAATCATTAAAATGGTGAATATCCAAAATATGAAGGAATTCTTGAAGAAAGTGATCACATGTAGATTAGATGATCTTCCAGTCAGGTAGCTCTAAATAAGACATCTGACAAGAAGCTACCTGCAACTGGAAGTCAAGGGTTAGACCCCTCACTGAGCCTCACGGATGTTCCATGAAATACTCTGCAGCAGCTGAGAGACTGATCTATGAATGAAGGCCTGTTGTTCACAGCAGGGGAGGGTTATCTATCTGATGCTTTTGCAGCTCCTTTCCTCTTTGGTCTCCTCTAAAAAAGGCATTCAAAACAAGGTTAACAGCACTCCCTATACTGACAGATAGAGAATTCAAATCACTCAAAAATTATGAGAATGATCAGAAGACAGAATATTATTTTCTCTTGTTTTCTGTAACAGAACCAGTCTGTAATGTAATAGACTTGGTCTCCATGTACACTTCCTATATCATTGCAGCTAATTTTATTACAATTAAATAGTTCTTACCATTGGAGATATTCCATCTCAACTAACCATCTGCTATCTAGTCATCCTCCTTATTTTTTAAACATAAACTAGTTGTGAAAGTCTGGACATTTTATATGTTCTATTACCGTTGCAATTCACTCAAGTAAAATATATTCCGATGGAAGAGGGAGCAGATTTAGGCTTGAAAATTAGGAAAAATTAATTTTATTACACTTTAAGCCAAATAATAGCTGCTGAATCTGATTCTATTTCTAAAAATGAAATCCGTGAAAGTCCCAGATTATTTTTTACATGCATTGTCCTTCCTTCTTTTCACCCTTCCCTCCAGTTTGACAAAATACTGGTCTTTATTCTCACAAGGAATAATGCTGGCAAAGAGCACACAGCTTCAAAAGCAAGGCAACAAGCTCAGACACATTTTTGTACTATACAGCGACAATAATTCTAAATAAAAAAAAATATAAAACCACAGGTATACATACAACTTTATACAACAATAGCTGCTCCATATCATCCTTCTCTCTGCACTCAGTAGAGCACTCTCCTTACGTTACACCCACTTCCCACTTTTCCCTGTTTCTCCACTGTTTTCACAGGGAACAATGCTATGGTTAAAGCAATGTTCAGACTTTTTGTCTGTATGGATTGGATCTATGTTTGGGGACTTCTGCCCTCAGTCCTCATGTGAGCCAAGAGGAAAAGATATTTGACAAAATCTTCACAAACTTCTCAGCTTGGCACATGTAGTGAAGACAAAAAAAAAAACAAAAAAAAAAAGTGCTGTTTCCACAGCATCTGTAGACTTTTATTGTTGTAGACAGGAGAAGCAAGAAGCAATTATTTCTTCATTTCTAAAATCTTTTGATCACGTAATTAATAAATCCAAGGGACTCCTGCAATTGTTCTCATAGTCTATTCAAATAATCCAAAAGCAAAGCATATTCGTACTGATCAAGATCCCTCCTAGCTTGTTTTGTGTAGAACTGCCATTAAGGTAATTATCTTTCAGACTAGCTACAATCAAATTCACAAATGTTTAAAACTGGAAAAAAGCACAGAAAATAAAATTGAGGGTTTTTCTTTTGCATCCTATTAACTGGAGATTTTTGTGCTGCTCTCCAGTGGATCTTTTTGCATCTCCAATGGATGTTTTTGGGAGAAAAAAAATCCCATGTTTTCCTTCTCCAAGTTAAGCACATTTTAATTTAAGCTATGTAAAAATCTGCTATACTTCATAGCTACAAAAAGATCCCTATCCACCATATTTCAGAGCAACAAGTCTATTTAATTATTGATAATGCAAATCCTCGATGAAGGAACAGTAAGAATGTGTGTAGTAACTTTGGAAAATAGACTAATGTACTGTCAGGTTCTGTTTGAGCAGCATTAGGAACTATATCACTTTTTCTTTGACCTCAGCTGAATGGAAGTAACAAAATATTTCTGTTAAACCTTTTCAATAAGTCAACTTCCCTGCTGACTTTCTACTTCACGGCAGAATAAACAGCTTCAGAGAAGATGCAAACAACTCACTAGAAGTCACATCTAGCTGCATTAAGTAGCACAGCCAAAGAGCTGTGAAGAGTTGCATCAGCTGTCTGACATAAGCACTCTATAAACACAGCATATGGATATTTGTACGATGAAGCAGAAGTAAATTTCCATTTTGAAAGCATCACCAGGAAACAGCTTGCTGGCTAAAGAAAAGTGTTTATGATTTTACATTTTCTTATTGCAGTGAGCAGATATATTTAGCTGCCATAGTGGCAGCTATAACTGGTTACAGGACATAGTTTATTGTTTTATTTGACAAAGCACCATGAATGATATTTATAATGAGAGCACAGAGTCCTCTGCATTAAGGAGAAGATAGAGGATATTCAGAGAATTGGGAATGAATATCCTCATAAGGGCTATTATCAGGGTTTCTGAACAATATACAACTTCAAGATACACCCATCAGGAGTTTACTTTAGTCCCAGTCCACAGTTTCTTTAGAAATGCTTAAAAGTACCTTTGAAACTTTAATCCAGAATTTTCATCTATAACTGCTTTAGCCTTAATTGAAGCAACTGATCTTCAAATGCAGAAACAAGCCTTTTCAAGACAGGTCTTTCCCCATCCCCATGGCCAGGCCTTTTAGACTGTGCCAAGCAAACTTACCAGCCCATTTCAGCCACACAAGGTACTGCAAGAAAACCCCAAACCCCCTTTTCCTTCTCCCCCTATTTATTTCCTCTCTTACAGCATAAATAGGTCAGTTTGTGTCAGCTGTGAAGGCACTCCTAATCTGGGTGGAGTGTTACCACTTTCAGCTGTAACTGGGAGCGTGTGTTGTCACTCAGCAGCTCGCTGCAGATCAGCTGGCTGGGGCTGGAGGAGTGGCACTCAGCTGCTTGCTGCATCCAGCTGTGCTCCAGCTGCTTGAGTTATTCTGTGATTCACAGTTCACAATCATTCCTGAAAGGGTGGCAATAAATCTACTCCATCCTGTAACGAAAGGAAGGAAAATGGACAGGTGAAATTTGATAGTGATGAAAAAGAAAGGCTCATGACACAAGCAGATTCCAAATGACACATAACAAGAAAACACATAAACACCTTTGCAGTGATGAAAAAAAGCAAACACACTCACTCCACAACATTATTTTCCCTTTTCTATTATGTGTGGTCTATGTCTAGGGCCTTGTCTTTGTTTTTTTTTTTATATTTTATCTATTTCCTCTAGGACTTTATGCAGAGAACAAGAAATAAAGTGATATTTATTGTTTCCAGCTCCCTTTAAATTTATATTCCTCAGATAAGCAAGGAGAAAATAAAGTTAAATTACTGGAGGAAACCCCTTCAGTTAAATTCATTCCTTCCATGCTCTCTCTTTTATAGTGTTGTAGGTATGAAACTTAAATGTCTGTAGATGATTGCATTTCATAGTAACTAGTAGTCTTTGATGTATGTATCATACATTGATACATATATTGATGTATATATCATACATCAATGACATGAACCTACATTTTGCACCCTTTTACACACCTGGCCTTTGGGCTAGACCAAGGAAAAAGCTGGAATTGTGCAACCATTCCAAATGGCTGTGAATTTACGGGTACCTCCCATAGCGCAGAAGGTGAGGAAAGTACTTAAGACTTCTACAGGTTGTGCTTGTGGGGGAAGGTTCTAAAGCCTTTCCTTCAAGAAGAAATGAAACTGGAGAAATACTATTTTACTGACTCAGATCTCAACAGTGGGACTGATATTTTAAGGTGCTCTGCAACTTTGACTCACATTCATTGTTGTAAGAGGTCTGCATACCCCACACTCCAGGGAGCCTGAAAAAACACATGGTATGATGTGCAAACCTTCATTGTAGGAAAAGAGAAGGAGTTCTGACTTTTTGTTCCCCTTCACTTTCTGATGTCCTCTTGGCATGATTCACTGAAGTGGCAAACCCTTTCCAGGACTTCTGCAAAATGTATCACCAAGGTCTCACAGCTGTACAGGCAAAAATAGCACATGTATTCACCAAGAACTAGAAGATATAGAGTTAAGAACTCAGTACACTATCTGTTTTGGTAAGAAAGAGAATTGAAAGTATTAAAATAATGTACTGGATATAAATAACAGCTGTGACAGGAAAATGAGAACAACTTTCATGTTTTTATTGCTGCCTTAGAAGCAATTGATAAACAGTACACTTCATATATAAATGAGCATGTGTCAATATATGACAACAAAAATAAATTACAGTGACATAGTATTTAACTTTACAAGGTTGTACAAAATTTCCAAATATGAATAGATTTCAACTTAAAAATTTGAAATAAGTTAAAACTTCAACTATTCTGAAGACTTAAAAATATACATACAGTTTCACTCAATCACATCATTTACATTATGATTTTTTTAAGCTGTTTATTCTTATAAACCCATATATTTTTGACTGTATTAGTGGAATATATCCTGCTATATGCAGCTTCACTGCAGTGGGATAAAGGGGTTCCCTGAGGGCACAGAACAGGCTTTAAGTGTTTATATTTTAAATAATTTGATTACATTTATTAGCTAGAAATATTAATCCAAAGTGTTATTTATCTGTTCTATAATGTGAGACTGATTTATCTGCTCTTTCTAGAATTTCCATTGATGCTAATGAGAATTTTGAAGAGAGCTTAACAGAAGGATTGAACTAAACTAAGTCTGTTTAGCCAGGATTAAATAGGTCAATTTATTTAATGAAGTATTTGATGAATATCTGTTTTATATTAGATGTCATTATAGACTACATAGCTAGTCCTCATTATACACTGACATATTTGCTTCCACAACTAATAAGAAAACATATTTGATATGGTACTTTGAAGCAATCGGATGGATTATGGATAGGCATTTTTAACACCTCAGTTATATGCACATGATTACTTTATTAAATATTATGAAAAATAAAAGCATTGCCCAAAACTCTGTGGCTGCTCAGTATGTGATAGTTGGGACTGTCAAGGCTCTAATGCAAGCTGTAAAATAAGGTAAGGTGGAGAAAATTCTTACTGTGGCTGGATCACTCCTGATAACTTAAACTAAGGCTGGTGCAAACAGACTCTATGCATCAGCAAAAAGGCAAAGGCTTGTTAATTCAGAAACCATCAATGAGAAAACAGATAAAGAAATTTGAACAAACTGGCACATGTGACAAAAATTGCTCAATTGTAAAAAATACAGGAAGACACTTGTGCAGAGGTGGGTCTTAAACTGGCTGCCATGAATTTAGTAAGAAATAAAAAAGAAATCCAAGATGTCTATTAGAGAGACTGATTTTTCTCTTCTCTGAATATGTTAAAATATCTATCAGAATGCTGCACCAGTAATCCACAATCCCTCCTCCAAACAAATAAATGTTTCATGTACATCATTTAAATGAGAAAGGAAGAAAAGGAGTCATAAACAGGGCAGAGCTGTGCAATTCCTCATTTCCATTTTTCTCTAGTGCTATTGGTCATAAAGACCACTGCAGTCTACAATTCAGATGGAAATTATTTTAGAACCCTCTGTTTTTGTTGTGTGAATATGCTGTCATTGGGCAGCAGGAAGGAGGAAGGGAATTGGAAGTGTATATATATATATATATATATATGAATAT
>VZTB01018367.1:60925-133352 GCA_013397245.1 Thryothorus ludovicianus
TTTGTTCCCGCTCTGTTTTCCAAGAGAATTCCTTTGCAGGCTTATGCCCAGGGAGTGGAAGGGGGCTCACAAGTGGAGGTCTGCTGATGGGAGCCCACACTGTCTGGCCCCACACTATGGTGCAGGGGCCTGGCTGCCTCCTGTTTTTCTGGGGAAAAAATGTTCCTTTCAGAAGCACAGAGGGAGCCTTTCCATCAGCTGGAGCTGGGCTTGGATCAGCCCCCAGAAAAGGCTGTTTTCCACCGTCGCTAAGAGAGCACTGAGCAATTTCACTGAGCAACAGACTGGGTCATTAAGTGAATTAATAGCACTCAAAGAATATTGTAGCAAATGACTGGAGTCGAAATTTCCTTCTACAAACCCGCACCTAAGGGGAGTCCTCCCAGACTGAAGGGGAAGGACAGTTTCCCTAAAGGAAAGCATCTACATGATGAAGACTTCAAAACACTTTCTAGACTGTTTACTCTGCTCACAACTTCTAATCTCAAATTACTTCAATCAAAACAATGATGTTTCTCTTAATTGCTTGTTCTGTGTTCTGCCCATTTTGGCTCCTGAAAGGAAAAAAATAACATGGAAATATATCTCAAAAGTTCAAGCAACATCTAGAAGTTATGTAAACCTTACCTCACCAACTGCTTGGCACACAGTGTAACATTGTACAATCAGATATGTCTTTTATATCCCATAATTTGCTTTTTATCTTAACTAGCAAGCCACTCTATGAGCAACAACTAAAGAAATTAGTTTATCTGCTTATATTAATGAAATTGTTATCAGGGGCATACAGGGTAAAAATAATTTGTAGATTACAGTAATGTATTTGCAAGGAAATTTCCACACGGGAAGGTGCCACCTGATTAGTTTTCTGTGGAGTTAAAAAAAAAAAAAAAAAAAAAAAAGATGTTAAAGCATCTTGGCAGGAGAAAATCTCTTAAGAGCACAATGTACCACCGTGATAGTTCAGTGGGAGCCAAGTTTTGACAGCACATTTTGGGCTGATACCCTTGTGGTGAAAGGAGAAATGTGAGCTCTTGTGGGACACTTGCATTGATTCTTCTACCAACACACAGCCATCCACCTTCTGCCCTCAGGACTGCAGGACTGCACTGGTGGCAGTCATTCCAGAGGGGAGAATAAAGCATTTGAATCTCACTCAGTACATCTTCTCTTACTCTTATTTTTATTAGCTGCAAAAAAGAAGGTTCCTCCAAAACACTGAAGCCAAGGAAAAGGATTGCTCTTCATCCTCTGCCTCTACTCTTCCAATTACTGTGCTAGTGTTTTGCAAAGTACTGTCAATATGAACTAGAGTCAATTATACTTTCTGAGAGTTTACAAAGACATAGAATTTAATTACTTGGCAGAATAATTGCTGCACCATTCGGTAGGTGCTAGCAAAAAAAGATCAACTTGGCTAATAATTTAAAAAATGTTAATATTCTGTCTAGTACCTGAATGTGTAGCCATGACTAGATCAAGACACCAGATTTTGAGTGAATGCTCAAGCACTGTCTTTTTACACAGCAGAAGTTGAGGAGCTCCTTTCTCCCATTTCCTGTTATTTTATTAGTTTATGGTACATTCAACTCCACAGGTTTTGCTGAGGAAAATCAGTTTTATAAGGAGTAAAATTCCAGATTCTTTTTTATGCAAATTATTTCCGAGGTGCTTAATTATTGCATGCAATTTCTCCAAATATTTCAAAATCAGAAAGCAACAGGCAAAAGTCAATTTATTTAAAATTTTCAAGCCTTAAAATTATGTATTCAGATATTGTCTTAGGGACTTGTTTTGCTCCATAACCAGCAGAACAGAAAGCTTCCAAGTAATAGGAACATATCAGGAAACACATAAAATATGTTCATCAGATTCCTGCAATGTTATCTCTATTTCTATCACAAAAATACCCACTATCTCCAAATAGAAGCAGGAAGCTTATGGCTCTTTCTTGTAACAACTTGACTGGTGTGGTCCACACCCTTCCTGCTGTGGGGTGGCAGGGGCAGGAGTTCAGCTCCAACTTCCTGTGAGGCAAAAATCCCATGACTGCTAGTCAGCTTTGAGGCAGGAGGAATTGGGTTAAGAGGCAGCTGGGTGATGGGACACCTCTAGAAACCCAAGGATAATTCATATTTTAAAAATGACATCTCCTTCACTGACTTCTCCTAAGTTTACAATTACTACTACAGAATTTCACATTATATTTATTATTTTCTTACTTTTGGAAAGCAATGAATTGTAATTCAGACTTTTTACAGCTTTAACCAAGAGCTCTTGTATGCACTTAGTACATGGACTTGAGCCATCCATCCCTACGCAGCTTGCTTTTGAGAGCAGCTGTCCATCCGTAGTCTTTGTATTTCACCTCTAATGATGGATTCTGTGTGAATCAATATGCATTGCAGAGACTAGAAACCAAAATTAAACAAAACCAAAAGTGACACCTGTGCACCTTAATAGTTTCAGTCTCTTGCATTTTTCACGCTGGTCCTTCCTGTCTCACAGCAGAACAATGCAACTATATAATGTAGCTTGTAGAAAACAAGTGAAAGGACCTGAAAGGATCTTCCATCATATTCAGTGAAGTGCAGGGGCAGAGCAGGGGATAAATGCTGTTCTGTCCTTTACATGGGAGATTTTGTTCAGATTACCCTTTGGCCAAGAAGTCACACTCATTTTGAATAAAGGAACGAAATGTTACTCAGATGTACTTCTACAGCCTGAAAAGTGGAAAGTTTTGGTCCTAATATCATTTGTAAAATAAACATCATTAATGGTGAGATAAGGCAAGCAAATGGAATGTATTTCTGAATCAGAAAAATTCATGCCAATGGAGGATAAAAGCTGCTTAACTCCAGCTATATCTGATTTCATACAGCTTTGCAGGTGCAAGAGAAATGACATATTTCTATATTGATGGCAGAATAGGTATATTCAATAAATATATGTGATAGGTATGTTTAATAAGAGGGGATCTATGTGAAGGGTAAAAGTAATGAGTGGAGAAAAGCACTGAGCATCAGGAAGTACAGCACAGGCCCATTTCTTATACTGTACCTACATAAGCAGAGGGCAGCACTGTGCAGGGTTCAAAGTAAATTGGCTTATTTCTTTCGCCCCATGGTGTTAATTAGTCTGTGCCACAATGGTAATAATCTTTCTTAATGTGGACATATTAAGCACAAATTAATGAAGATCATCTGGCCTTTTCCTCATCCCTTTGGCATCTCTAGAGTAGGTAGTATTTCAGGAGTGACTACAGTTGATTTGTTACCCAAAAATTTCAATAGAGAAGAAAAAGAGGCTCAAGAACACTGGACGTTTTGAAACTACATAGGGAGTCAGATTAGTGTCCAGAGACCTTATTTCCATGATAGTGTAAAATTTTTCAGATTTTTGAGAATTTTCAGTAAATTAACTGTATGTGCCTGTATGAATGAATTGAAAAATAAATTTAAGTTCTCTTGGCACAATAATATCCTGTGCTTTCCTGACTGTTAGGCGTGCTTGAGTGATGATCACCAGATCATTTCAAGACGACTTTCATTCCAGGAAGTGCACTAAACAACTGTGGTCCGGCAGTGAGAAAAAATCTCCCATCAAATTCCTGGAAAATGCATATACACCCAGACAAACAAGCTCTCCTTCCATATTGAGGCCTTGTTATTTAGTCCTAGAGTGCTATAATAAGGATCCCTTCACAGAGGCCTGAGGGGGTGTCAGGGTGCTCTGCCAACAGTGTAGTTGATGGTGACGTGTGCTTTTGGCTCACAGAGTCATTCATACACTGAACTTTTTTGGGCACTGTTTACATGTGTTTATTCACCCTTATGGAAGTAGGATGTGCACATCTATAAAGCCTTTAAATATCTTGGGTTTTTTTCCACACATTCTGCCAAGTTACATAAGTTTAATAGCTTCACTAGCTTGGAAAAGAGCTACCTCTCCTCACCACCATTACATTGAATGGTTTTATCATAATTTTCATAAGACATTCCCTTAAGCCTGCATCGCACAGTCAAGGATTTGTTGTTTGAAAACCAGAAGGGGGTGAATAATCTAGATATAGTAAGTATTTCTTAGTCTTACCAGGCAAACAAGGTTTTTAAAGCCTGCAAAATTCCACCCAAGGGACTGGCAAATGAAAAGCATTTTACCATGCAACACAAAGGGCAGAGCAATAGGATAGGATGAGGGAGGATGGTAATTATTTTTCCTCTCATTTCTAATGGAAGGACTGCTGTTCTTACCTCAAAGAATTTGCAGTGTGACTTGCCTTTATGGGTTCATGACATTTGCCTCATGCTTTTTCATAGTGAGTGGATTCCTCTTTCAACTTTGAGAAATTTCCAGTGATACTCGCATCAACATAGGAGTTTCTCTTACACGAATCTAGATAGAATGTAGTCTAAGAGGTCTCTTTTCCTTACTTGAAGAAAGGCAGTGTGAGTTTGGACAATGTAACGGAGTTAAGCCTAGTGTAGCCTTGATGCAATAGCTCAGTAAGTGAAATATGTTTATGAATTTCTAAATTTTGGGTAACGTCTTAAAAGCCAGCTCAATCCACTGAAAGCACCATATCCAGAAATAAGGAAAATGCAATTGTTAAAAATATGCACTAAGGAAAGAAGTGGAAACTTTTCCTGCAGATAAGCAGAGGAGACAGTTTCACCATCCAATTACAATGGAAGAGGCATCAAAGGCAAAGTTTACCATGGCTGACAATTTCAGTATAAGTTTGTACATAGGCCTTTCCTATATCTGTAAACATTGCTCTGCATATGGTACATCCCTCTGTATGTACATGCACAGTAGAGCCACACCATGTTATCCTTCTGAGACATACACAGGGCTTGGAGATGTATAGGTACAATATACACACCATACAATACATGTTGGAATGGGCCATGAAATAAGTAGAACTTATCTTAATGTTTTCCCTTGTTACCTGTGCTCCTTCCATTAAACAACCCCTGACAGGGATTGGCTGCCTTGGGCCATCTCAATATCTAAAATTAAGCAAAGCATCCTCAAGCACATCTAGGAATATATCTGTAAATAACTACAATGATATTTCTTGAGAAAAAAAAAAAAACCACAATCTATGTTATATTTTGAATGTGCAGCATGAGTGGTGAAGAGCAGCCAAAGTCCCGAATCCCAGTACAGCATAGGAAATGAGTTTGCCAGTTAAGAGTGTGAAGAACTGTCAGTGATATAAAATACTGTGATGCTCAATCTCAGCCAGTTGCAGTGCCATGGTGTGTGAAATGAAATAAACATAGTGCAGAATTCCAATTCATACTCAAATTGTTTTCAATAAATAGCACAACTGCAATATTTCTGCCTTACTTTAAAAGCTGAAGTACAAAAATGCCCAAGTATCAGACATTGCAAATTAGTATTTTGCCCGATATCTTTCTTGCAGCTCAAAAATGTAGAAGTAGAAAAGTGCTGATGCTAGAAGGGAGAACATCCTAATTAAATGAAGTTATTAATTCCATGAAAGCCTGAATGTCATGCATGCTTTAGCAAAGCTTCTAAAGAGAGGTGCTTGGGTATCATGGGAGTGCAGTGCATGAGTCAGAAAAGGCAGCCATCATTATAAACACCTCAGCTCCACCAGACATCTCTGCATACCCTTTGGGCTAACAAGAAGCAACCTACAAATATGTATCACTTTGACCTGCTCCCAGAAGCCAGTGCAGTGGTATTTGAATGGGCAAATACATAAAAGATAAAAAGAATATATAAAACAGAAAATCACAGCGGGTGGAAGCAGGTTGTGAATATGGACAGTGGATTTGCATGGGTCAAAGAATATTCAGAACTATCACAATGAATATGTATGGTTGTTTTTTTTTAAATTTCCAAATGCATTAAAAAACATGATGATTCATGAACTGTGTGAAGTTCAAGCTAGTGGGGGTTTAGGACAACATCCCTAGGGGCAGGTCATCCCCTGGTCAGGCTTGGTGAACAGACCATTTGTGGCACAGACCATTTCTGCCAATACCTGGCAAATGTGAAGCCTTCTCCAGTTTTTTTTTTTATGTGTTTCATACATCTTTAGAAAAGAAGATATCAGACCTCAATACTATACAACTCCTGAAATTAGTGAAGTGTCTTTTGATAATGTAAGATCA
Source organism: Thryothorus ludovicianus (assembly GCA_013397245.1). Lineage (NCBI taxonomy): Eukaryota > Metazoa > Chordata > Aves > Passeriformes > Certhiidae > Thryothorus > Thryothorus ludovicianus. The sequence continues at coordinate 67,075 of VZTB01018367.1, forward strand.
GATAATTTTGCAAAGGGATATTGTGAAAGGGAAAAAAAAAGCTGCCTGATAACAAGGCAAGCTTGTAGAGCATATTTAGGATGTGAATCTAGGAGCCGTCTGGAGGAAAATGAGGAATATAAACTTGAATAGCAATGCATAAATAGTCAGATGGGTAAGGGATGAGTGAAAAGCAGTTTATAAATAGAATGACACTGCTTGACCATCCCTACTGTATAGAGGGTAGCATGATGATAATTATTTTTAAAATTATTGATGTTGCTGATTAGGGAAGTTAAAAACTTCCTTTTGCTTTGATGTTTGCATTCTGTAGAGGCAAAAAAGTGTACTTGGGATCTCTACTCACTTTTTAGATATATAAGATTGATAATGAACCAAGACTTTTTAGAATATTCTTGCAGAATAAGTAAAGAAACATAATAATCAAGACAGCAAAGTAAGGTACATAATTGAAGAACGTCACTAACTCTTTCAGAATATCTCTGTGCATATTCCTACTGCCAGAACCCTTTAGGCCATTTATGGTTTAGGTTACTCAGAGCCACAGGTTTTGATCCTGGGAACTACTTAGGCCTTTCCTATATTTGTTTAGCTTTAGAACAGTGCTAGACTGATTTGCAGTTTACTTTTGTTGAAAGTGTGTTATGCGGGAGTAGGAAAAAGTGCTTCATGCACCATGGCCCCTGCCCTCGGATTTTCAGATCAGACATCTCTCACAGTCTATACCAATAGAGAAGCAATAAACCTGTACCTCAATTTTACACTGTAAAAGTCAAACATATATTACAATGTGTTTTGTTGCCTGTTCAGAGGCTGACAGTGATTGGGGTCTATTCTACAAAGCTTTCTCCAGATTACTCAATGGCTCCTGTCTGGCTATCGCTTCTGACGTTTTGGTCCTCTTCATATGGAGCCTAATCTTGTATTATTGCAATTAACAGAGACTGGTCTCTGAAAAGCCAGCTTTCAGAGCTGTGAGGAGAGTTAATGGGACTGAGCTGTTTGTCTGCCATCAGAATGATGATTTCTACTGTTTCTGACAATTTTCCTCAAAACAGATGAAATATTACACCATTTGTACTTCTTAAAAGTAATTCTGTGTCATTGGTCTTGCACTGTTCTTCTTCTGCAACCCATCATGTGCTCCTGTGTTCCTAAATAATATATCCACTAGTGCAGACAGCTAAAATTTTTGTGTGTGCTTGGGTTTAAAGCAAACACAGAAACATATAAAATACAAATTAAATTGATGTCCACTGTACTTGTAACACAGCCAAATTCTTAATATTTTATAGTGCATATTCCATTACATAAATAATAACTAAATTGATCTATGCTACAATATGTGTATACACATACACATGATGCCTGTAAATAACATTTTAAAGCCTGTTCACACATCAAATGACAGGTTTTTTATTTCTCTGTTAAAACAATCCAAGGATTTAACTCTTCCTATTATGTAAACAGTGGTGACAGACGCTTTCAAGGAAGCTTAACTTCAATAAAAATAATAGTTTCCTATTTTAAAATCAATACTAATATACCATAAATCCCCCGATGAACTCTGACTTCCTTACATGCTCTCACATTTTGTGTATTAGGGGCACAGCACTACTCTAGATATCAGAATATAATAATATGGCAATATATATAGATATAGATATATATTTAAATGTTAAAACATTTTTAGGTCAACTTGAGTAATGAATATATTTCAAATATATTCTTCTTTCTATAAATAAAAGTAATTAATTTTCTTTGCAACATGGGTGGCCTTTGTATGTGGCTAGCAAACAAGCAAAACAATTCTGGTATCTTTAATTCAAAATGCACTTGTGACATAGATGAAGCTTTAACTTTTTTCTTTTTTGTACTAAAATTGTACTTGCAGTAGAGTTTCAATATAATTTATGAGATTGCTTTAGTGTAGACATTTTAAACAACTCATACAAAAGAGAATTTGTTTTAATGACAAGAAAGCTAGATATAGTCTATTCATTTCTCAAGCAGACCTTTATGAATCACTTTAAAAGGACACTACAGCTGAAGACTGAAGAGCAATATTTATCAACATTAAATAAAACATTCGGTGAAATATGTATAAATATTTCTTCATATGAACATAACACAAAATTAAATAGTTCAGATACACAGACACCATTTAATATATTTCCACTGTTGTCAAAATCATCTGTAAACACCATCTCACACTGAATACAAAAGCAGCTTTAACATCAGTTCTGTGTTCACAACACTGATGCCCCTTTGTAAAATAAGATACTTGTTTTATTTTCAGCAAAATAAGAGTCTAAGCAATAAAAAAAAAAAAAAAAGTTTTGGTCAGTTCAAAGGAGAATACAAAATAATCTTTCAACATATAACTAAATCAGATTTAGAGCAACAGTTTAAAGTACAATCCTTTCCCCAGGGGACCTCTGACTTTTATAAATCATGTTTGGTGCAGACCACATCACAAATACCAGGAAATACTGGTCATGTCTAAACTATAAATATTAAAGCCCTTTTAAAATTGTCTTTATCAAAAATTGCCAGGTTACAAATTGGCAAGATCACATTTTTCACACCACCGAATAACCTGGCGTCAAACGGATTTAGGTGCACTTCTCCTGATGATTTTTAAAACAGGTTGTGGAAAACAAACACTTTTTAGTGAGCATCCTTCACGTGCAAAAATAAAACATTTCTTTGAAACAAATCATTTGCATCTGAAGATCACCTGGGCAGACAGTGCAAGCAGCGGGGCTCCATCAACTTTTGTCAGAAAATTACAACTTGAACCTTCATCGGAAGCCATACAGTTACTGCACACAGGATCTGAGCTGGCTCTGAGAAGGTGGTGCATCCCCAGGGTGCAGCTCAGGATGAGGTGTTGCAGGAGCCGTGTGTGCCTCGACAGCAGCACAGCCTCCCCAGCAGGACACGGGGTTGCTGCTGATGGTTGCGCCTGCCTGGCTCCTGAGCAGCTCCCTTTGAGCACTGGTATTGTGCAGCCCAGGTCTGGGTTCCCATCGTCCTGTGCCCTGCAAAGATAGCTTCATGCTCTTCCCTGAATGTGGCCTCCAATTCCTTTCCCCTTTGTAACTTTTAAAGAGGCATGATCACTTTGAGGAGAGACTCTGTGTGCTCAAGATTAAGGTTTTAATGGGCAAGTACCCCGTTATAAAACTCTGTAAACTCACAGGCTATGTTTTGGTTTTCTCAGTTTGAAATGTGGACATCATGTTTTGGTTCCAGAGATAAACCTGAATTTCAGGTGGCAAATAATGAACTATATACTTATAACATGATTTTCTGACTTTTTAAAAATTTCAATCACATGTAATCATGATGGGAGGCCCTGTGAAACCTAGAACAATAGATCACCTCTTTCCTGGTATGTGCGTATTTCAGAGGTGTGAATGTGTGCTATGCATACATACACACTCACACACACACATGTAACATCAGCTGCACACATAGATACTCAGAAATCAGGTTCAGAGGTACAATTTACAATATACCAGAAGAGAACTAGACAGGAAGCTCTACCAGGACAACAAGAGGCAATTTTTCAACCTATACAGTGTCTCAAATAATTTCATAATCCTGTTCTGCTAGCTTGCTACATCTTTATGTAACTTGAATTGAAAGTTGTTGGATTCCTTGGAAATAGAAGAGTTAGGCTAGCTAGATATGCTTACCTGAGATCCCAGAGTTGATTATAATCAAAGAACTGGGTAGATCAGTAATGGGTTTATAATTGCTATACAGCTTCTCGCAAATTTGTAGGAAAACTTTATTAAATCTTTCACTCCTTAGTAAAAATGTTGAAGTTTCTTAGTTTTTGCTGAATGTGAATTGACTTTTATATTAAACTGGATTTATTGAAAGGATAAATAAGCCTGGCAGCTGCTTTCATGTCTTGATGGTTAAATCATAGAATCAGCACCCTGGAACCACCTTCCCACCCCAACCCATCCACACCTCACTATCCTGCCCATCCTGCCCTGTCCTGTGCCATCTTGTTCTGTCCTACCCCATCACATCCCAACCCATCCTGTCCCATCACATCCCTGCTTCGTTATTTTTTTATTTGTTTAAAAAATACTATTCTATGAAGCCTCCCTAGGGATCCGCTTATGAAAAATGACAGACTGCCTTTGCTGATACTGCTGTTTGCGTCGTTTTCGTTTGTCACACTGGCACAGCAGCAGCATCTTGAAAGTGTTTCTGAATGTTTTGTTACACAGTGCATAGCACATGGGGTTCACTGTGCTATTGATGTAGCAAAGCCAATACCCCAGGTTCCAGAAAGTTTTGGGGATACAGCTGCAAAAGGTGTTCACCAGAACCATGATGTTGTATGGGGTCCAGGTAATGATGAAGGCAAACAAAATGGCACTGAGTGTCTGTGCCGCTTTCTTTTCTTTGATAAGTGACATTCGTTTTCGTTTTGTGATCTGACTTCTGGTCTTCAAGGCAAACTTTTTTGCCAGGGTCGCTTCCTTAAAGGACAAGGGCAGGGCTGTCGATGTCTTGGTCACTGATGAGATGCCATCAGAGGCTGTGGTTGTCTCTTCTGACTCTGGTTCAATTGGAAGCTTAGTAAAGCTCTTTTGGAAATTTCCGCCATCCTGAACACTTTTGGGAGGGTGCAATTTTTTAGGTTTCTTTTCCTTTGATTCTGTGTCAGATTTCTGCAGTTCATCCCCTGACTCATGCAAATCTTCCGAGGAGGGTAGTTTTGTGGAATTGAGGATAGCACTGTGACCGGGTAGCTTCAGCACGATTGAGTAGATGGCTCTGGTCTCTGCAGCAATGTCTTCTTCGTCAGAGGAGGCTGAATTTTCAAGGGAGGCAGCAGCATCGTTGTTGTTCCAGCTGTCACTGCTGCTATGCTCTTGGTCCCCCTGATCTGTGCTGGGTTCCCAGCTCTTCATTGTGAGCCAGAAGTGGCAGCGTCTGTATTTCTTTCGGGAGGAGCGTTTCATGTTCTGCCGTTGCAGCTCGTAGCTGCTGCAGCTCCGGGAGCTGCCTGTCTGGTGCACAAAGCGTGCTGCCTCTGCCTCACTGCCTGAAGCCTGTAGCCCTGCTAACTCTTTGGTGCGTTTCTCCGTCTCCTTGTAGATTCTCCAATACAAAATACTCATAATGGTGACCGGCAAATAAAAGGCAGCTATGGCAGTGCCAAAAGTGATGACAGGTTCAGTTAGAAACTGGATGAAACATTCGTCAGGAGGCACGGTCCTCTCCCCAACAAAATACTGCCAAAACAAGATGGCAGGGGCCCAAAGAACGAAAGAGACAATCCATGCTAAACCGATCATTATCCCAGCCCTTTTGGTTGTTCGTTTGGCTCTGTATGTTAGTGGCCTAGTGATGGAAAAATACCTGTCAAAGCTTATCACAAGGAGATTCATGACAGAGGCATTACTGGCAACATAGTCAATGGAGAGCCAAAGATCACAGGCCAAACTTCCCAAAGCCCAGTGGTCCATGATAATGTATGTGGTATAAAGATTCATGGAAAGAACACCGATGATCAAATCTGCACAAGCTAGGCTCAACAAGAAGTAGTTGTTGACTGTTTTCAATTGTTTGTTAACCTTAAATGCAACAATCACCAAGATGTTTCCTATGATGGTCATCAGTGCAAGGATCCCAGTGAGGAAAGCAATCAAAACTACTTGCCAGACAGTGTGTCCACCCAGAGGGTCTTTGCTTGTGGCATTTAGGGTCATGTTTGTTGATTCCACAATGGAGAAAGGGAAACTCTCTGTAGTCTGAGGGAAATCATAGCTGCCAATGAGTGATGCTGTTTCATCAAGGAGTCCTGGTCCATGAGAATCTCTCTTCCAGAAGGAGCTCACATTTGGAAAAAGGGGCGAGGATGAACTGTTATTTTGCATGATCATTGTGGCTCTCTGACATAGTCTGTAACAGGGAAAAAACAAACAAAAATGAAGTGAACAGGTGAGAATATTAAATAAATAATTGTCCTCATATTTGTACATAAAATCACTGCAGCACTTTGAAAGATGTCTTTAAAATGCCAAGCTGCCTGTGACACATTTCAAGTCAAACTGTATGTGATAGTACTCAGCTTCCAGACTGTGATTAATCTGAGCCCTTTATAGTGATCACACTGTGTTTCCTTATAAACATTCACTAACAGAGGAACCAAAATCCCAGGAGAATTTGAACCCACAGTAATATTAAAATGTCCCCAAACTCTGACTCTGAATTAAAACACTCCCTGCTGGATCTGTCCTGAACTCAACATCTTAAAAATCCACCATCCTGGGGCCTTCAAAAATTAAATTCCAATAATATGAAGCCACAAATCTTCCAAGTTCCCATCAACGCTGCTCTCCAGTGCTATCCTGGTTCTAGCAAAACAGAACCACAGCCTCTGATGCCTCCAGCTATAGCTGGTGACAAACAAAAATATTGTTCTGCCTTGCCTTAAACTATGGACATAAAAGCCAGCATCATTACACTGTGTTAAACTACTCTAACCTGTGAGGTTGAAAAATTCTTCCCATTTTCTTCTACCTTTCAGCTATCTGATAAAAATAGTGAAAGTTCTCACTAGCACTTTTTGCACATGCCACTACTAATTTTTTTCATGCACATTTTGATACTTGGACTAAGGATTTTGCACATCTAATGACTTCAAAATTTCTTTGGGGGCAACATATGGTAAAACTTCCTTTGAAACTATGGTCTCTAGAGTAAGGAATAAAACCTTTGGCAGATGTATGTCAAAGCAATCATGAAACACTTATAGGGGAAAAAAAGCATGAAAGAGATTCATAATTAAGCTTTAATCCTTTTCCCCAAGTACTAACATAAAATGAAAACATGCTCAGAATAGGAACTTGCATTTCTCTTATTTCATTAGCTTCTCTAGTCAGCTGACTGTATTCATAGTAATAAATGAATTATATCATCAAGAAGAAAAAATTCTGATGAAGTCCATCATTGACTGTAAATGTTGAGCAAAATATGCTGTCAATATTTATTCTTTGCTAAATGTGAGTCTTTCCAGAGTCGATATAAAATGGCATGAGATAAAAATGAGTATCACAATACGCTGATCTTACACAGAAATACTTACCAAAAGAGGAGGGTTTGGTTCTGTTTTTCTAATAAATTTCTAAATTCTGCTTTCCCTTGCACTGTACTTGGTTATGTTATGAAGCCATCCGACACTGTGTGGTTTTAAATGGTGTGGTTTCTTTGACATATGCAGTAAATATGCAGCAAATTCCTTTCCTTCGCTCACGCACAATAACTAACACAAACCTCTCCCTTATTTCAATATCTAGTGTAAATGAGGTATTATTGTTTCTTTTTATTAGTACAACCACAAGGTTACAATGAAGATGCTATATTATAATCTAATTCAGTCCACTTTTAATGCCTTCATCATCATATAACTCAGAATATGAAAGCAAAAATTATGAATAAATATTGCTCCGGTAAATCACACAGTTAAATTTTGTGATAGAGTGGTCTAAAACTCAGAGCAGCTCAATTTCTAAAAACAAAAATGGTAAGACAGGACTTCTGGAAACCATCCTTCTTGTAATGTTTTATTTAGGAAGCAGGCATTTATTCTAGTGCTGTCAGACAGGATGAGGTCAAAACCAGAATAGTATGAGAGATCTCAAATAATGATATTTGCTAAATATATGCCAGAAATTATTAATGTTATAGGGTGCAGATCTTCCTTCACACACACTGGGGATGGAGAGCAGAGGATGAAATCAAAAAAACATTTGCTCTGCAGCGATAAATTTCTAAAACCATTGCAGGGCAACAGCCAATCCAGTCAAATATTGGTTGAGAACTCTCATAGGTATATTTAGATGGCAATGATATCATTATGCTGCTTTTTCATAAAAAAAAGTCCAGCTGGTATCTTCACACACCAAAAAAGATCAGGTAGAATATATCAATAAAGGAGACCAAACTCCCACTAAAATGGATAGAATGAAAAACAGTATCACTTGGAAGTGATGGCAAAAACTAACAGTATTACTAAGAAATAAAAATAGTTAACAGTTAGGTTGTAGTTCCCATTTTCATTGTATAACCCAACCATGAACTAATTTGAGTGTTAGCCTTGGATGTCCAAAACAAATATCACGTAAGAGATACAAATAATCTTGCAAAGTTAATATGCAAATGCCACACTATCACTAAGTCCATAAACCAATTGTGAATTCTGTTTAACTTTGAAATGGAGTTCCAATGGAAATGTAATGATAAATCCTTTCAGAAATACCATGATTCAAAGGACTCATGATGAGGAGTCCTGGGATCATCATAATTCCTCTGCACTCTTTCAGACACTGAGGAAGTGTTGGAACCAAACCTTTCTTTCTCGAGTCAGTTCTGTCATGTCTGGACTTCAAAGTAACTTCTCTAAGTTATTGTTTCAATGAAAACCTAAGCAGTCCTTAGCAGTCCAGGAACTCAGGAAAAGGACAAAGTGAGAACAACCTGTCATCTGTCTCCTGCTGTCCAGTGCAATCCTGCAACTGAAATTCAGTTTTTTAAACTCTGTAGGGATTAAAGGGAACACTAAACTCTCATTGACTGCTCTATTTGATAAAATTGAAGTGCTAGTGGGATGATTACTATAGTCTTTTGTTATTCTGCCTCTTCTACAAACTCCTGTAATTGAACAATTTAATTCAATAAAAAATGTATTAACCATATGTTCATCTGCACAGAAAAAAAAAAAAAATATCACTACCCCCATCACCACTATAACATACCAGATAAGCACAACTGGATTTTCTTGCCTTTAGGAAGCCAAGGCAAACTACATTATCCATCATTTTCCAAAGCTGCCATGCAGTTTCTGCTTTCTGTATAAGTGCTACAGGGAAAGAGTGTCCTGGGTTTGACAAGATGACAGTGGGATTCTCAGTGCAGCCGCCAGCACCTGCCCAGCAAGCCAAGACAGAATGATGTGTGACCAAGTGGGAAAGCAGCCACACATACTTTGGTAAAACAAACAGTGCAGCACTGTCTGAGTGAGGCAAACAAATCAAACTGTGAAATGATTGTAGGTTTACATACCGTGATAAGAATTTACAAATTATTGGTATGATATACTACATCACAATTTCAAGGCAGGGAGTAGCAAAGGAAACTTCTTTTAGGCTAAGAATATATACTTACTTATCTAAGATCATAGTAATGGTAGTCCCTGCAGATTTGAGTCTTTGTTTCTGTTGTTTCATAGGATCTTATGAAAGGCCAGAGAGCATCCGATGCAATGGACACTTCCCAGGATTATTCAGGAAAAGCGTAGGCCCAGTACAAGAAATGGCCACACAGACTTTCACACACATCCATCCAGCACACCTCTGCTCTCTGCCCAGTCAGAGGGGCTGAGATCTTTGATATCCCACTAAGACCGATTGGAAGGGTAGGAGAAAGCATCTACAAAAATGGTCAATGATTTCAAGAAATAGGTATAATTCAGATTTAAAAGCCTGAAATTTTGACTAGCCTAATTTATTGCACATTGCTGTAAATAGAAAGTAAAATAGAATAGACAGTAGTAACAGTTCTGTCACACATTTTCAGTGTATTTAATTTCTCTCTACTTATTTCATAATTAAATGCTTTTGTAAATACTCCACATCGTACTAAAATTTTTCCTTTTCCTTAAACCTTCTTATTCAAGAAGTCTATTTTTCTTGCTGTCTTTAAAGGGCTTTAAGAAGTATTTTCTGGGAAGTGAGATGACAATCTATGGGCCTGTCTATGAGCTCAAAACTAGCAAGTCTTTACAGCTGAAGAATTTCATATTGCATGTTTACACAGACAAGAAGATTGCTTACCTTATTTTTCCATTTTCTTCTGCACTGCTCTTATATCCACATTAGCCTAAACAGCAGAGAGCTCCATGTAGTGATTTATAAAAGTCTTTTCTAACACAGAGAAAGGAAGCCTTCAGAATGCTTAATAGAGTTACCTAAACTAGGACATACACTTTGTTCCAAAACAATTATTGGGTAAAATAAAAATATATATCTGAATTGTAAGGTCTTCCTAAGATTATTAGCAAAATTATGTATAAGAATTTTTCAAAACACATAAAGTTTTTTTTGTTGATTGGTCTTTTTTTTTTTCAAAATACAGTGCATTTTCAAAATGCACCATATTTTTAGCAAAATACAATAAAGAATTTTAAAAGCTTTTTATTCTATTTTAAAATAGAAGATGAAAGAATTTACAGTTTTACATTTATAGTGGCTCATACAAGTTAGTGTAGCACAAAGTAGAGGATTCCATATGAATGTTTATGTGGCAATAGGAAGCACAGCACAGTGTGTTTATTAGTGAGCACGACCTCAGATTTACCATGACTAAACTACATTTATCTTAAATATATTACACTAAATACAGTTTTGCTTTGCAAAATGAGAATAAAGAGCCACAGAAATCCAGCACACCAGGAAAAATCCCAGCCACTGTCTTGCACATTCACAGTAGATAAAAACAAATGACTGATTGTCATATACTTTTATATATATGTACATATACAGGTAAGTATATCTACATACAAATTTATGTCAGATATAGTGTGACAGGTATACGTATATAGAACTGCAGATGAAAGTATATATATATATATATACACATACTTATATGTATACACACTCACATATATCTGCAGCTATATGTACACAATTTTGTCACATTATTCCAAATATTGTTATAAGGGAAGAGTATATCTTTCACTAATTAGCTATCAACTTGATACAGATAATGTTCATACCTCTCCCAGTAACACTTCAACCTAAACCCTTACATTTTGAATACTTAAAATATGCTTTGTTTTCTAAATCAAATGCCAGTGCTTTAAAGTCATCTTTGTGATGAATGAATTAGATTTGCTCATTATTTTCATACTCTATTTCTGCTACTAGTGCAAGGTCTAGCATGAGCAAATTAGGAACTTATTTTTCTAATCATATGGATGCTTTTAATTACTTTGAAGAGTGTATAGAGAGCCTAATGCATAGTGCTGAGCTACCTGATCCATCTCCCTTGCAGCCCTGCAGTCAGAGGAAAGGAGCATCCCTCCTGGGGAGAAGAGGCAAGGGGATGCTACCTCAAGTGTTTCTATTGCATTTGTTTTTACAGAATTTGCTCTTCCAATCACCTTACTTCTTGTAGTATGAACTCTTCATGGAGGGTTTTTATATTATGATAGAAATGTAACTTTGAAAAGTAATGTGTTTTAATGGCCAGTGACTTCAGTGGAAACTTCTGCTTATTTACACGGCCTCAAAAATAAGAATAAATACTTTGTTGCTATTAGGACCAGAGAATAAAAATCTAAGATGTTGTATCTGTGCAAAAATCCATGTATTTCTGGTCTCTTTCACTTAAGACTTCCATCAAAGATTGAATTTATTATACAGCCTGTATAATTCTCTTGCATAGTTTTTTTTTTTACAAATATGCCATCTATAACAAATATACCTCCTGCCTGTGATTTTCACAGATTTACTGAATAAGTATTTCTGTACTATTTTTTATTAATTTACTCCATGACCCTGTACTCATTCACACTATGAATTTCAGTTTCAAAATAAACCTATCTTGAAATCCTCTAAAATGATTCCTAGAGGTTTCAGAAATGAGCTAGTAATCTCAATTGTGATAGGCCTCAGGGCAGTGCAGGTTTCGCTCATGCAGCAGCAGCAGACTTGCCCCAGGAAGGGTGCTTGTCTTTCAAGCACAAGTGCACTTAGCAATTATTGTCTAGACAATTCATACAGAACAAAGCGAAATCTTCAAAAGCCTGAGCTTGGACATGCCTAGAGTTCTCAAAAGTTTGAAAACCAGAGCAAACCAAGTCTTGCCTAATTAGAATTACAGCAAACATTGACTATCAGCTCAGTCAAGTCTATGAGATACAATTGTATATCGAGAAGAAATTATTTAGATTCCGGGCAGTTTCACTGAGCTTTATTAGAATTACATCCCATCTGTCTAATTAGTATTGGAGGAAATAGATATACAGCTTGAAGTTAGTAAGAATTACAAATACTGAGAGTTTCACTCACATTGAGCAAACCACTGCAAACTGACTGTGCAGGTATCTGGGGACAGGAAAGTTTGGAAAAAGGGTTTATTACTACACTGAATATAAATATGACACTGGATTTAAATAAAGAATACATGGCATTCAATTATCTCCTCTATTTGTGAGTAGTGCTTTTTTTTTCCTTTGAATAAAACCAGTTCATCTTAGAGACTTTGTTTCAGTATTTATTATATATACACTTTTTAACCCACGATTTATTAATACTTCATTAATTAATATAATGTTGGATCAGAGTTTTGATCTAGATTTTCATCTCTCTCTTTATGAAACACTGTCTATTGACTCCACAGATAATGCTCCCAATGAGATATTTAAAGTCACATTAAAATGTTCACTATGTGAAATAAAGTATATGAGACCTCTTAGGCTTAATTGTATCATTCTCCCAGATGTTGTTAAATGCTATAATACCTTGAATCAATATGGAAAAATAGTGTCTAAAGAGAAAAAAAAATCAAGCCTTGTAAGTGATTTCCCCTCTTATACTGAAATGTTGCTGTCCTCTATAAAAATAATCATGTTTGCGCATGTTGATATTGAGAAGAGCTTGTTATCAATTCTAGATAAAATAAAAAAAGTTATTATATTTTTTAATCCTGCCCTACTTTTAGTAATACTTGCATGCATTTAAACTCCATATTTAATGTGAATATTAGCCATTAAAAACCTTTACAGGGAACAAAAAACCTCATAGGCAGACCTCTTTACTATCTTAAATGATACTGCTTTAAAATGAACTAATAAATTGATTATGCCTTAAATAAGTTTTTCTTTTTTCTGTTTGCTCACTACCCAATATATCTCCAGAGAAAACTGGAACACTATGCAAACACTTTTCAAGTATCAAAGAATTCAGGGAGCCTGGAAACTGAGCTCTAAAGAAGATCACCTGACACCTGACACAATCTTTTCAATTTCATTTGTCTGCAAGAAGAAAATGAAATGACAAAATGTCTGTCAAGCCTTGAAACCAGAAAATTGAAAACATTTTTTTCTTCAAGTCTTTTTCATGGGGGGAAAAGAAATAGCCCAAACAACAACAACAACAAAAACTGTAAAAAAGCCTCCTCAAACCACAGATATTCTGCTTTTCAAAACCATATGGTTTTTACCTTCAGAAACTAATTTCATATTCTCTCAGCTTGGAACTGAATCTCAGATATTTTGTAACAAAAAGTGCTGAGAGAAGATAAGCTCCATTCCACTGTTCATTGTGGGAAAGTTAAAAAGAATATTTATGTTTCCATCACAGCCTGGCACAGAGCTCTCCAAGTCTCTGGACACTATTTCATGTTTACCTGGTGTTAGGTCTTGTTATGCAAAAGATCTCTGGAGTGCATCATTTAAATGTTTTGAACAACATCAATTTGAATAAATTCCCTGGAGTGTCAGAGAACCTAAAAGTTTCTAAATTGAACTATTGCTGATCACTAGGCTTCCTACTGTAACTATGGCAGTGCATACAGGTATTATGATGGATAGTGGAGCAATTTAACATAAGATGCAATAAAGTGACTTGAAAAATTCTAGGAAATTCTCTATTAGGAGAAATTTATTGTTATTGGTTTTGGTGATTGAAATATTACTGCTGTCTACTGTAGCAAACCCAATACTCCCACACAGGACAGATGGTTTATTTAAAAGGTGAAAGAAAAAACACAACGTTATTGAGAGGTTTCAGATAGAGGAGAAAAATCATTAAGAAATAGCTACTGACTAATGAAATCTACATAGGTTTTTGGACACAAACTATTTATAGAAAAGAAAATTTTATGAGAAACTTTGTGTCAGAATGTTATGATTTTAATATAAAACACTGCTTATTATTTTGTCTAAATAATGCCTTAAAACATACAATCATAATAATGTTTTAAAGCATTCTTTCTTGGTGCCAAGTTGTCACAGTTGGTCAGAAAATACCATTTTCAGTGTATTTATTTATTTAACTGTTTTACAGAATGGAAATTCATATCATCTGAGATTTGGGGATATCTTTTCACACTGATAAGCCTATGAATTGTGCTAGTAATTAATTGGAATGGACTTACTGCTGGGGAGGTAAAGAGCTCTGTGTGGATTCTTTTTATGTATTATATTTCTTTAATACAATTGCAAACAAAATGCTATATTATGGTTGAAATAGAATATTTTTTACCTCAGTGGCACATCTTTCTAAATAATCAAGAAAAAACGAAAATATTTTTGTTTCAACATTTCACTCAAAATATTTTTGCAAATACTTTATTCACCAGTACGTTTAAGGTCAATCTTTCCTTCTGTTTAAAAGTGCAGTTAAACACTCACTAGGTGGCACAATAGTTATTCAGAAGCAAAAGTCTGGACCACACAACAAAGTCTTAACCAGTCTCTCATAAAGCCTTTGTCTTCTACATAGAAATTACAAACCAAATTATATCTATTCCTTGATAGGGACAGCAGATAAAGTAAATGCATGTCATCCAAGTACTGGTCTAAATCAAGCTAGCAGCCAAATTGCAGAAAACTGTGTTCTCTGCTATAGTTTAACTTAAATTATTTTTTTTTTTTTGCCCTTGGAATAGACACATCTGCAAGTCCTAGTGGAATTCTGTAGATTAATCAAAATGACCCATTCCAAACATCAATCCCCTTTATGCATGCTTCCAGGAATTTGTAAAGTGTCTGGGAAATTGACAGTGGCAGGCACTGTAGATTTTAATGCATGCAAGCAATTGTTCTTTAGTGAGATACAGACAAATAATCAAATGATGCCCCAATGCTATGCTCACTTTTTAGGGTTTGTATGCAGGGCTTGTGGGTTTCTTTTGGTTGTTTGCTCTTTTGAGTTACAGAGCAAAGATGTTCCTAAGTGGGCATGTCACTAAATGGAGACATCTCCAATGAAAACAGAATTGACAGAGAGGGAGGAGGTGCTAAGGCAAAATTAATTTTTAATTATTCTGCATAAATGCCTGTTGGTAGCCCTCAAGACAGGCTCCTCTTCCTACTAAGATTTAACTAGGTTTTCTTGACTATCTTGTTTTCTGCCAACTTGAAATATATCCCTATAATTTAAGGTTTTGAACTACAGTTTTAAAAAATCAGTGCTAGTATAGAGAATGAATATTCACAAGCAGTGATTTTATTCTGTGTGCAAAATGGATCTGCTCCAGCAATTCACTGCAGTTGCACTGCAGAGCACTGATTTCTTTATAACCCTCTTGTTCTTTAAAGCCCTCTACAACCCTGATGGTTGTAGGAGGTTTGTGGTAAAGGAGGCACAAGGCTGAGGAAGGAAAATGAAGGACTCAAGGTTAAGAAAATTAAATGTGGAAGTCAAGTGTATTCCTAATTCTGTCACAGGATCTCCATACACTACAGGAGGAGTGATGTGAGTAGATCTTTAAAATAATATCACCTTACCTTGAAAGGGGAGTGCAAAGCTGAATTTAGTAAATCACAGGCATTCCTCAACTTTTGTATATGCAACTTTGTAAAAGGAAGGATCTTGAACTATATCTTTGCAGGGTTTTGTCTACACAATTCTAAAATCATTCCATGAAGAAAAAAAAGGAGCATTTTTAAATTCAGCAACTATTTTTCATCTACAAACTACATTAAACACTACAAGTTTTCTATTTACTATCTAGCTAACACAGCTATTGTACTCTGCAGTCCCTCCTTGTTTCTGTTTCTGAGGATTCAGGCATTCTGTACATGGTAAATGGAATACATGGAGATATAATTACATTATCTGTAAAGGTTGCTATCTAAGTAACAGGATTTTGCTTCTAAAATAAGAAAGTAGAGTGGATTCATGGTTGTTTGCATTTTCCCTTTCAAGCCTATAAAGCCTGCATTTTATAAATTCATTACAGTTTAGGACAATCAACAAAGGACTAAAAATCAGGATTCCTACATAAATTAGAAGGAAAATATTGCTTCTAACTTTAATAGGGTTGCTCAAATATAATATGTTATTTTCAGAAAGGAAGTAGAAACCTAGAAGAAAGAGAATCTGTACCTGGAAAAAAATATTTCCTGACTCTAAAAGGTCAGGAGTATTTTAGTGCTTGAACTAAGAGGAGGGATACATGCTGCACGTCTTTTCACAAAGTCCCATTGCCTCAAAAAGAAGCCATAATGCTGCATTATTTCCTTTCATTCATCTGTATCTTCCAGCTGCCCCACTTTTATGCTTCGATTTGCCAGTGAGCTGTACTTATAGGCTGCTGTGGGTCTATCTGTCCAATTATTTTTTAGAATCAGAAAAGAATTCTCTATTTGGTTGCAACTCAGGAGGGTATTTTGTTTGTTGTTCTTTTAATCTTCCTTGGCAATCTTACAGGGATACATGTGGGTAAAAGCTCCTAGGACTGAGTAGTCTTAATTAGGTAAATATCTGCAGCAATCTGTGGACAGACTCCAGAGAAGATAAAATGGTTCTGGATTTCTACTGGTGGACATCAGAGAAGAGAACAAATTTAAACCTCACTTGCTGCTATTGGTACCTTCTCGTCCTGTTTCTTGCAGGATTAAAGGTTTAGTGTAGAAAGGCCAGTGCAGGCTTTGTCTTTTGTTCTCCATGACCTGAGCAACAGCTCTCAGAGGTGTTTCAAATGCGCAATTCCCAGTTTGCAGGATTTGTGACCTGGATCCTTGTATTCAGTAAGAAGCATGTACTGCAGTGTCACTATGTTCTTAAAAAAAACTGTCCTGTGGGCCAGTTCTCCTTTTGGAGACAATGAGGTGTGGGTTGATTTGCATCCAGGGCAGGGGTACCAGGGGAAGAGTGGAATGGTCAGCATAAACTGCATGTGCTTGTGAATGCTTGTGTGCTAAAAGCTCCTGTGTGAAATTTCACTGCACTATCAAAACCAATCTAGATAAAGATAAAAGGGACACAAATGATAAAATGCAATACAACAATATATGAGGGTACAGTGTTGTAACTCCTTACGGGAGCCTGAAGTCAGCAGGTAAAGCAGGGAGGTTATGCAGCCCATCCTTCCTTTTGGGATAACAATTCTTGTAACTGTAAGTAGCAACAGAATCACTTGAAGGAAAAAGGCATTTCCATTAGTTGGAGCAGCAATTGTCTGTCAACAGTTCTCCCTCTTCCTAGGGTGCTCTCATGGCTAAAAGAAAGGCTATTACAACCACAGTAATCAGAAGAGGAGTCCAGGTATAATGTGCTGAACAGGTCAAGAACAGCTGGGGCTTGTAACTGTCTTCCATAGAAGAAAGAATCCTCAGCAATGAATTACTCAAGAGAAAGAATTGCTTGAAAATGGCTGGAAAAATGCCACTTTCCTAAGAACCTAAATTTTTGTTTGTCATGGCAGAAATAGAGATTCAAAGAGTAGGAAGAGAAGAACAAAGGTTCTTCTGTTAATATCAGAATTTTATATCAGAACAAGACAAGTGCACGGAGTTGTTTTGGCATATATTATAAACAAATCAATGTCTTATTTCTCATATGTCTGACAACAAAAGTGCCAGTGATGATCTTAGTGAAGAGAAGGAAGAAGCCACACTGCCGCCCAGGCTTTCAGAAAACCCACACTTTTTGTTAAATAAATACATAAAATCCCTCACCCACTTACATCACTCTTATACTATTTCAGCTGAGACTTGAGAGTTGATCGCAGATGCTTGGTACAGTAGCATGAAGAACAGAGCTAAAAAGAGAATCAGGTTTCCAAAGAGACCAGGCATTATGGTAGAGCCAGTGAAGCTGTGAGCTGGAGCCAGGTGATGGCAGATAAACACGTGGGCTTCTGAGTCAAGTCCAGATTCCTGCCACTCCAGCTCTTGCAGATGAAGTAAGTCCACTGTGCTTGCTCCTGAAGCAGCCATGGCACAGGACCTCTCTGTTTCAGTATCATTTCATGAGAGAAAGGAGGCAGGGAGAACTGAATCTCAATAAAGTAGTTAAACATTAGAAGTGTTAGACGAAAAAAGAATGCATTTCCAGGCTTAACCTCACATCAGTCAATGACGGTAGCTGGGAGCCTCAACAACCCCTGGCTACCAGGGGGGCAGTGGTTGCTGAAGAGAAGGAGTTTATGGTATTTCAACAAACCTATGGGCACAAGGAAAATACACTGGATTTGTCTGTGTCGCCTGAAATGCAGGGACAGGGGGCATGTGGAAGGAAACAACCTGGCTGCTCAAGTGGCTCCATACTGAAATACCATAAAAAACCTGGAGTCCACACCCCAGATGGCTTCTTTATATTTTTTTTCTCTTGGAAGCACTATTCATATTTTAGTGACAAGTAAAGGCAAGGGATAAAGTGATGTTATTAGGAAAGTGAACATGCTAATGTTGTGTTAACATTTGGAAAACCTTGGTCTTCAGGTCAAACACTTGCAATGTAGTACTGGTAGCACTAGCCAGGCAACACTGAGCAGTGAAGGAATGTGCCTGAGCTGCTATATTTATGCACATTATCCATACAGAGCACAGCAGGATTTTCTAGATTTTTTGCTGTATTGTGGATTTATCATGAAAATGGTGCAGGATTTCCCTGCCATTCTAAATACCATGTGCTAAATGTAAATTTTCTAACTAAATAATTAATAAAAATTAAAGCATTGGAATATTTATCCATCACTGAAAAGTACCTGAACAGGCATTTAGCATCCAGTGTCTCCAGCTTTTTCAAAAATTCAAAATTCCTACCTCAGCAAATGTGGCCCAATTTCACAGATTGAGATTATCTGTATTTCTGCTGAAGGTAATGACAAATTATAAATTAACAAAGGAATTCAAAGATTTTGAAGGAAGTAATATTAACTTAACTACTGACACTTCAGAATATTAATTGCTGCCAGAATACTGGTAAGACTTTCAAAAGGCAAAACGTACCCATGAGGGACCGTGTTGAATCATAGTCGCTTGGATACGTATTAATGTTTACCTGAGCTTTTGAAATAGAGGCTAACACTTAAATCTCACAGTAGACTGTTTTGATCTGAGCTTGCTTTTCCAAATGTCTCTGCATCCCCATCAATCCCTTTCACTAATCCTTACTGCTGCTTCACAATTTTTCCAGCTGAAAATGTATCCGTGCAGGCAGTATCCTCCAAACTCTACATTATTAGAGAATACAAATAAGCTGTGACTCTTTAGGATTCATGTAAACCTATCAATATTCCCATGCTGACTGTGCTTTCAACTGCAAGAGAAACACTCCACACCAACAGCTGCAGCATATTAAAAATCAAAAATGAGGGTTTTGATGGCACTTGCACATTTCTGCCCTTTCATCTGTCCTCTATCACTCATTTACTCACAGGAGGAAATGACTTTTCCTGCCAAGGTAGAGGTAGAATGTGTCAGACAAGGGCAAATAAGAAAAAAAGATTCATTAGTGAACCAGAGGAAACAATTTCTGAGATACAAAGTGTCAGCAGAAATGAGTTTGTACTGTTGCATTCCTGTGACCGACCTTATTCAAAAAGGCATGATATGCTACCTATTTTTTGCTATTAGAAATAATTTTAAGATGATAGGACCTAGATGAATTAATGTTTCACTCGAGTCTCTCTACTTACCAATATTTGTTTATTCTTTCACAAAAATGAGGAAAAGCTTTTCTGAGATGTTGAAATAAAAATGGATGCTTTACTTGTAAAAATCTGAGAGCTGGAAAATAATAAATGCCAGGGTAATTGGAAATATTGTCCCTAATTCTAGTGGTGCAAGATTTCACACTGAGTTTATTTCAACACACTCTGTTTGCAATTTAAACATCTTGTCTATTTGAGTAATTTAAGCAATTTGCAAAGCTTCTCATTTCTCTTAGTTTGTAAGGAAAGAAAGAAAGAAAGAGAAAGAAAGGAAACCAGAATAAAGCAAGCCTTACTATTACTTAGGGCTAAAAAATTTGGCCATTGGAAGAAGGTGAACTGGAGCAATGAAAATGCAGATTTGCTGGCATGGGCAATGAGAAGGTCATCTGGAAATGGGCAGCCCTAACCTAAAATGGAAGAAGAAAGAGAAATACTTGTATCAGAAGAGGGAAATGAAAGACATTTACAGTTCTAGACATATTACAGTCTCTAGTACAGGACAGTTTTAGGGAATGATGGGGATGTGGCTTACACGGGGCTCATGGTCAGAGAGAGAAATCTCTACAGCTATTACCACCTTTGCAAGCCCTCAGAGATGAAAGGCTGAGATTTTACTGTGTTTGCCAAAAAAGTCCCAGGTATGGGAAGCCAGTGCAGCAGGGTCTCAGTTTTGTGACCTGAGTGCCTGCCTCCCAAGTGCTAACTTCACCATGCCTTCCACTGGCTGCAGATGCACTGCTGGGTTGGGATCCTGTGCAGGAAATGTCACAATATAGCTACCCACTGGCAGCCTCCACAACACAGCAGGTCAGAATTCAATTGGGACTGCCAGTATTTGCTAGGTTTTTTTCATTTAGTCATTGAAAGTTCTATCCAGAAACCAAGCCAATCAGAAGAACAAGAGATCAAATCTGGAAGCTGTGTACCTGAGTAAACAAATTGCAGATGATTGCAATTACAGTGCCTTCCTCTGGCCTAGTCAAAGGCAGGGAGCACTAATCATAACCCAAACACATAAGTGGAGAGAAAAACTAAATTGTTAACAGAATATTTGGAGATAACTGATGCACAGGGACACTGGGCAGCAGTTTGGGATGCCTCATTTAGCAGCAATTCAGGAAGGAATTCATGGGGCTTTCACTTTACTATATATATATATATATACACACTCATATATATTTTTCTTTTTTTTTGCTGGCTGCATCAAGTACTTTTTCTTTTCACAGTCTGATACACATCAATATAATGCAATTTGCAACTGTTTTTAAAAAACTACATCAGTATTAAAAAGAAATGTCTTTTTGCAGAACTAGGAAGTTATAAAAGAATAATTTCTCTATTAGAAGGTTACTTCAAGGCAGATTTTTCTATCAAATCATTTCACTGAAATCTTTACTTAACTCGAATTGATAGAAGTGAAATGCAAGCAAATTCAGACAATTTAATTCTGTAAGAGCTGTACATTAAAAGTGGATGGCAATGTGATTTTTCTTTCTTTAGGAAGATACTTTTTTTTCCTCTTACATGTAAAGAATTTTCCAAACAACCAACATTTTGGTTTCCTTAATGTTATAAAAAAACACTTCATAAATCAATACTTTCCAGTAAAAAGATCCATTCCAACATCTTCCCCTGTATATACTGATGCACAGAGTCCTTGTGTGTGAATTATTGCATGCTTAGAGAGGTCAACAGGTTACACTCAGCTCCATTCCCAAAGGGTGTGCCATTCTGTAAATCACTTGAATCCCTTATTTATATAAATAGGTATAAAATCCATTTACCTAATCGCTGTGTCCAAGCCCCAACTGAATTATTCTGCAAGACACATTCCTGCCTTTGGGAGAAAAGTCCTTAAAGCTAATAGCAAACAGCTAATAGCTATTTAATTTGACCTTTTCCTTAAAGCCAGGCAAATATCAAACCTTAGTTTGCATGTCTAAATGAAATTTTATTTGAGAAACCCAAGTGGAATAATGATACTTTCCCAGGTCTTGAGCAAGCCTATCACACCTAATTAGAACAGCCACTCAACAAGACCCTGACCCTGCTCCCTTTGTTCATCTTCAGTAGAGGACACAGTGCAAGTAAACCTAGAGGGGAAATTCAGATCTTTCAGTGTTGCAGAAGATTGTCATCAAGTGGATTAATAAATCTGTACTTTTTTAATGGACTTTGCAGGTTTCCCTCTGTGTACGTTTCTCCTGCTGACCAATAAAGCCTGAAACTTAACCTTCAAGGGAGTTGGATGGGAGACTCCCAATGGTTCTGGGTGCAGCCTGTTCCATATGCTCAAAAGCTTCTGGGAGTGGCCTTTCTGTCCTCATGAGGCTTCTATTTGACCACTCACATTCTTCACTTCCAGGCTGCTGTGC
Source organism: Thryothorus ludovicianus (assembly GCA_013397245.1). Lineage (NCBI taxonomy): Eukaryota > Metazoa > Chordata > Aves > Passeriformes > Certhiidae > Thryothorus > Thryothorus ludovicianus. The sequence continues at coordinate 89,157 of VZTB01018367.1, forward strand.
ACTATCCTGCTCTTAATAGACTTTGATTTAGCCTTTTAAATAACAAACAGTACTAATTTCTTTTTCATTATTTTTTTCTTCTGTTTGCCATAAGATCTTCACCCAAACCTCTTCTAAATATACGCAAATGTCAGAGTTTCTTTATATCTGTGCTAATATGACTTTTCTAAAAATTTTTATTGACCTCTTATTTTTCATTCAGTTCACTTCAATCCATGCAAAACTGGAATAAAGCCCTACTGCTCTTATTGATTTATTCTAACAACTCACAGAGACAAATAAGTTCAGAAAGTATAAAAGACTGAAGAAGGATTATTCTTCATCTTAAGTCTGAATCATAGTATGTGATGGACAGCATTTATGTTTTCACTTAAAATGCTCTCAACAGGAAGCAGCAATGCTTCTCTGTAAAGAAGTCTTGGTCTCCCACAAGTTTGGACCTGCAGCTTATAAAATGGATTCTAAAAAAATAATGATTAAATTACATTAAAATTTTATAAAATATATAAAGTACCAAAGTGCTTTGCTGTATTTTCCACATTTTTACTACGCAGAAAGAAAACAATGATCTGTATACTTTCTATAGGCTTGAGTGATATTTTAGGGAAGCCAAGATCTGAGCGAATGTAGGATATACATGATAAATAACTTTTGGCTTCTACACTAGAAGAAGCAGTAACATATATCCACTAGATTATTTTCGGCTGGAGGACAACCAGCTCTGTAGCAGTTCACCACTGGACAAATAGAGATGGTTTAAGGCTGAACTATTTGTCAGAGTCGATTATGAGATGGGTGATACTTGAGTGTGGGAAACCACCCAGACCACTGAGAAACCTTTATCTCAGTGCTGTGCAGCTCAGCCCTACAAACACCTCCTGTGCTGGCCTGTGTTCTTCATGCATGCATGTTCTTAAATCTGCTTAAATCTGTTCTGGATTTAATGTGCCTAAGTCTACTTTATCTAAAGAGAGCATGTTACCTGTAGAGACCACACACCTAGTCATGACTGATAAGCCTGAAAAATAAAACAACCCTAATATAATACTATGCAAATTTAACACTAAACAAAAATTAATCTGATTCATGTGTCGTTTTTATGCAGGTGCTTTTAAGATTCCAAGGAAATAAATTCTGAAACTATTTTCTACAACAGACGTTCATCTGAGTGTTTTAAAAAATGTTGGAAATTTATTATATGAAGCTCCCAAAAGTGAGGTGTAACATATTGCTTATTTCTCTGATTAAATGAACATTCTATCCCACACACCAAAATGGTAAAAAAACTCATGAAGAACCCCATTCATAACCTAGCAGATTCCTACAACTCTGCAGCATAATTGATCCTAACTTCATTCAACATATTTAATATGCCTTATTGCTTTTTAGGATTGTGTGTGGTAGGTTTTTGTTGCTCTTATTTTGGGGCTTTTAATCCCTTAATCTCCTGTAGTTCATTAAGGATTAGAAAAGAATACTAAAAGGAAAATGTAATTGTTAAACAAAGAATTGAAAAAGTTAATTCTTCTTGCTGAGGACCAAACTTTGACCATTTACCAGCCCTGACAGCAAATATGGTCTGTGGATTGCTTTGCCCTTTCAGCATTGGCCTCTGTGAACATCCAGCCAACATTTACATGTTAAGAAGCCATTCCTCTGTGCCACATCCTCTCCTGACAATGTGATGGCACTTTTCTTAAAACAGCAAATGGAAGGAGATCTCCTGAAGAAAATACAGCTGCTTCTTACACAAACACTGCCCAAATCCTGGTGGAGGTCCCTTGATCTTAGCCATTGCATGTTTGAGCAGATACACAGAAAATTCAAATCATAAAACAAATCATATCAAATCAATAAATGCTTTCTAAAATTCCAAGAAAAACTTCTCCTCATATTTTTAGTAGTTTATCTGAAAGGTACTGGTCTTAGCATCTCTAATGTAATTGATGTATCCAATGAAATAAATGCCTTGAACTTACAGGAAGTCCAGCTGATTCTAGATCTCAATATGGAAAATAGTTTTTCTCTGACTCTGTATTACCTATTTTGGCTGAAGCTTTTGAAATCTGCAATCTAATTTAAATATAATTTTGTGATTGATGGCAGAGCTTCAAAATAGTGCTCTATGAACTATGGAAAAATACTGGCTACATCTAAAGATAGTTGTAATTTTCTTAGCTCAGTGAAACTAAATTTGGTTTCCAGGTATCCCTGAGGCCATAATTAATGCAAGTCTTCAGGGGAAGGGATGGTAAAATGCACCTGGACTTCTAAAACTATAGTTTTAGAGGCAACTTTCCAATTGCAGAATTTTTCCTGGCATTTCTAGTGAAACTGCAAAAACTATATGGACTTAAGAGTGAAAAAGGGTAAAAACCCCAGTGACTTTGAGCAGAGAAACCTTTAAAAATACTAATTTGATAGAATGTTTGGAGCAGCTCAGGACAAGCCATGAATAAAATTGGGCATCTGAAAATTCCTTTTTTTCTCAGAAGTCCTAATTTTTTCTTACTTTTTTTTCTTGGAATGAAAAGGCAATAGTTCAAATTCAGACAGGGTTGGGGTTTTTTTCTATTTTATTTTATATGGAATCCAAGGAGGTTTTTATATTGATAATGTAGTAAAACTATTTCAGTGTCAAAAGATTTTACTTTCATACTGTCATTAAATGTTTTAAATATTTAAATTTTAAAAATATCAGTAGTTAATTAATTATACATCTACATAATGCATTTATATCCTTTTAAATCCAAAAAATGTAAATAGAATTGCTAGTTTCCAGAGAAAGTCTTCCATTTCCTGAAAAATGCATTTAGCAGTGGAAATTTCCTTACCTGAAGCTTTCTTGCCAGCTCTCTTTGTAAGGCTTATAAATGTGAAGTCATCTGTTCCTCTGGTGAGATGCAGGCATGATCTTACTAGAAATTGTTCAAAGTAGAGTTTTTCTGCATCTTTTTTTTTTAAAAGCTTTTACTAAGCATCAGACTTTGTTTTCATCAAGCACTACTGCAGTACTGACCTAAAAGGCCCAGAGGAGGTCCAGGAGAATGAACTGAATTGCAAGAGAATGTGTTTCTCTTGGTCCTCTAAATAATATTCATGCCCAAAGTGAAAAATTGAACCAATAGCACTCACTTTTGATCCCCTTGAAGAATCAGAGGAATTGTCACCAAAGGAATTAAACCATCAATGTTCCAAAGATGTGACAGAAATCTCTGTCTTGATCCACAGGAGCAAACCATTAGAAACAATATATGTGGGAATACTGTCCAGTGGCAAAATCAGATAATCAGATATAAGGTTATTCTAATTGTACTGGCATGGTTTTAGAAACCATTAACATGTGGTATATGGCACTCAAATACTATCCCATAACTGCATCTCATACTCACTCATATCATTCTCATATGGATTATAATTAAACCCAAAACTTTCAAACTTCAGATAACTAGATGGAGCTGAGGTTTTTCCAAAGTCCCAGGGTTTTGGAGGATCGATTCATCAACTTTTAGGGAAAAAGAAGTTAAGTGATAATTTTAGAGCTAAACCCTCTAATCCCTCAAAAAGGGGATTGTGCCACCCAGCTTTTTGAGAAGAGAATTTTCCCATCTGACATCTCTAGCACTAATGAGAGTCAGGTCAACCATTTAGTTTATTAGTCAGCATTTTTTTTCTAGTTCTTTCAGTGACTTTGAAACTAGGTTCCTCATGATAAAATTTTTAATAGTGCTAGCAAAGTTTTTCACCCTAAGCTATTGACTTCTGTGTATGGAAAGTCCAGAAGATTAAAGATGGCTCAAGGTGAACATCAAAATGTAAACTCATAAACTTCATGATCTTCGATTTTAACTGCTTTGTGCCTGAGCTGCTATTCAAGTAGGAAAAAACCCAAAATGTATTTAATTGTCAGGACTATAGCTAATTATTTACAAAAGCACCGAGTCTTTATAATTAATTTTTCATTTCCTCAGCTCTCAAAGAATTGTTAATTTTTCTTGAATTTTTTATTATCTCTAAACATCTCAAACTACTCTGTCCAAGCAAACATAAAGTTTCATATGGATTGAAAATCTTAATATAGAATCCATCAGTTATAACAAGTACCATAACAGAAGTCATGGATCACGTTTTTCAATAAAGCAAAGCATTAGATGGCTAACCTTTCAAAGTAAGTTAATGCTGCAAATATTGCAGCAGGGCTTTTTTTTTTTTTTTTTTTTTGACAGTACATTTCCTATCAAGGGCAATTGCCCAGGTCCTTGAATTACCAACTTATCTGTACTTGGCAACCTTGCCAGCTCTATACCTCATGGTTTTAGAGCTCTGCTTTACATCCAGGAGGAAACCTTTTCCTCAGAGTGACATATTCCTGTTACCCCATTACTGCAAGGCAACTCTGCACTTGCAATATGTTTGATATCTGGCCAAACATTTTCTTTCACTTTTCCAGTTTGGCAGTACCCATGTACCAAACAGATCACTACTTTGATTCTTGCCAGGGATCAATATATTGTGCATTTTTGCATTTATACAAACACATACAGTCTAGCTCACTTAAATTAACAGGTTTTGGAAAATACATCATACAGGAGGGAAGAGAGGACAGTTTGATATATTGATTATAGGAGTTATTACTCCTGATCTCACTACAATGTATATATGTATTTGCAGAGACTCTCAGACCAAAGCTTTAATTCCTTCTAACAACAGTTTATTATTGGAGACAGGTTTATCAAAGTTGTGCAGATCAATTATGATTGAAGACATGCATGTGAGAATTTGTGTATTCATGTGCAAACACATATATACCTTTCTATTAGAATGTTTTCTTAGGGATTATGGAATATTCATGAAACAAGAACAGAATATTTATCAACTTTTCTTATGGCTCTCTCAATTTTCCTGTACTATTTATACATGCCAAATTTTGGGTTTTTTCCGCAACCATTTTTCATAAGACACAAGAGAAATAGGAAACAGCTAGGAAGACAAATCAAAGAATCCAAAGATCCACTACACGTAGCCATCCAACTACAACTATGCTGTGAACAACACTATATCTATATATCTCTAACTCTATATCTATACATTTCAGTAAGCTTCTACTACAGCATTCATTCATTTTCTGTGTGCTTCAATGAGAGGAATAAATTCTCTATAACGAGTGCTTGCCTGTAGCACACAATTAGCTCTCTCTCCTCCCAAGGAGGCAGGCTGCACTGAGATTTCTTACTGGCTGTCTGGCACAAGAGGTACACTAGCTGCTGAGGAACAACAGGCTTTGCTCAGCTTGTTACTTTCCAGGAGATTGGTACCTCTCTGTGCACCGGTATCATACACATCTCACTCAGGGAGAGCAGCAGCAGGAACTGTATCTCTGCACGAACAGGGAGACAGGAGCTTTTTGCAGTTTCTGTCCTTCCTGCGTTGAATGTCTGTACAAGATTAGTAATAACACAACCTTGAATAAGATTTCAGCAACTCTGAGGAAGAAGCAATATGCATCTCCAAATTGGTCCTTCACAGTCGGGCTTGCAGTTGCCCAAGGTGCCTAATTTTATTTCATCGGCTGTAGCATACTAAGTAGAACCTGTGATCCTCAAATACCTATTTTGAATAAATTTAGGAATTAGGCTGGGATAGATTTCTTTCATCGATATTAATTAAACTGATAAGGATTTTCTGGGTGGCAGTAGAGATCCTGTACACAAAGGCTAGGAGCTTCCTGTTCCTTTTATAGACTGCCAAATGATAAGGATGTTAACGGGAAATGAACATATAAACCAAGCTCCAACAGGAGTCCAGAGGGTGGTCAGTCCCCTTGATTTGAACACTCCTTTTGGTTTACTGCCAATTTCTCATTTACTTTTTCCTCTGTCTCTGTATCTCCATCTGAGATTCCCAAGAGCAATTCAGCAGAATCCCTGAAGCTTCTTAGATCTTTTCCAGCCATGCAGGGCTGCTCACAGGATACTCTGGCACAAAATGGAACCAGCTATAAGTAGCAAGTATGGCTGCTTTTTTCCTGATAACAACTATTGTCAGACTGCAATTTACAGGTACGTGCAATGGTTGGTTGGGAGCAAAAATGGTTACTGAAACCTTACAAAATTCTAGGAGAAAATTCTATCAACACATACTTTATATTTCTATTACATCAGCATATATGATTGTTTTAGCCTCCAAATTCCTCTTGTAGCAAACAGTGCCAATTAAACAACCATAAACGAGATGTAAGTGAAATGTGAACTCTCTCTTTCTGAAGGAATTCCTGATGTGCTGTGGTATTTAATTCTGGCCCACTTTCAGTGGACTGCAATGACTTACAGCACTTTGCATCTGTATCACAGACAATAAAGCCATGCAGTGCACAAGTTCTGTTTCTGTTTTCTGGCTAGTACAGCTGCCTCAATATTCAGAGGCAAGAAACTTCCAGGGCATACTGAGTCAAGCTGAAAATGAAATCAAATCACCACCTATAAAGTAAAATCTACCGGAAAAAATTCATATTGATATTTACTAAGACAATACTTCTACAGAAATTTTTAATTCAAATATTTGTACTTCTTGGAAATTGTACTTTTGCAGGAAAAAAAGAAAAATAGGTTTCCAGTAATTCAGAATACAACTCCAGATGTTAAATAGTTAGGTTAGAAAATTCTTCATATCAAAAAAGTATTTTTGCATATTTTATACATAAAACACACACAGTTGTAGCAAAACTACTTTGAGAGATGCCTGGAACTGAATTTCATAGAAAAACCTATTTGAGTAGAAATATTAAGGTTCTTTTGTTAATGAATCAGAATCCTAAATGCCAGGCAGCAAGTAAATTATGGACAAGGGCTAAAATAATGGAAAGAAAATGGATGCTCAGTCATTGCTAATGGATACTGCATTCTTTACTATATCACTGCAGGAACAATGGATACTCCCTCTGCACTACCAAAATGCTTCCCAGTAGCATCTTTTGCAAAACCTGGTCCTGATCAGAAAAAAATGCTATGCAAATATCTGTGCAATTGCCAATGTGAAAAAAAATAAAAAAAAACATGTCTATGTAATTGAGTTTTACTTCCATAATGGAATATCAGTTACAAATCTGAGACTACAGAAGCAGAGTATATATAAAAAGAAAATTGGTGGGACACAAGAAAGAATTAAAAACATCATCCTTCTGAGAAATTTTTTTAAAATATTTTTCTATACTTCATAGTCATATTAATTTAAAATATTGACTATCCAAATTAACTTGGTAGTTCATAATATTAACCCTGAAATTTGGAGTAATTACAGAAATAAATTACTTTGGAGAGGTATAATCTTTTGATCTGTTTCTTTTTATTCGAATTAATATTATTTTAGTACTTTTTTAACAGGTGAGCTGAAAACATCGCGAGCAGGAATAGATTTCAAGCTAAGAGTTTCAAATTGATTTTGCAGAACCTGATATCCTTAACACTAAGCCTATATGGGAGCTATTTGCCTCACACTCCTTCAGCAGTAGTAATAACATATATTGCAGTTAAGGGAGAAAGTTCTTTTGAGGTTCTGAAGCTTTGACATATGAACAAAAGAAAAAGAAATTACATTACTTATTCTTTTTACCAAAATAAGATTTTACCTTTTAATTATAAATTAATTTCAGTTTACCTTAGACATCTTCATGACCCACAGCCTTATGTGAATTTCTATACTTCATATCAAGAAGACTGAAAGGTTGAAAGATGTATCTGCTCTTACCAGTGTAATAGTTTTGTTCCAGTCAACTTAATTTGTACAAGATACTTACAAAATAACAAAAGATTAAAGAAAAAAAATAGAAAAGTTTGAGGAGTAGAAGTCCTTGAGTTATGGGAAGTGAGGAAACATCGTGTCTAAACAAAATGACAAGAGGAAAAACATTTAAAATGTAGAAGGGCACCAAGTCATTTTGGAAATTGTATCAGAATAAGTGAAACATTATTATTCTCACAGATGGTTTCTTCAACTTCAAATAAATTATTCACAGCAATGAAGCACAAGTGTCTCAAAAATAATGAAGACACTGATAGCAGGGGCAAAACCCCCAAGAGTGCAGCTCCAAGCAAGGGAGAACTTTATTATTTGGTGTCATAAGGAGAGTTCTCAATTATACCTGAGCAAAAAGAAGATTATTTCCTGAGCAAAGGAAAGATTATTTCCTGGTGTCCTGGTTTCAGCTGGGGGTTATACTAGGACATCTGGCACCATGAACTATTATTTTTTAGGATACATTTGAATCTCTAGAGAAAATTCTTAAAATGCCAAAATGGCAAACAACTCAAAAGACTAAACTGGCAAGTGAGAAGTACTGTAAGAAAGAAACTCCTATTAGCAAAGAGGTGGACTACAGGGTCCATGAATTCCAGCTGTCTAAAGTCTTTTCAAGTGCAGAAAAATGTTAAGTTTTTAAATTTATTCAGAGAGAAAGATATATGTGTCACCTAAATGTTTTGCAGTGGAACAATCCAGTACTTGAGAAATTAAAGACTTGTTCTCTGCTATTATAGACTCTGAAAACATATTTACCTTGCCAGATCAAATGTTATTTGTATCATGAACAACTGTAATGAAAAAGGCTTACTTCACAACATTCACACCTGAAATTCAATAAAAATGTGATCACAGGTTTTAAAGTTTTCATCTTCTGAAGGTCTCTTACCTACAATAAAAAAGGTTTACAACAACTTTTGACAGGAATCACATTTTTTTGCTCCTTTGTGCTTGTAGGAGCTTGTCAGTTTTCCAATGAAAAATACTTTCACTCCTTTAGGGCTTTTTTTAGTCAATTATGGTTTGCTTGCATTCATGCAAAAAGTACTAATAACAGTAATTTGAATAATTGTTCCCACCAATGAACACTCAGACTACATCCAGCATAAAAAGATCCTGTTGCTTTGGAATCTACAGATGCAGCCTGTGCTATAGGATAGCCAGGCTGAGACATGAAAGCTCTACTGAAGAGCTGAACAATGATTATAATGAGAGCTACACCACTTTGTACTAGGAGTAGGAATATCTAAAGATTATAATTTTGGACTGAATCCACTGATGGAGATCATTGCTTAATGATTTCTTAATCTCACACTTCCTCAAGTTTTTAATTCTGAGTCTGCTATTTTCTTTCAATTGGAGCTGAAATTGCTGTGAAAACCTCAGGAATGCAATCAGAAAATATATACAATTTTATTGGACTGGTGGAAGTGAGGAGTTATTGAAAACCTGTCTTTGCCACAGCTTAATAATACCAGGAGAAAGAGAGGTGAAGATGCCAGCTCAGAAAGGCAGAGATACTTTTCATCTTACTTAGGTGAAGTGAAAGAGTGTGAATGGAAGTGTCACAGCACGGTGGGCTGTGTGTCACCACTCTCCTGCTGTTACAGCCACACGACTGCAGACCAGTCAGCAGGAGACCACGGGAGGGTGAGAGCTCTACTTCTGCATCAGCTCAGTCAAACCACAGCCCTCGTGCATCAGAGTCACACATACACAGCAGCAACCCTGGGAAATGCTATTCCCTTGTCTCCTGTGAATAGGAGAAACTCAGATTTCATGGATAGGACCTACAAAAGAGATATGACTCAGGATCTGGAAACAAGCTGGTGGAACAATCCAATAAAACCAGGTGTTCTTACCCTGAGTTATACTTCAATTAGTCTGTCGAGACAAAGGTTTAAAACACAGACTAATTTTAATTACTGGCTCTTGATGGTTCATATTTTGAGAGCAGTTATTTAAATGACCTTTGCAAATTCAATGAAGTAAGTAAATGATGACCAATAAAAGTATCTAAAAGGCAATTCTGAAACTGCAGTCATATCAGTACTATTTCATACAGCTTATCTTTAAAGCAAAGCAATACTGAAGACAACTAGTAAAATACTCTTGCATTAATAAAACTACTGCATTAATGAAAACTTTATAAACTTTGGTCTGTGTTGTAAATGACATTTGAATACAGCTATTAGTGAGCGCAGAAATCAATACAAAGCTTTACTGAGTTCATACTGGTCTCTAAGAGGAAAATAGTTCATTTATAGGAATTATTTCTATCTGCTGATAGTACTCTTGTTTCTAAACATTAGCATAACTATATTTGGAAACTAAGAAGGAAATGTACTGGGTGTCCAGGGAAAGCCTCTTTATTGTGCTTTATATGTGAAACTTGATGAAATTAGAATAATGCAGCAATAAATAATTTAAAACAAAACATATTAATCCTTAAAAAATGTTACGAATAAGAGTTTTCCTTTATTAGAATCCCCACAGACAAAATGCTCAGCACCTGGTAAGTTTTGTTACCCCTTCACTCCTACTTGCCTTTTTCCCCCCAGTACCAGAAATGTGGTATCACAGCGTAATTGGATTTTTAACTGTGATTCTTCATAGAAAAATAACAGATATCACTAACAAAACCATTTTATCTTAGTTTTGGCACTGCATTTCTTCTCAGTATATTTAAATAAAAAATTCTGAACATATTGTTACTTTGTAGACTGCGTGCTGTGGGCTCTAGATTTCTGACAAAATTCTTACAAAGACTTTCTTCACTGCAGATTTTTTTTTCTTTATGACAAGCTTTCTTGATAGTTTTGTTAAAAACTTTGATCTTAGACATCCTTAACAATCTAAAAATTGCTTCATTCTACTGAACATGGCATGTTTCTTTTATGCCAGCATATAAACAAACTGCTGGCCTTATTGGAAATATCCTCTAAAAGGAAGTTTGAGATAGAAAATCTCTGCAGGGATCAATTACAAGAACAAGCTATTCCCAAACAGAAGAAAAATAAAAACTGGAAGGCACTGCTGCAAATAATAATGAATGAGAACAGTAGAATAGTCACAAAATGTCCAAGGATGTTACATTTGTAATCCTCTCTGTGAAAGCAGCTATTTCAATAATATTTTCTATTTACTTGTGAAACAAAGAAAGAGAATGTAGTTTATTCGCTACCACCACTGTAGGGTGTTAAATTGTGTGCAGATTAGTTATGTCCGTATATTTTTTAAATGGCAAAAGTGAAAAAAATGGTAGTCTATTACTTTTAAGATATCAATTGACATTTTCATAGAGTACCCTAGCCTGGAGCAGATGATGAGTAGCCTGACTAGATGACATTTATTTCCAGAGATTTACTAGGAGATGAAATGTGATGTAAACTTGATGTGAACACTGACTGACCTCTAGCTAAGAACTGCGGCTGATTATATGTGAGGTCAAATGTAATCCATATGATTTGGATCTGGAACATTTCCTAAAGTATGGTCAACACCTTTACTGGATTTTTTGAAAGAAATGTTGGAAACCAGTGATTCCTCACATCAGGAGTGGCTCTCTTCCCTTTGACTCTGCTGCACATAACAACCAGTTTCACTGATCACAAAGGGTAAGATACTTACTGTAAAATGCTACTTATTGCTGAAACAGTCATCAGAAGATTTGAAGTGTGTGACTACTCTCAGAAAGGTTTCAGAAAGGCAAGAAGAACACTTCAGGATATGAAATACAGTAGGAAACAGCTCACAACCTGAGCTGGAGGGCCTATTTCACTACATCTCACCATCTCATGTGAACACACTGAATGATTTTTATAGCTTTGGACATTCATGAACAATTATGTTCCATTTTGTCCCACAGTTCTCTCCACGCAAAAAAGTCATGTAGAGTGTGGGAAAGTCAGGTCTGAACATCAGCTAAAAGCACTTGAAGAGAGCTCTCTGCTTTTTCCTCAGGGCTGGCTGCTCTCCCTACGCCTAATCTGCTACTGTGAGCCATGGATGGATACTGTGCTTTAGAAGCCCACAACACCTCAGAATAAGAAAAATCCATGTATCCAACAGATAATTACCTTTCAAATGGATGTGGCATCTGCACAAATTTTACCACAATGCACAGAGAAAATGGCAATTTTCCATCTGTGAATGGGGTTGATAAAGCAGCAATCAACCTCGCATCCAGACCCAGCTCTACATTGTGCCTACCAAAAGGCAAAAAAAATTAAAGAAAAGAGATGTCTTTTTAATCATCAGCAGAAATTCTGGTCATTTACAAAGTATCCAGCCAGTCTCCCACACACACCTCCTGCACTGAGACATATTGACTTGGGCATATATACATCTATAATATCAGAATACAGTGTAACAGAGGTGCCACTTTTGGGTGTCATTGGTATCTTATATACAAAAGTTTTCAAAAGCAAAGGAGATGTGGAATTATCAGATTCCATGACAGAATTAAATGAAAAATCTAAAATATCAATAGATATGTTTTATCAGTCTTTGATGGTTTTTCAGGGAGAGAAGAAATATAAGAAAGATTGAGAGAGGTTTGTTAGTGAAAGCAAGCCAAGTGAAAAGTCATTCTAGTCCTAATAATCTTATTTGGTTAATAAATATATTCAAGGTATTCAGTTCTGTACATTGTACAAAGATCTATATTCAAAATTGGGCTAAAGACTTTTCATTTGTGTAAGCAAAATTAATATATGAGGAGAATGCTGTTGGGGATAAGAGCCAGAAAGAGTTCAGTTTTGATATGTGGTGCCAAGATTTCTCTACCTTTCTCCCCTCCCTGGGTCTCTTTTACCTCAGCAGGGACCCAGAGGTTTTTCCTATAGATTCGAGCCTATATTAATGTTAAACAAGGCTGAGACTTGACCACAAGATATGGGCTATCTTAAATTTTCCCCTAGTTTCACAAATAGGAAACATAAGGACCATACTGGGGACTTACCAGGGACTGCTCCCATAGGCAGTGTGGAGGTGGGCATCCCCCTACACACAGGGCTATTATGAAGTGGAGGGCAATTGAGAAGATAAGGGGGGAAGACACTTTTGCATCAATCCACCTTTAAATCGAGATCTGTACATTGAGGAGAAGTCAAGGAGGAAAGAACAGCCAAGGAGACTTGTAGATTCTTCTAAAATACCCCAGGCAGCAAGCGAGAGATTAATTCATGGTCTGTGGAGAGCAGAGTTGGGGAAAGGAGTGTCTCAGTTTAAGGAAACCCAATGCCTGTGGTGTTCTTTCAGAACAGTGCCTCCTTGGGAGGCTGCAGAGCCTGAAGCAATAAAGAACAACAGACCTCAGCAAACCCAGGACATGTTCTTTTTGGCAAAAAATGGACATGAATAGCAGCCAGCATATATTCCTTAAGTGTCAATGCAGATCCCAAAAGAGTACATCTAATTGTAAAACAATAACCATATAAAGAAATGTTAACAACAGCTTCAATATTAAAAATGCTGTACTTGGTACATCTAAGGTTGTCCTTGTAAAAAACGCTCTATAGATGTTTTGTGTAAACAATGATTTTCCACACCTCAGCCACTTCTTGACTTTAAAACACAAACTAAAAACAGAAATAGAGAAATGCAATTTTAATTTTAAACCCCTTTCAATTTCAAAATTCAAGACCTTTTTGTTATGTTTTCAAAGTAGAAAATGTGCTCATGCAAAAAGGCAGCATAAAGTTTTTGCAGCCGCCAGACCCCACTAGGGTCCCAATAAGACTTTGACTTAAATTTTTTCCTAAAAATGTATTAGTCTTCTCAGCAGAACTTTATTTCATCCTAAATGAATAGTTCCATTAATTGACTACCCAAATGTATGTTAACAAAAATGCAGTTTCTCTACAAGAGTACCAAAACAGTACTGGTTTTTACAAGAATAGATTTTACTTCTATAAACTGCCTTCATCTTGTACACTGTTTAAGCAGCTTATGAATGTCTGTGAAGCATATTAAGTTTCTAAGATAAAAGCATCCAGATAAGAGTGTAACATCTGTATTAAGGCTGTTACATTAGGGCTGTTATGGAATGATAAAAGTATTGTTTTTCTTTTATTATATTTTCCAAATATAGTCAAACTAAATATAATTATCATCTTGTCAAAGATAAAATGAATGAAAAAAAAATCAAAAATCACCAAGCCTGCTCAGCATTCAAATATTTCATCATACACTAATGAAAGGAAATTTATAAATAAAATGAGAAAATCAGAACTATGTTAGATAAAATTAATAATATTTTGAAATACAATTAATATAGATATAAATTATAGCACATAATATGAATAGATAATATATAATAGCAATATTATTAATAATACATTTTTAATTAAAATTAAAATTAAAATTAAAATGAAACATAATTTGAAATTCATTTATGTTACAACAAGAATGCGTCCACAAGTTCCGAATTTTGTTTCTTGAAAATGTAGTTATAGTTTCCTCTTAAGTGAGAAGGCTGGCATATCCAGCCAGACTTGCTTAGAACATCACAGTTTCATTTGACTAGTCTTGAGTTTTTCTGTAAGATTTTCTTTATGTAAAAATATAGGTAAAATTGTGCAAGGAAAATCTTAGAAGCACTAGGAACAGCTGTGAGTGATAGTGCTGTTATATTAGGCTTTCTGACAGCAGAGTGGATTGTAGTGAGAGACCATTCCTTTATTCCCTGTTTCTACAGTGGCTCTCTGCAGTGATGGCCCATCCTATGACTGTGTCTGCAGTAACTCCAGGCACAGCAGTGCCTTCAATGTAAAAGTGACCTAATGTTTCCAGCCAAAGGAAAAAAACGCTTCCTGAATCTTCATGGTGCTTCTCTAACATGTGGAAGGTGGTAAAACCTGTCATCTCTGCTTTTGTCTCAAATGAAGAGAAGCTGTACTTACACATTTCTGAGTTCAGTTTTCAGATGTGGAATAACAAGTCTTCTGAGCTGTGATTAAAACTGATTAATCACTTTAACCCCCTGACAAACAAATATTTCACCTCTTTCTGCCCCCATCCTCCCTCTCCCTTCTCCCTTGGAGATTTCCCATGCCTTTACAGAAGCAACAGAATATCAAGAAAACTCAATCAGTTTTCTAACAAACTTTTAAAACGCTTGAGTTCTGGCTTCCTTTCCTATGATTATAACTATTAACTGTGAGTACATTTAAGTCTTGCTCCAAACCAGAAATAGGAAGTCCATATTTTATTCTAACAGCTCTGCTGTTATTATTTTTCATCTGGTTATTAGCAGTAAGAGCTAAATAATCCAGAAGTTCTTTTAGTATTATTAAACATCAAATTTTATTCTGCAAACACAAATTGATTCTGTAATACACCAGCTCAGCTAAAACATCACTTAGCTTTAACTGCCACAATCATAATAACTAGTTCTTAGTCATGACACAAAGACATTTTTCATTAAAAGAAAGAACCAGTTTGTTATCATATGGAAAAATGTCGTTTCTATATACTACCAATAAGTATGCAATGAATACAGAGTTTCCAATTTAAGTTGTGCCAGATGGGAAAAACCTCACCAAAATGCTTCATATATTTTCTGGTTTTTTACTATTATCTGATGAACTGACTGCCTGCTTTTAGAGGAATTTAGGAATCAGGTTGACAAAACCTGTTAGTTTGCTGCAAGTCTGATAAGCAGTATTTCTTAGCACCTGGTAGCTGAAATTGAAATAACATGGGCTGAAATGGTGACTCTAAAAACAAATAGCAATACAAAACTAAATGAAAAATAATTAATTTCTAAAGGTTCAAGGAAAGACAAGAGGCTATTATGTTAACATTCACATTAATTGCCCTGAATTGCATTGTAAATTTCAGGGTAGTGCCAAGACAAGCTCTGGGATATTAAAAAAAAATAAAAATTAGGACATAAAATCTTATGAGTCAATTAATTTTCTGATTTGTATCACTGTAAATTTAGGGCAATCTTTCTAGGAAGTCAAGGGTCACTCCAAGCTTAAGTTGATGTCACCTAAAGTAAAATCTAGTTCCATTAACCTTTCCTTTCCTTGATTTGTCCTGTAAAATGCTGCAAAGACTGGAAGAAATGAGTTATTCAGTGTATTTATTTCCACAGGACTCTGAAAATATGTCATTTTCAAAAGAAAAAGGAGCTGGTGTTAACTTTCTGCCGTGCTTAGAGGTAATATGGAAGATGGATGCTGGAATAATCATTCCCCTGTGATCAGCCCTTGAAATCCCAAGACGAGCATGAATAATCACAGCTAAGGACATATGAGTAAACACACAGCTGTTGATATATCCACTTACATGTGACTTTGGAAGATGGGGCTAAAAGACTGTAATCCATTTTAGCATCACCTGGTTTGGTGTTCATGTTGGTAAGACACCTGGTTGTATCTCTCCTAAAAATATTGCAAATTAAACCAGCTCTGATTTAATTTGGATTTTCAAAACATTGCACTCTCCAGTCTAAATTAATCTTCATCAATGTCAAGCCTTGTTTGCATCATCAAGCAAAAACTATATTTTACAGTTGCCATCACAAACCAATAATTAGTTTTGTTTCATTATCAGAATTATTCATCACTAATTTACTAAGGTACAACTTCTGCTGCAGCTCCACCCCTCTAACCACATCCTAAACCATCTCCTGTCAGACATTATGCTAAAATTTGCTTTCCAGACTAGAATTAACACTCCTAATTCCTATGGATTTGATTGTGCAGTTATTCATTTAACTGATTTGGAAGGAAGGACATTAATATAAAACCTAATGCCTCCTGTATGCACTCTTTTCTTCCTTTCTCCTCTCATATCAAATATCCTGGGAAGACAAAATTTTAAAGCTCCATTTGGTATTTTTGTCATATACTTATGCAAACATTTTCCAAAACATCTATTTTGAAACAATACAGCCTTTCTTTTCTAATTTCACTAGTCATCCAGACACCGCGGAGTAACAAAACAAGCACATGACTGCTGACAATAGACAACAGACAGGAATAAGGACTTGGACTGGGCACCTTGTTTTAATTTCTAAAACTATCCACTCCCAGCTCCGGTGATAAAGAACTGATTGGCATTAACATTTCCCTTTTCTGTCTGCAAAGAGAATGATACAGTGTGTGCTGGATATTTTTGTGGATATACAGACTCTGTCATACTGTAGCATTCATAACATATACTGTGACAGGTTCTACAGGTTGGCAGAGCAAACAAGATTGGATATAACAACTGCAGTTGGGGTTTGTAAAGAAATCTGGTTGAGTGTTGTTCAAATAAAGAAAGGTCCTTTGGTTATTTGCACTGGCTTATTCAAGGGATAAGTATTTTTTTTTTCTTTTAGTTATGAATTCTCCTTGGAAACCCAATAGAAAAATTGGTGTTTTTTCCTTATTTTCATAGGGGTCATGTACAAAATTGAGAACGACAGCCCAGACTTTTATATAATTTCCTTTTGTTAAATGCAAAAGCTACACACAAAGAGTCTGCCACACAGAGAATATTAATTTCATTTTCCAAACCATAGGCAATAGTGCTTCTCGTCACAAAAAGAGACATTACAACATACTTAAAAGTTGCACTGATATATATATATTAATGGCCATTAAATTACCAAAGAAGTTTCCTGGCATGACATACACAACTCTTGTCCCTTCTGGAAATGGCACTGGAGTGTTCAGTATAAACACTGCTCCTGGAAGCAAGAGACTTTCACTTTCTAGTGCAAATAGGAGTTCTGTGCTTCAAAGACATCCAAAATAGCCCTTTTTGGATGACCCTGAAGTATTTCACTATGATGCAGAGATTCCTGCCTCCTAATCCTTATTTATCAGATTCCCATGTGATGTCTAAGAATTCACACTTGTAGATTAGACATGTAAATATTTTCTTTGGAATGACTCAGGAGGAGATCAGCTGAAAGATCTGCAGGCACCACTCCTCCACTGCTGCTGCCTTGTTTCTTTTCCTGCCCTCCTTTTACCCAGAGCCTCCTGCCTAAGGGATTGGGAAGTTCATGAGCACCTTGGAAGCACTGAACCCTCTGATGATAGCAGATGAAACCTGGATCCTTTGGGATCTGTCTGGTGACTCTAGAAGCAGATTATTATCTGCTATCTCTGATGCATTGATCTCAGTTTTAACTATGTTGCCAGGTTTTCATGGTCAGCACACTCAGAATAAATACTGAGTTTGGGCAGAGCTCAGCTGCTTTTGAAATACCTAAATAGCAGCCAGATTTTGCTTCCACACAAATTGTATTCACAGAGTTCTAGCTTTGCTTCAATGCTTAGATTACGTGGTTGACATGCAAATGTTGGAAACCTCCCGCAAAAAGTAATGTTTATTTTCTGAATTGTCCTTCTTAACAGGACAAAGGAGGAGAGAGTTTCTTTCCCTGCTTAGCTGGAGCACTGTGTAGGAAAACTGAAGGATCCTCACGTTTGGAAGTGGGTGTGCTACAGCATGGCCCTGGCAGACTGCACAGCAGATTGCAAGAGCACTGCCAGTCAGAGCTGGCTGCTCTTCTCCAGCTCTTGAAATATTACCTTGACAGGAAATTTTTGTTGTCTTTCAAAACAAATTGGAAAATTAAAGCAGAACAAGAAGCAATGTGGAGAGGGCACGGTGGATGATGAGGCTAGGGGAGGAAAAAGGGAATGAGAGCAGTAGAGGTGAGAAAGGCTTTAACAGTTCAAAGGAATTATTCTTGTCACCTTTCCTCAACCTGCTCTTTGCAGTGAGGTTGTCAAGCATCAGGGCTATATAACAACATGTGAAAGTTTTGACACTTCCTATTTTTGCAGAGCTTTTGATAATGGAACACTAATAACAGACCTTTTAATATGGAGTTCAGCACATAATTCTGATTTCCAGCTCTTTAAACATTAAAAGTCTGAGTTGTTTTGAGGGATTCTTTCAATTAAGGATTCTTTCCTAATTTATACATATAAAAGTGTATTTGCAACTACACACTTTTTTCTATATAATGCTAGCCTCAGTATATATTTCATCCTTACTAGACAAAAGACAATCATACATTGTGATTTTAATTTACTGTAAATAATTTACTGTAATAACAAACTAAATTGACAGCAAATCAATATATAAATAAATAAATAGCGAAGGTCAAGAATTAAAAAGCCTGAGAGAAACCAATGCTCAGAATACTGATTTCTGATAAACAGTTATAGCATTCAAATATTTCTCAGTCTGACATTTAGCTGAAAGTTGAGTGTTGATCATACTGAAATGATTTCACCAGCCCTTGCTGGGACATGCAGTTCTAATCAAAAAGAGAATGAAAACTTCTAATAGGAATTTAATCTTAGAAAATGAAGGATGAATGTTTCTCGTACAAGTTTTTAATTATTTCTAAATTATCAGCAGTCTTTTAACAGCAAAGGGAATGGATTATAATGGTTAGTCTAAATGCAAAGGAAAAAATCTTTACCATATGAAGGCATGCCTGTATGGACCACATAGAATGAAGAAGTTGTTAGAAATGACAGAGCAAATTAGCCAGTTTGATAAAACATATGACAGCTCCCTGGATTTGCTGACTACTTTACATAATTACAGTAGCTCTTCAACAATATCACTCTCCATAGATCATTTTAGTAATTTTCCCAGGGCACATTATTTCTTGCTGTTTTTCCAATTTAACTCATTTTTCTCATTCCTATTTATTCAAATTTACTCAGTTTTTTTCCTTACCCTTGATCATTACCTACTGTTAGCGTAAGCCAGCCCTATGAATCCATGTCAGTCATTTCAGGGTAACAGAAATCAAGGAATCAGCTAGGTTGGAAAAGACCACTGAGATCATCCAAGTCCAACCTATGACAAAACACCATTTTGCCAACTAGGCCATGGCACTCAGTGGCACATCCAGTTTTAAACACCTCCACCACCTCCCCGGGCAGTCCATCCCAATGTCCAATCACCCTTTCCATGAAGAGCTTCTTATGTCCAATCTAAACCTTCCCTGGCACAGCTAAAGACTGTGTCCTCTTGTCTTAAATGTGAACCTCCACTTATGTAAATATGATACACAAACCAGTAGACCTGCTGCTGATGCACTCCTGTTTCCTGAGAAAATAAAACTCTCTGCCAAAACTGCCATAAACCTACACACTTAAGTGCATGAGCACAACTCAAGCGGCTGATTTAGAAACTCTGAGTCACTCTTTAACTGCTGGACCTCCCAGAGCACACAGAAAGCATGTGGACCTGAATTCTTCATCCAGCCAAACCAGAAAGCTCTGTTGCTTTATCTGCCAACTCTGGGTCCCCAGACTACTCTGGACTCATCTTCAGCCTGCAGGGAAATAGAGGACTGGCCATGCTGGTATTTCATGCAACAGGAGAATGCGTCATGATAACAATGAACCTCCCCATGAATTCCCAAGAAACCTCAAGGGAATTCCTGGGCTCCTTTGCCAGTACGCCTACTTCCAACCTTGTGACAGTCGTTTAATACCCTAGAATCACAATCCAGCATGCTTTCCTTTCGGGTTATAATTACCTTGCAACTGGCTTTGTTTCCATCTACCTCAAACAAAAAGTGCCTTTTATAAAAGGAGTCATTGTTCATGGCAATATTGTGTGCTGAAAAGTTTTTGGGCTCCTTCTGCTTGCCTGGCACAGTGTGCAAAACAAAAAGAGAAGCTGTGGCAGAACTCCACGGCTTGGAAGATATTATATACTTGGTACTAGTACTGAAATTTTTCACACATAAAAGTAGCATTACCTCAAAAAAAATCTCTGTACCACTTGCCTAGATTAATCATCAATTCCCTTTTCATTCAAATGCCATCTTTTTCAAATTCACAAAACTACTGGCTAAACTTTTTTCCTAGTATGCAGTTATCCATAGGCTATTCATAAATCAAAATAATTGAATGGTCTAATTTGGAACAGACAAGCTGGCCCTATCATTCCACACATTAAATGACAGAAAGCCTGATGGCAGACAAAGACAAGAGGAAGAGTGAATAGAAATGAGTTTCCAAGCACCCTCTCAGTATTCTTCTTTAACATTATCTTGGATATGATCTGGATTGTTTAGTGCCACAAGCAATGTCACCAGCTTTCCTGCCAGAAATCCCAGGGTTCAAGGACCCTGCCAGGTAAGAACTTGTTATATGAATTGCTGCTTAAAAATTATCTTTCTTAAAGAAACAAAAACAGTATAACAAGCTGAGAAACGGCATTAGGAAAAGTACAGTACTGAAGACACTGTAATTCTTGTCCCTGCCCCCACATAGATTCAGAAATGATAACCAGTGTGTGCTGCATTGTACAGTGGCTACTATGGCTGTTCTTTGTAATGTCCCAATAAACACATGTGAGTAGGGCACATCATAGCAAAAGTTGCACCAAGAGCCATTTTATCTCTGAAACTACTACGGAGGGAGTAGCATAAGGGGTTATAACTTAGAACATCATGCAATAACCTGAAAATTATGAGTTCTAAAATATTTTCCTGAACTGAAAGGGTTTAGCTTCTACATTAAAAATCCGTGCAAAAACTGTGTAAAAATATGTGTCTGCTAGACTTATAATCTGCTCATAACAGGCAATTTTGATAATCTAACATGCCTATTAGGATCTGCTTTGTGTATTTTACTGTGAAATTGTGATTTTTTTCCCATCTTAAACTACATATCATACTCCCATATTTCATTCCTTTCTGTCATTCTTTTTCTATTGGTGGCTTAAAAAAAGATAAATACAACTATGACATGAATTTTGGTTGAACATTTCAAAACAATTTCCAAAGAATCATTCACTTCCTGGCAGTCTTTCTTTTTGGCTCAGGCAGCTATTCAGCTTCACTAACTCTCCTATCTTCAAACTAATCAGACCTTACTCATCTTTGTTCTATCAACAGTTAGAAAAACAATGGTGGCTTGATCAACAGGCACAACACCGAAATCTAGCAATATTCTACCATCATTCATGAAAGGCTCTGAGGGACCTTTGACTTTTAATTGAAAAGACACATACCTGTGCACATCTAAAGTACTTAAAAAAACCCTGAGATCCATAAAAAAAAAAATTAACATATTATGAATGTAACATATTTCACTATCCATGTATTTGTTATTTTCTTCCCAAAAACAAATTTAGCAACTTTTGTAAAATAGCAAACAGAAGGTTTGTTGTACTTATAAAGGCCTCATTCTTCCAGGTATCTCAGGAAATAAGTCAGAGGAGTTGATTTAAAGAATACATCATTTTATAAAAAGAGAACTGCTTTGAAATGGGCTTTCATTGTGTATCAAGGATTTACTAAGGTGATCTAATGTCAGTACACTCTGACTTTCAGCTATTCTCACTATGTCATTTAAGTTTTACAACCAGTTCTGATCTCAGCATGAACTGTAAACTTCAGATTTACAAGAAAATGAAATGTGGGAAAATAAACAGGAAACAGTAACTCAAAGACATCCATCTGCAGAAGGAAATTGCCTCTCAGAATATATTTGCCTAGAAATAAATAAACGGACATCACAGAACCTGACACTTAATGTAACTTGCATTGCAAGCTAGTTAAAAAGGGAAGCAGACCCTGGGTGAATTGGTTTATATTCAAACCTTCCTTGGAGACTTCAGCAGCTCTATGATCTAATGTTAATACAATTTTACTCAACTATCACACATTCTGCCTTTAGGGTGAGTTTTGTACCAGTTAAGCCTCAACAAGTGGTCACCCACTAAGAAATTAAGATACAGCTGCTGCCCAGAAAGGTAGACAGTCGTAATTTAGTGTGACATTAGAAGCATACTCACATAGTGGAAAGGGGATTAAGCAAACAGAAAAGAAAGACAAGTGTCAGTACAATAAAATGACAGAAAAATATCTGGAAGGTTATGTCCTAGTTGTCCTAGAGAAAATGAGAACTGAAAGGCTGGAGGCAGGAAAAGGCTTCAGAAAGGTGTGAATCTGAAAACTGCATAGAAAAAACCCAGAGTCATTTAAGGAAAAGAAGACAGTCAAGTTAATATACTTCAGTTTTGAACATTCTTATATGTTCTTTTATAATTTCTTGATTTTTCAATGAGATTTGCCTTATATCTGCTTACTTTATACCACACCTTTCTCCTTTGCCATCAAACTTGAGACAACATTCTTGAGAAACATATTTAATCTCAGAGTGTAGCTCTGTGTCTCAACATCACTTGTTCCTGGGCCCACTCTTTCAGCCTCTGCCTCCAAGAATAAACTAGTCTGGGTACTGCCCAGTGCCTTCAGAGTGGTGACCTGGTGATTTACCCTTGGAACACCATGACACACTGAAAAATAAAAAGAGGCTGTGGACAACATACTCATCTCTACACCACTGTTCTCATATAATCACCCAGAAATATAAATCTGTATGATTAGAGTTAGCCTTTCTTAATGGATGGGTTGTCCAAGAACTAGATTGGATAGCAAGGGGCTCTCTTTATTTGTTGGGCCTCATTTCAGTCTCTGTTGTGCGTGTTTTCTCATTTTGCATTCATAGGTACTGAAACTGTATGGAAAAGTTTACTCTAAAATTTAGAAGTGTTTTAACAAATATTACCCAGAAAGTATTGCTGGCCTGTTGCATTTTACCACCTAGTGGTTTTTACTGAGGTAGACAATACTTTGCTCATTACTGCAAGCATTGGAAAGATCAGAATAAAAACAAACAAAAAAACCCTTTAAAA
The DNA here is from genome assembly GCA_013397245.1 of Thryothorus ludovicianus. Classification (NCBI taxonomy): domain Eukaryota; kingdom Metazoa; phylum Chordata; class Aves; order Passeriformes; family Certhiidae; genus Thryothorus; species Thryothorus ludovicianus. The sequence continues at coordinate 112,644 of VZTB01018367.1, forward strand.
ATATTAAATATAAACTTTGCCTGAGATCATGCTACTGTGTACTGTCAATGATTAAACTAATGTAGTATTTAGTCTCAGTAAGTTGCTTATTGTCCATTAAGATTTTACTTTTAGTCATCCTAGCACTTAATCTTTTATTAGAATTGTAAGCTTTCTGGATGATCTAACTGTTATCAGCTGTATCTTAACATGTTTGGCTTTCTTACATTTATCATGGGCCTGGAACTTTCTTTCACCTATTACCCTGGGGTTTAAGCTGCTGTTTTAAATTCTCAGTTGCAACTCTCCTCAATTTTATGTGTGAATGTGTGTCTGGAGAGTTCCTGCTTTCAAATTTCAGTGGCACACTCAAAAGTTAAAAACCTCTGTCTTGAATTAGAACACCACAATCTATGTAAACAACACTCAGCCAAACTTCAGCTCACCAGGGCAAGAATTACAGTCTCATTCATAAACATATTTGGCCATGACCTGATGTGGCAGCCTTCAGATGTGGCTGCATATTGTTGATTTTCTGAAGAGGTAATGTGGAACAGAGGCACTTGAAAGAAAAAGTCTTCACAGTCAGGGCTGAAAAAAAATCATATCAGAGCAGCATAGAAGTGGTTCTGAGATCCTGTCAAATGCTGATTGGCATCCTGCGATGCCTAAAAAGAAATTGATCAAATCTCACTGCAATTCTCAGAGCTGTAAGTGAAGCAAATAATTTTTTTTCCTTCAGCTTGATCTATCGGACTTATGAGAAAACCTGATGATTGAAGGGTTGTTTTTTTTTTGGTTTGGTTTGGTTTTTTTTTTTGCTGTCTCTGCTCCCTCCTCCCCCTTCCTCTTTCAGAATTTCTGTATGGGTGAAATTTGTCTAACTTCTCCATTTATCCCAGCCAGAAACTAGATGGACAAAGCTAGTCTGGAAAACCATGGTATACTTCTGTCATGGTTGACAAGCACCATATAAACAGGGGCCTGGCATGTCATTCTGGAGAATAGGCTGCATGCTGAGGCTCCAAGGATTTCTCTGTGCGCGAGGAAATGTCCTGCAGGGCTGAGAAAGCTGGCTGTCAGCCAGGGGGCTGCAATCAGCCTGTCCCCAGTTGTGCAGCTCCAGAACAAGCCCCTCCACTTGAGTATGTCTCATTCTGCAGCTGAGATGTCTTGGTTGCATTAGTAAAAGAACAAGCTGCTGGCAACTCCACTTCCAGCTACGCCTTCCGACCGCCACCTTTTGTCAGCCTTAGGATTTGAGCTGTTGTAGAAAAATTCAATTTATCTATCTGTGAGATGAATTTGTGGTTGGATTGGGTCATAAAGCCATTGGTGGAGCTGCAGGGAAGGAGAGGAAGGGACAGCCAGGGCTAGCAGAGCAGTACTGCCCCTTGCAGCTCCATCTAACTCTGTGAACCTTGAATGCACCAAGGCTCAGAAAGACTGGAGACCTGCAGGCTGCTCCACACTGCTGATCATTTTCTTCTGTTCCAGGGCTCATTGTAACAATGTTGTGTCACCGATAGGAGTGCTACCCGTTATGGGGGACTAACAACAGTGCAAGCAGTGCTTGACAGAAGACTACAGAACATAGCAGGGGATACTGTGCCTGAACAGTAAAAGCTCAAAGCTTTCAATGGATCAATCATTAATGTGATCTACCTCAATTCTTATGCGCATGACATTTGCTTTAAAACAAAAAAACAAAATTCAGTTACATTAGCATACTTCCAGGCGCTTGATAGGTGAAAACTAATAGCATAATAATTACACAGGTTGACAAGACAGCACTTGAAATTCCAGTCAGAAAAATCTAAAAGAGTTGCATTCTATTATAATACTCACTCTATGGGAGTTCTGTGGACTTCTTAATCAGAGAATTTTAAAAGCTAGGTGCTGGGACCTTCAGAGTCAGCTGAAATGATAGCACAGTTCTGAAGTAATACAGGAGAAAATTAGCACACTTGAAGTTAAGTCATCAAGCAGTAAAGTTAAGAATTACACTAACTTTGGCTTCTTACCTATATTTATCTTGCAACAGCTAAGTAAGGGTTGGATGCAGCCACAAAGGTGATAGGCTCTTCCCTGGGATGTGACTATTCCTTATCCCATTACCCTCATATAAGCACAGAGGGACCCCAGCAAGGAATGTACAGTGTGAGGATCAGAAGATTCTTCTGAAGCAGTCATATCAACAGCAATGACAACATTAGGGCAAAAAATATACTGTAGGAGGCACATAAGAAGCACAATCACACAGTACTTACCAACTGCACCGACAAGATATTTATCCCCGGAAAAATTATTTATGTTTTGTATTGGATTTCACCCTACATTTATGCAAGCAGAAAAGCTTCTTAAGTGCTTTTGTAGGAAAGATGGAAGTGTGAGAAACTATACCATGCACAACCGTGGGCCACTAAAGGACAATGGAAATCTATCTCCTCTGTCTATGTGGTTTGCAAGTTTGGGTCATGCTCTGTCTCCCCTTGAGTAGGCTCTCTATGTTGCACAGGATTAATGATTCATTGTATTTTAATCCACTTTAGTGTACATTTCTCCTGCTCTGAAGATACAGGAAAGAACTTTAAATATAGAAAGAGAAACCTAAAACTTGTTGAGTTTGGTTTTGCTGTTTTTTTGTTGCCTCTATCTAGTTCTTGTCAGGTGCTTTAAGGGCTTTATCCAGTTCTTTAGTGTGCCATTCCTTCATTTTCACCATGCTACCCCTGCATCACAATCCATAAACTTTGATTTTTTTGGTTTTTTTAATTTTTTTTTTTTAGTTTGTAAAATTTTCAGCCTATAATATTAAAAAAAAGGTATAATCTGTAGAATAGTTTCTCTAAGTTTTTGATAACCTGAGTCACCTTTTTTTAGTTGTCTGTATTGCTCCCATAGAAGGTGTGAGCTGTCTCAGAAACTTTTACAAAGCTTTTTCAGTAAATCCCAAGACCTTTGTGTTCCTCAGGAGGGTTTACAACGCACTGCTTTAAAAATACCATTTTGTGACTAAATATATTCCTTACTCTTCCTTAATAATTAATTTGATTTTAAATCTGTTAATACAAGAAGAATGTATCAAATTAACTTCAAGATAAGTTAAAGAAATTCTTCAAGAAACCTCTTTGATTGGTACTCAGATTAGTCAGGAATTCATTAATTGCCTATTCACCCACCTAATTAAAACACTTTCATGAAATATCCATGAGGAAGCATAACAGAAAATTTTATTGTAGTCTCATATTTCGCTTTCAAAAATTGTCAGTATTTCATCTTATGAAACTTAAATAGGATAGATTCATGAAATAGTTTAATATAGAAAAGTGATCTGAGGCCATTTGATTTTTAACAGCTTGTTCCCTTGTACCACGAGCTTAAACAGTCCTCTATTTTAGCTTTTTGATTACTACTCTGTCCTTTGAGACCCATCTACGGGGTTTATTGAATTTTTGAGAAATTTTTTTCTGGTTTTCCATCAGGCTATAAGACTGTCAAGTCCTTACGATAAAATTCTTAACAGAGCTTTGCAAATTGATCTTGTTTCTCCTTCTTTCATTGCCCTTTACATTGCCCCAAGAACTTTTTCCAAAGGCACCCAGATTCTTTTATCTCCAAATAACTTTGAAGTTCCATCTATACCGGCTCTCAGAACTTACAGGATGTGACCCTATGGCAGGAGTGAATATGAGCAGGTTTTTCACCAGCAGCAGCTCCCACGATTGGAGAGGAACCTGGATGACTTCCAGCTGCTCCAGTAAGCTCAGTTCACCACTGGTTATTGCTGAGGCTGCACTTTCCCTAGAACGATTTATATTAATAAATAAAATGTTATGACCTATAAGGAGAAGACTGTAAAAATTCATGGATCTTTTGGATGTCAGCTGACATCTCTCACAGTAGGCACTCCTTATTGTTCATATCAGTGTCTCTCTTGGGTATCTCCAGTACAAGTTCATTTCTAGGATTAAAGCAGGGTAAAAGTATTGATCCAAAAAGGGCAGAATAAAGTTCTGAGTCTGCTGAAATATTCACTGCTTCTTTTGGAGTTTCCAAAATTTTCAGTTATAAGAAAAGCTATGGAAAAAATATGAAAGACTCAAAAATATGTGGGAAAATATGTCCTGTCCAAAGAAATCTGGGCACCTAGTTCCAGCTAAATTGGAGATAATCTACAGTTTGCCATCTGTGCTCCCTGTCCAGTGAGGATAGGGACCTGGCCAAGTGCGGTTGGCTGGGAGTGGAACAGCTGAACAAAGGATTTTCCAAAAGACAGCTGCTACTCCTGTCTGCATTCAGTCCAGACCCCTGCAGGGAATTCAGCCAGAACTTCTCCCATGGTCTTCACTGCAGTAATGGGAATCCCTTAAGTAAATGCCATAGCATTAAGCAATTTCCTAATCCTAACTGCAGGTCAGACAGACGTCTAAAGGAAACTGTTTAAAACACTACAATCAGACTGGGAATGTGAGTTGAAAGAAATCAGCTAGCATTCATTTAAATTGCAAACAATTCATTTAAGACATGAATTTAACAGATTTTTCTTGCTTTTATTCTAGTTTTTTTTTTATGAATAAAATAATTTTTATAGTTCTTGTTGTTTTATATTGCATGCTGGAAAAAGAAGGTATTCAGAAATGAGATTTTCTACAATTTTCTGAATGCTATATGTCTTCTTCAAGTTAAAAAAGCAGTTAAGTGCTGGAAATACTGTTTTTAAAACCGAGGTTAAAAAAATGTGTCAGACAACATTTAAGGATTGTCCTAAACATTTGGAAACCTTGATGAAGCTGAAAAATTATTAATTTGCAAATTAAAATGTCTCTTTTCATATTTTGAAAAGTGAACAGGAAAGAATGAAATTCTCTATGAAAAAAAATAGTTTAGCATATCACTTTATCTTGTATTTATTTTATTTTAGAGGAAGTTCCTCAGCTGCCACTATCCATGAGCAGAAGGCTGGCTGCCTTTTGTACCTGTTTAAGAAGTTGCACGCACTGAAAAATGCATCTTCTGAATTTGGCAGGCATCATAAATGGTCTCTGTAGTGGCTGACAATACCAATATTTAAAACATGCAAACAGAAAGCCATTGTAAAAGTAAAGTTTCAACTCAGGTTTGATAATTATGTTGCTTCTTACACCATATATTAGTGGAATGCATGTTGAAAGCACTATATAGTTCCTCCTGCCTGGCACTATAATAAATCTGATTCATACAAGTCTGATTGCTCCATACTCCATTGAAAGAAGCAGAAGAATTTAGAATGATTTTTCCTTTCAGTCTTATTTCTAAGCACTCTGGGGACATTCCACAGATGCTGCAAGGCTCTAGGTTTTGACATTAACACTAAATAAAGGTGCTGTTATTTGCACATTTGCAAGATGAAGTGTCAAAATCACTCATGTACAAAGAAAACAAATGTGAATTTCCTTGTGCTACATTGATCCTAGCAATAGAAACATGAATTACAGACTCTGAAACAAAGCCCCGTATGTCTGTTTACGACTGCTTTTCCTTTTCTATGTTATTTATTAACCAATTATAAAATCTGGGGTTGAATCTTGGCTTTGTTTTTAACCACCTGCAAGTCACAGCACAAATAGGAGCTGGTCTATGAATGCACTGAGAAATGTCAGAGTTAAAGTTTCATCCTTGGTCTCTCTGTGGCAGAGGCAAAATTAATACAGGGCAGTGAACATCCAGCACAAAAATGTTTCCTCTACAGTGGAAGAAGATCAAAGGCACCAGGCTGCCCTAGAAGAGATCCTCTGAATTTTCTTTTTTTGTCTAGGGAGGTTGGTCTTCTAGATCTGCAATATGCAATTCCAACAGTAAATGTAAACAATATATCTTTATTCCACTGTAGGGATGTATTCCTGATTCACAGTCTACTGTTAAAAACCACTTTGCTTTACTTTGAGAGCAGCTGAGCTGGACAAAACTGGGCAACGAGTTACCTAAAGGTGTGGTCTATTTAAAAAAAAAAAGTCTTCAAACATGGCTGTCTTCCTTAGGACGTATAAACTTTTGATAACATGTTCCTTCAACCCCTGCAGATGATGAGTTTCACTAGACCACCATATTTTCACAACAGCAGTCACTCAGAAATTAATTTAGGAAACAAAACAGTGATCAAGTGGACTATTTGGTAGCCATCCTAAGAATTCCCAAGCAGTAAGAGTGAATATTCTTATTCTTATTCTGATATAGAGAGAAACTCATGATTTAAAAAAATCCCTATGGAAATTCCAAGAACGAGATGCTAGATCTGCAAGGCACTATATTACCATGCAGATGACTTCATAGCAATTCTCCTCTAAAGGAATTTAATATTTGAATGTTAGAACTAGGAAGCCTAGTGAATTCATGCCCCTTCAGGGGATAAAATCAAAATTTTTCTCCAGTTTTCAGATTAAAAATATTTTCAGGTAGCAAACTCTCTTTTTTACATGTTTGCATGGCAACTATGACCATAGCCTCTGGACAACTTCCAGACACAGTAACTTCTGTGACAGAAAAATGGTAATGCTTCCAGGTAGCTCAGACAGGTGGATTAAACCCTTGGTGATGGTTATACAGACAATTTCATAACAGAACAGGGAGTTATGTGTTTAGGACCTCCTATGGCAGTGCACCAGCAAGGGCACAGGTCTACACTTGTGACTACAGTACAGATTTATCATTGGGGTTTGGCTACCAGTGCTTAATTTGGTGGCCTTCTGGGAGAAACTTGGGCCCAACTGGAAAGGCATTGCTATGAGCTTGGAGCCTAACAGTTTTCCATAATTGGGTTTTTACAGCTTCTTCATAAAGATATGATAAAGTTGCAGCATCATTAATTTTTCTATCCACACATACTATTTCTCTTAAGCAAACCCAAAGAATGAGGCTAGCAACATCTTTCATAGAAATACTAAGAAATGCTGAATTGACCACATAATGTAATAGAACAGAGACATCACTGGCTTTATTCAGGTGGAAAAAATAATCCTTCTGATCCAACATTATCCAAATAGAATACATTGTAATGTCCTATTTTTTTGAAAATGGTGAAAACCAATGCATATGGAGAAAAAACACGATTAAGATATTTATGTGCTAAGGAAATGAGGAATTTCCTTAATTGCTCCAACTTGTGCAGCTAGTATCCTAATTTACAAAGAAGATAGATAATACATAGTCAAAACGTAGTATCATTAATCATTGCTCATCCATTCACTTTATTCTATAAGATATCAGACATATTAGGGATTTTACATCTTAAAAACTCCCTTCAGGAAAGACTAGACAGTATAGTTGCATTTTGGTGTCTTTAAGGGTGATGCTTTGCCCAAAGACATTGGTATTGGCAAAGTTACAGAAGCATGATATGTTTGGGAAGGAGGGGAAATGAAAGTGTGCTGCAGCTACATGGTGATGTGTGGAAGCTGATAAGTACACACTGTGTGCCAGAGATTAGAAAAGAAGTCAAATGGCAAAATCTAATTTTAAAAGTAGAAATAAAGCAGAAAAGAAATTGAGAGGATGGTCAAGAAAAGATGTGATATTAAAGACAGGAAATATGTTCTAAACTGAAGTAGGATTATACTTATCCCACAGAAGAAGTAGCTGTACTTTTCTTGCAGAGAAAAACATCTGTTGTGTGGCCACATCTCGAGTCCTGTGTCCAGTTCTGGGCTCCTCACTACAAGAAGGGCATTGAGGTGCCTGGAGCGTGTCCAGAGAAGGGCAATAGAACTAGTGAAGGGTCTGAACCACAAGTCCTGTGAGAAGCAGCTGAGGGAGCTGGGAGTGTTTATCCTGGAGAAAAGGTGGCTCAGGAGGGACCTTATCGCTCTCTAAAACTGCAGAAAGGAGGCTGTAGCCAGCTGGGGTCCAGTCTCTTCTTGCAGGCAACAAGATGCCAGAAAGCACAAGGGGAAATATCCTCAAGTTGTACCAGGGGAGGTTTAGATAGGATAACAGGAAAATGTTCTCATGGAAATGGCTATTAGGAACTGGAACAGTTGCCTAGAAAAGTGATTGAGTCACCATCACTGCACATATTTAAATGTATAGATGTGGCACTTAGGAGCCCAGTTTAATACTGGACTCAGCAGTGTTAGGTTTATTATTAGACTCAAAAGTGTTTTCTACCCCAAAATATTCTGTGATTCTACAAATTTAGCAAAAATGGTTTGGACTATCTCATGTGGTGCTGGCCTCCTGTCTTCAAGAAGGATGAACCACAAAACACAAGCAGCAGCTGAGATAACTTGTGAGGAGAACAAAGTGGATTCATCCTGGGAGTGGAGTCATGGTGGAGATTAAGGAGCATGACCTAGAATCACAGAATCATGGAAACATGAGGGTTAAAGAGACATTTAAGATCAAGAAGTTGAACCATCAGCCAGCACTACAACTAAGGACTGTTGGGTAAGTATTTCTGCCCATGAACATAGCAACAGGCATCTCATTCCCCCTCCTCTAAAGGGGAAAATGCATTGTACAATGTTATAAAAAACATGCAAAAGGAGTTACAGTTACAGTTGTATTTAATATAACCATACAAAGGTCAAAATATGTTTAAATCTCCTCTCCATTATACATCCCAAGAGAGATGGAAAATGTGACTTAATACGTTGCTACCCTTTTTGCACACTACATTTCAGCTGAGTCTCTTGGTATACATTTCACTAGATTCATACTATTACTTAAAAGAGTCAAAACCTCTTCAGAGTGAAGAAGCATCAACTGCCTACCATGAATTTGTGCAATGATGTCTTTCAAGATTTAAAGATGCATTAAACGCCCTGGAGTTGAAAGAAAAAAACCAAAAACTAGGGAGGCTATCCATTAAAATTACTGTTCTGTTTACAAATTGCAGAGCAATGTAGGAGAATAAAAATTGGATTTTTGTTCCCAGAAAGTCACAGAGTGAAAAAGTCCTGTTAGTGCAGTGGGAAAAGACGTTGATATTCAGTCAGATTNACTAGTGAAGGGTCTGAACCACAAGTCCTGTGAGAAGCAGCTGAGGGAGCTGGGAGTGTTTATCCTGGAGAAAAGGTGGCTCAGGAGGGACCTTATCGCTCTCTAAAACTGCAGAAAGGAGGCTGTAGCCAGCTGGGGTCCAGTCTCTTCTTGCAGGCAACAAGATGCCAGAAAGCACAAGGGGAAATATCCTCAAGTTGTACCAGGGGAGGTTTAGATAGGATAACAGGAAAATGTTCTCATGGAAATGGCTATTAGGAACTGGAACAGTTGCCTAGAAAAGTGATTGAGTCACCATCACTGCACATATTTAAATGTATAGATGTGGCACTTAGGAGCCCAGTTTAATACTGGACTCAGCAGTGTTAGGTTTATTATTAGACTCAAAAGTGTTTTCTACCCCAAAATATTCTGTGATTCTACAAATTTAGCAAAAATGGTTTGGACTATCTCATGTGGTGCTGGCCTCCTGTCTTCAAGAAGGATGAACCACAAAACACAAGCAGCAGCTGAGATAACTTGTGAGGAGAACAAAGTGGATTCATCCTGGGAGTGGAGTCATGGTGGAGATTAAGGAGCATGACCTAGAATCACAGAATCATGGAAACATGAGGGTTAAAGAGACATTTAAGATCAAGAAGTTGAACCATCAGCCAGCACTACAACTAAGGACTGTTGGGTAAGTATTTCTGCCCATGAACATAGCAACAGGCATCTCATTCCCCCTCCTCTAAAGGGGAAAATGCATTGTACAATGTTATAAAAAACATGCAAAAGGAGTTACAGTTACAGTTGTATTTAATATAACCATACAAAGGTCAAAATATGTTTAAATCTCCTCTCCATTATACATCCCAAGAGAGATGGAAAATGTGACTTAATACGTTGCTACCCTTTTTGCACACTACATTTCAGCTGAGTCTCTTGGTATACATTTCACTAGATTCATACTATTACTTAAAAGAGTCAAAACCTCTTCAGAGTGAAGAAGCATCAACTGCCTACCATGAATTTGTGCAATGATGTCTTTCAAGATTTAAAGATGCATTAAACGCCCTGGAGTTGAAAGAAAAAAACCAAAAACTAGGGAGGCTATCCATTAAAATTACTGTTCTGTTTACAAATTGCAGAGCAATGTAGGAGAATAAAAATTGGATTTTTGTTCCCAGAAAGTCACAGAGTGAAAAAGTCCTGTTAGTGCAGTGGGAAAAGACGTTGATATTCAGTCAGATTTTTGTCTGATGATGCTTGTATGTGCAGCCATGTCCACAGCATGTGAACATATGGGGGAGCCTTCTCCATGCACAGCGCAGATGCAGGCACAGCCTTGTGCTCCCATTCTGACATGGTGTCTGCTGCCTTGAATTTCTGTGCAGTGAAATGAACCGTGTTTCTGGGATGGAACACATCAACTGTTTAATGACATGCAATGGTTCTCTTCAATAGCCAAGGATAAAATGCAGGAAGAAATACAATATTGTATTTATCATTTCCTAACAGGAAATGTTAAAGCTACAGTTCCCTGTATCTGTATCTCTTGCTAAATACAAGACGGAGCAGAAACTGCATCTTTCATTCTATTTTACATGTGTAATACTGCAGCTTGCAAACTAAAACATGGCTTAATGTGTATGAATTCACAGGAAAACACACAAGGGTAGGACAGAAGCATGAATATACATGGTATTTCTTCTCCTTATGTCATACCACTGGCTGACTATTTCCTTTCTGAGACAATTAATTAAATATCTATTGAAAAGAATGCTCAAAACTATTTCTTTCTCAAGCCCCTTTCCATAATCTCCCAAATTTCAGACATATAAAGGGGCTATAAAACTGAAGAGTTAAACTAAAGCAGCTAGAACTTTATCCTCTGCTGGTAAACAAAGACGAATCTGACAATTTTTAAAATGTCACCATCTAGCGAAATGAGAATGATCTTATGACGCTCGAAGCATTATCATCTCATACTTTAAAAACGTTTTGAAACCTTAATAGCTTGGAACTCAGTTAATTCACAGCCACAAGGAAGAGGTAACACTTCATTTAAAGCTGTAAATCCTTTTGAGGGTATTTAACCATTTGAGATATTGGGAAATTTCCACTCAGGGTTGACAATGACAGTAAAATAAAAAACAAACAACTGATCAAAGAACCCAACAAAGAACGCCCAAACCAAACTAAAATGACAGAAATACCAAAAAAAAATAGATACCTTTGGCTACATTCTGGGGACATGAGCCATGACCTCTATCATCTTGTCTCAGTGCGGCACCAAGCACACAACATTAGGACAAGATACCAGTCACACAGCAATTTGTGCAAGTTTGTGTGTAAAGGAATTCAGAGGAAAAAAAGAGGGAAATGTCAAAAATGTTGTAAATATTGGCACTAAATTACAAGATAGTGAAGAGGACCAACTGAGAGGGAAATGTCTTTGTTTAGTTGAACAGTTAATAGCCTCTGGGAGTGCCTTTTTATAAATATAGAGGTTCCTCTTAAAGAGTGCCTCTTTATGAAAAAGAAAGTTGTAAATAATTTTCCCTCTGAGATGATTTGCTATAATAGCTAGCAATAGAAGGAAGAAGACCTGAATCCTCTCTTAACCCAGAATTATTCAGAGGGAGGACTCTGTCTTGGATCCAGACCACAAGTAAATATTGATATGGCCAAGTTCACATGTTTGTGATGCTTCTGCATTTCTGCAGGAGATGCTGCCATTTTCCAAGTCTGTCTAAAACCAGCTGCGGCTTGCCATCAGACCTGCCAACTATAAAAGTGGTTTGCTGTGCCTGGTTTGCTCCATAATCAGGGCCAAAATTCTGCTTCAGAATGCAGAATGCAGAACAGCTCTTGGCAAAAATGCCCACCAGACTTGGCTAGGAATTGGCAAAGGAAAAAGCAAAAAGTCTGTTGGGTAACCTGACCTTTTACCTTTTCCATTCCCCTTCAGTATATCAACTTATATTTATTTAAAATACTTTATATATATATATATATATATATATATATACATAAATATAATTATTAATATTATTTAAAATAAAGACTATTGGTGTGCAAGAGTCTCAAAAATTGATATTCAAAGATGAAATCTGATCACAGAAAGGCCCTACACACCCTATTTTCATTCAATCCTCAACAAGAGAAAAATCTCCAAATGAGAAGCATATCTGGTGGCCTGAACCTTCGGTTTGGTGAACAAGAGAAAATAGCTACTTATTCTCAGAGAACTTTTCTACCATCATGTTCCTTTTGTATTAGTTAAAGAGCTCTTGCCTTGCCATTTTTTTGCAGGTGCAGTTACTGCAAAGCATTGCAGTGACAGAGGCAACATTACATTATCCAGATCACAGTGAAGGCATCATACATTAATTGAAGTTATCTCCTAGTATTGTATCTCCTGGAAATCAGTATGAATTATATGAAACAAATGTCATGTTCTCCCTACAAGCAACAAATTTTAATAGACAGAGACTATTAGAGAAAAAATAACTGATGGGAGATTTTTCATTAGAAAATGTTATGGCAGACTTGAAATATTTTGCTGGTACATAACACTTTGATTTACATCTTTGGAAACATTTCAAAACAATTTGGTTCCAATACACAGCATTTAATTTTGATCAAACTTGCATTCAGCTAAAGTAGTATATGTGATAAAAGTATATGATATGTTAAAACTCTACTTTATTGCAATAATTCTATATATTTTATTGGTCATTAAAATTCTATGTTACAGTACAACCACATTAATATCAAACAAAAAAAAAAAATACAAGACTGGCTTTTTATGTCTGGGAGCCAAATATCAAAATATCAGTTTCCCAGAATAAACATTTGTCTGCTAGTTCCTTTGAGAAAAAAAGACAGGACTCATGGGACCTTTGGTGCCCCCCGCCTGAGAGCTTGAATTTCCAGAGAAGAGGAGGGGAAAGAAAAAGGAGGTAGGCGTGAAACATGGAACATCTCTCCTGTGAGAAAAATCTGAGAGAACTGGGATTGTTCAGCCTGGAAAAGAGGCAGCTTTGAGGTGAGCTAATTGTGGTGTTCCAATAACAGAAGGGGGCCTACAAGAAGATGGAGAGAGACATTTTACAAGAAATGTAGTGAGATGACAAAGGGGGAATGGCTTCAAACTGAAAGAGAGTAGGTTTAGATGATAAGTTATAAAGAAATTCTTTATTGTAAAGGTGATAAGAACTGACTACCCAGAGAAGCTGTGGTTGTCCTACCCTTGGAAGTGTTTAAGTCCAAGTCGGATAGAGCTCTGAACAACTTGGTCTAGTGAAAGGTGTCCCTGTCCACAGCATGGGGTTGGAACTAGATGATCAAGGTCCCTTTCCATTCAAGCCATTCTATGATTTTGTGGTTCTATGATTGTTACGTTAGGATCTGAAATCTGTAAAGTTTAATAGTTGAAACTCACACCCTACCAGCCCTCAGGAGCTCTTGACCAGCGTGTATCCTGCACCCTTGCACTGTAAGAAGCTTCAGCCATATAAGAAGTGGGGCAGAAAGACTTTCTAAGATAGGTCTTGATGATCCTTCCCAAACCAAGGCAAAGCAATCCAAAACAAGCCTTCCCACACAGGTGGGCTGTGTCCTGGAAAAAAAAAAGCTGTGTTCAGAGGTACTGCTATTAGTATCTGGGAAACTGTAGATTAGGCTAACACAGGATTTTTCAGAAACTATTGGGAACAGCACTGGTATCCACCAACATGCATTCATGGCAGCAGACAGAAACATGACTTCTGCATATGCCTGCTAAGCCTTACACAAAACATCAGGCTGTTGTTACCTGAAATGATTGTCTTAATTGTACAAGCTCAGAATTTTTGTGGTAGAAAGATGGCATTATATTGAGGGAGCAAGTCTCCCTCACCATAACTTTGATTAAAATCAAGATGCAAATTTGCCTAATTCCTAAGCTTTTTTTGTTGTTGTTTTGTTTTTTGTTTGGTTTTTTTGTTTGTTTTTTTGTCTTAGGAATGGCTTGAGAAAGCCAATAGAAGATCTGACTTCAAAAAACCTCACTACCAACCCTCCTCTGCACTGTGGCAGAGATTTGTGTACAGAACTGTGAGGAACACGGGTGACAAATATATTTGATAGAATGGAGCAGAACTAATAACAGGGATCAGTGGATGCAAAGAACCTTGAATTTCCATCTGAAAGAGGGGGCTTACTGCACCACTGCTCTGCATTTCAGCTACACCACACTGAGTGATGGGTGCAGGTCTGAGACCAAAATCTGAGTGAAACAATGCTTTAATTGATTAGACAAATGAAGGCATCATATAATTTCCATAATTATTCTAATTTATGGACTTCACACTTAATAGGGACAACCAGTGGCTTTAGACTGAAAATAATTTTATAAAAGTTGAGCTCCCTGTATTTGTTTTCTAGTTATATCTGAGCTAAATGATATATGCAACTCTGTAGTCATGGCACAATAATACCTGCGTCATTTAGCTGCTGTCTCTCAAGGAGCTTTGGCCTCAGTTATTAATTGATATCACAATCATTTTTTGTTAAGTAGCATTCTTGTTTTTCTTAATCTCTTCATTGCCCTTCTCTGGCACACAGGAAGAATAAATATGTTAAGAACAGAGCTGGATTTGCAAGGACCAAATGGATTTAAGAACAGGTGGGTTTTTTTTAGTTTGTTTTTTATTTGGATTTGTTTTTTTATAGTGCAGTTTCTAGCCTTGCTTCTTAAGCAGACATGGCTTAAGTATAAAACTATACTTAAGTGTATGTATATGTGCTTTTTCTGTCCTCCTCTTACTTTCTGTCCTCCTTTCAAAATGCTAATTTAATTCACATTAAATTGATATGGAAGAGAAGACCTAAAAGGTATGAAATGCCTACACATTTTGAGAAAAATTATTATCTATTAAAAAAAACCCAAACATGGTAAGCAGGAGAAATAAGACCCTAAACTCTGACCCTAAATACCTCTGCAAAGAGGTGTTAAAAATCTGTCAACTATAGGAAAAACATCAGAATCACTATCTTAGAGAATCTCATCTGAACACATATTCAAATAAATTAAGCTTTTATCCAGTTAACTTCTTATATTTTTTTCTTTTTCCTTCTAATATGTGTACCATATTCACTCTTTGTTCACTTGGATAGCATACAACTACAAATGAAGCATATATTTACCATGTGGCTTCAGATCCAAATTCTCCAGAAATTTAAAATCAGACTCATACATAGCAGGGCTCATTTCAATTTGGTATCATTTGGTGCTATGCTGAGCATAACTTCAAGGAAGACAACAGTCAAGCATAAAACTTCGCTTTGCGTATTTAATATTCTTCTGTGCAGAGATAGTGAGAAAAGTGATCAAAAAGCATTAAAACTCTGAAGTCTTGAAAAATCAAAAGTGTTCATTTAAAAAATGGGGGAGGTAATGCAAAAAACTGCTTAGCAACTCGAGAACAGATAGGAAATGTGATGGACCAAACATGGAGCTGTCAGAATAAATTTTCATACGAAGACCTGAAAAAACTCAGAAATCTGCTACAGTGGAAAAGCTGTCTCACTAGCTTAATATGATGTAGGAAGGCATGCTTTGCCAATAAGAACAAGTCCCCAGAGTTAATACAAGAGCATTTTCTCAGGTGCAATGTTAAATATATTAGAAGTGCCTACTTCTAAGGAATAATGTCATATGTAANCATTACTTTGTATCAGAATAAGTGAGCACGGAATAAAACAATCTCAAGAAAATTAAAATCCTTTAGGTCTAGATAATGAACAAGAGGTTATTAGCCAGTGATTCAGCACTAAAACTCAATTTCTGTCCAACCTTGAATGGATGTACAACTGCCCTCCCTCATAGTTCCCTTGGATTCTAACTTCAAATATGTATGTAGACCCAGTAATATATTTCTATGGATAATGAGTGCCTGTATCTCTCCTTAAACAACACAAAGATCTAGGCTCTATTGGGTGAATCAAAGTAACAGATATTTAGCTTGATTTTGTGTCTTGGTGAAGGTTCAAGGATGAGAGGAACAGGATTCTGAATCCTCCTCATGCCTACATGATTTAGATCTGCACCTCCTTTCATTTGACTCCTCAAAACTCACAGGGCTTCTATAGCACTTCTAGACACAGGTCATGAACTCTCATAAGGAAAATCATATTCTGATTATTTAAGAATTACTTAATCAGAGATATAATATTATCAGAAAATAATCTAATTCCTCCTCTGGCTATATAAAATTAATCCTCTCACATCCTCTTCTATTATTTAAAACTTTTAAGATAAAGCTGCAATTATTTGTATAAGTAGACAGTTAAACACCTTGAAGATCTCACAGCTAAATAACTTCCTTTCCCTGTCAAATTCAAATCCTTTTTGTCTATCCCATTGCATCTAGCCACATCCATTTGGAGTATTCTAATCAGTTATTTTATTGCTTACACCCATCAAATGCTTGCAGATCTTATCTTCCTCTCAGAAAGTATATTCGTGATTTGGTTTGCTATCCCCCTGTTATTGTGATTTTGATCAAGAGATTCTCTTAAAAAGCTTGCAAAAATCCACTCTGGTTCATGGTAAAGAATGGTAAAACACACCAACATCTGATCAAATAGTGACACGAACCAAAATCAAATAAATAGAAAATAATGTCAAATTAAAGACAGCAAGAAAATGTACAATTAGGAAAAATCCCCACAGACATAACACCTACAAGATGAGCTTTTAAACTTGCCTGTTGGGTGGAAAGAGATACTATCTCAGTGAAATGATTTTATTTAGGAAAAATCACAACATTGAAGCTAGAGGAAAGACACACAGCCCCTCCTCCTACATTCCCCACTCTTTGAGCCAAAGTACAGCCAAGAATAATGTGTGATATTATCAGCAAGTATTACTGCACTTCTCTGTAGGTGGCAAACATAATACAAGCATTGGCAACTCAGCAAATAAACTAAGGGCAGTTTTCAAATGCTGTAATGGAAATGCCAGGACAATTAAAGAAAGGTCAGTAAAATATATACACACTGGCAAGGATCCTAACACTTATAAGACAGCTTGAGAAAGGTATTGAACAGGTTCTATTACCTCTTATATCTATTATATATCTGAATATACTATCACTGGATGACAATCATAAAATGATTTTAAAAAGTATGAAAACGCAGATATTAATTTATGCATATACTTAGTTATCACAGGAATGTTTCAAGGATCTGATTATTTTTGCCATTTTCAAAAAGAAAGGCTTTGGACATGAAATCAGTTGTGACTTATTTTTATTTTTAAGCCCTTATATGTTTAGGGCTGGTCTACAATTTGCGAAAGAGAAAGTTAGACAAAGCTAAAGTTAATAGATTCCCAATTCTCCTTCAACTGTGGATCTAAGGATGGTTTTCCAAGATTTCATACTGTTTAGGTACACTTTGCTATAGTTGGTTTTGAGTCAAATCTATCCCCTGTGGTTTCTCTCATACAGCTAACAGTATATTTTTTTGATCAGGGAGTGACTCATTGGCCTCTTTTCCCCACAGGGATGAAGAAAAAGGGCACTCAAGAAACATCTGACTTCCCTTTGGGCATGCATGCTTCAGGAAGCATGCAGAAGCATTTTCCTCTGCTCCTTTGGTCTTTGACTGCTGTGCCACTGCAGCCAGCTGGGGGACAGCTCCTGCATCCCACCCCCTGTATTGGGAACTCCATCCCTTCCTCCTCATTTAATGGATGAAGCATGTCCCTCATCACCACACATATCCAAACAACTTGTTTTGGCTTAGTTTCTCTCCTTACTGTGGACTCCTCCAGCGTGCAGTAACACATAAACACATTTTTTAACAAATGACTTCGCTCTATTATTTGTAAAGCATAAAGCAAATTTGCCATAGAAAAGTCCCAAAACAAAAAAGCTGCTGTCATTTGATTCAATGAGCATAGGTGTATATTGGTGTATAGGTCTCATGAAAGACACAATAATAAAATAAAAACATGAGTTCACATTTTACCAAACTAAAGAATTTCCCAATAAGACCACAGCTATGAGAAAGTTAAACCATTTTCTTTCTCATTGTTCCTCCTGATGTTTCATATTTTCTGTAATATCCCTGTATATAGTTGAGGTCTCCATACACTTGTGTGAATGGTAACATCACTAATTTTGCATATCTGACAAATGTGGCTTGCAAACAGTTATGTGGAGTAAGAGAGGGCCGTATCCTGAATTTAAATTGAATAATACATAAGACACATGTACAGAGTAAATGTGGCACTTTGTAAATGGGCCGTGAGGCACTATAAATGAAGATACAGGAGGTTATAAAGTTTCAAGCAAAAATAACTAAAATTTCTAATAAGTTAGAAATGCTAAAGAAACCATTTTCATCAACTAAAAGATTCTCTCGAGTTATACAATACAAATCTATGAAATGGAAATGAACTGCCAATTTTTTAACATCCATTTTAATGTTATCAACATCATGAATATTTTTTTAAAAAGATGCATGGAAAGTATTAAAATATTCAGCTATAATATATCCCAAATAAAATGTAGTGATTCTCAATTTTGGTATTAGATCTGTTTTTGATATTTCCATTAGA
Source organism: Thryothorus ludovicianus (assembly GCA_013397245.1). NCBI lineage: Eukaryota > Metazoa > Chordata > Aves > Passeriformes > Certhiidae > Thryothorus > Thryothorus ludovicianus. The sequence continues at coordinate 131,194 of VZTB01018367.1, forward strand.
TGTTAAATTATAAACACTAGAGAATCTATCAAAACGTCAGATGATAATGCTTATAATTTCAAAGACGGTTCTATATTTACTGGGAAGTATGAAGAACAGTCCATTCTGATAGTAAATCAAACTACAATTCAAAGCCCTCAGTATTATTCAGATCATGTTTTTCTGCCTTTTATACAGTAGCTGCTAATGACATTGTCTTTGGTCTGGTGTTCAATCATATAAAACGTTTAGATATTCTAGTATATTTAAATATGAACTGTCTTACAAAAAAAACATTATTTTCAAATATATTCAAAAGAATGAATTATGAAACAGGAAAGGAAAAAAGTGGAAAATTACTTAGAGTAAGAGCATTGGTGAAAATCAATGAGGACAAAGTATAAAACACCCAAACCAAAAGTAAATTTAATTGTGAATTTCAAAATTGTTCATTGTTAAAAGTCCAAGTCTAATGAGGAATAACTCAGTATCTAAGCTAATTTTGCAAGTAACAAAACCAATTAAAATAAACATACTTTAATTTTCATTATTTTTTTAAAGCATTGTCATAGGAAAATAATTAAATTTACCTTTGCATGTCTTTAAAGAGAGGGTGGTGCACTTGGAAATCAGATTTAGTTTTATACATGTCTGCATACCAGATAATCTGCCAGACAGGGACAGCTGCAGCATGAGGGGCGAAAGGGGAAACAGCCTCCACATGGGAGCCCCAGCAAAGAGCCCCAGCTGCTCCCCTCCTCACCACCTGGATGGTGCAGACTGCCCAGCTACCCCCAAACCTTTGCCTTCTCCCCAGTAAACTCAGCCCCGCTGTACTTGCTGTGCTCCTCTTTCTAAAAGAATAAAAAAAGAGCCTAAAAATCATAGGGCAGACACACTGAAATGCATCAATAGCAGAATTGGATTTGTGACTGCTGACGGGAAAAAATAACTAATTTCATATTACTAACCTTACACTAAGAATTGAATCAATACTAATATGAAGTAAGCTGAACGTGATGTACCCATTACTGAGATGTTCATAATATGGGATTACAGCTCCAACCTCCTGTGATTTTATTTGAGATGAGAAATACAAGAAAAGACTATGAGCAAGCACAATGTTGCAGGAGATGTTTAGTAAATTTGCTTACATTTTTTATGCATATCAATAGTGGAAAAGGTACTACTGAAGGTAAGCACAAAAATTTTGGATCTGTGAATCTTAAGCCACCTGCAAAAATAAAGTAGTGACTATGTCTGCTATTAAATGAAATATTAATTTATAAAATACCCAGCATTTTATTCAACAAATATGGGCCTTTTGCTATTAAAATTACTATTTATCTAAAAAAAAGTACATATGAGCTTTAAAGCCTCATTTTTAAAACACAGACTTGCACTGAAGAGTGAGACTTTACAGGAGGAAGTTTTTCTTTTGCGTTATCTTTTGTTCTCAGTGATTTTAGAACTTTTGTTCTGAAATCATTGAGAGATAATAGAGGCTCATTATGCAATTTTTGAGTTACTTTCAGCACAAAACCTCAGTGGAATTGGAATCGTGTCTTTAATTAGCTTCTTGATTTGCTATTTGGGATTTCTGTGAATTAGAAGAGTGATTAAGAACTGCTAATACTCTTGCATGTGACCTTCACTCTCACATTTTACTGGCCTCTCTAAAGGACAGAACAAGGAAATGTGAAGGCAGGTTATAAATGTGTTTGTGGAATTTCTGTTTTATCTTCTGAAGTATGCTTACTCTTTACTCTCTTTGCTAGTGGTTCCCCATTACAATTGTCCTAATTTCTAGACATAATGCAACTTTATGTTAGGAAAATATAACAAGAATACATCTTCTAGATCACAAAGGTAATGTTAAGAAATTAAATAACATAATTCTTCCCTCCCCTCTCTCTATGAAAGGAAGGCTACACTGAAGCTTTGCTGTCTCACAATTGTCTTCCATTCTATTTGCAGCACCCTGGAAACCCCTCACATGCACAATCCCTTTCTGAAGCAGCTCCTACTGGGCTGTTCCTCTCTGCAGAAGGACTACTGCAACATCATCCACAGGCTAGTGAGAAGTCCTGAATGTGAAGAACTCACATAAGCAAGTTTGGAACACTTTGAATCTAGAGTTAATTTTTATTAAAAAAAAAAAAAAAAAAAAAAAAACCCAT
>VZTB01018367.1:133389-312580 GCA_013397245.1 Thryothorus ludovicianus
AAAATTTTGAGTTAGAATTAATTTTTATTAAAAAAAAAAAAAAAAAAAAGAAAACTACTGCCAACGCTATACGAAGGAGGCTCTGCTTCCAATGCTATTTTATTCCATTCCCAAGGTGCTGTGGGCAGCAAAAATAGTTCAGATGGCTCAAGCAAGATAAAAGTGAAACTAATGTACCACGGACAGCACTGTCTTGCAGGCACAAAGCAAGTTGCTTTGTAAATATGTTATAAAAATAATACAAGGTTTAATTTTACTAATCTTAAGGTCAAGTAAATTTTGTTTGAACTTAACAAGAACAATTTCCCTTTGAAATTCCTGCTCATTACTCAGTTGTCACACTTAGAAAACCTCCTGGGTAATATGAAAAGCTCCTTATTGTCACAGCTTCCTCCAGGAAGAAAAGCTGAGCATTTCACTAAAAGAATAATTGCACATTTCTTAAAGTAAGTTTTTTTGTGGAACTGTGCACCTATTTTTTTAGGCATCTTGAGACCAAACAGTTCCAATTTTCTTTTCTTTTTCCTTCACAAAACAGTAACAGAGGCTTTACTAAACTCAAGCATGCTAAAAACTTAACACTACTAAAGATAAAAACAAACCATTAAGTAATTCTATAAAATTACTCACTCCAAAGCTGTTGAAATAATACAGAATTAAAAAATTCTACCATAGTTTACAGCAGACTTTTTTTTGGGGCAATGAATCACTTAAATTCTTCTCTGTGAGTAATATTTTTCCTCTTGTAAAGGAAAAATATAAAAAAATATATACTGCTAAAGAATCTGAAGTGAGCCAAACTGGCCAGATATCTCATTGTTGTATTCTATAACTTGTGTCTTCCGTGAAGAATATGCACACAAGATACAAATATTTAAAGATAAAATAAGAAAATGCGGGGACTTCACAGGCATACTTTTAATTAGATTTTTCTATAAAAAGAGAATATTCTTCAAAGTTATAGATAAGACTTTCACCTTCAGATGAGTCAAATATCTGTGGCTTCCAGTTAAGAGAGGTGATCCTACTTCCTCCTCTCTCTAAGATGTATTAATGTTTGTTTTTTTTTATTGTGAAGTATCAAAAGCACTCTAAATTATTGGACCACTAATAATTTTAAATTTTAAAAAATATTGTATATTTCATATATTTCTTCTAATGAAGCATACTTGTTATTTCATTAATGTTCATTTCTCTAAGATACATAGTAGTTAATGTAATAATACATGATTGTTTTTCTATCCCCAAACATTCACAATTTCCAGGGACCAACCTACTTCCTGTGAAATTTACTCATTTCCAAAATATGACCATCACTCCACTATTACTACAGTGACTAACTAAATAACATGTTTATTCATCCCAAATAAAAATAGGCATGTCCTTCACCAAAGAGTAATTTAAAATTGCAAAAGGACCAAATACATCTGTATTCCCGGTCTACTGTGAGGTGAAGATGTTCAATATCCCACTCTCAAGTAAGGCTCTGAAGCACAATGCTTCCCATAAATCACAATTAGTCAAAACACATGAGGATCCTTATTTTCCAAGTAAGATGAACAGTATACACAGTACAAATATAAACACACATCTATTTAGAGGCAACTTCCCCAGTCACATTTACTGGAGACTAACCAAACATTAGAGTAAGGAGGATTCCTTTAAATCTGCCTAAGTTCTTTAAATTTATATTTTTCTAAATATTTTTCTCTTTTTTTTTCCTAGAGTATTACCAGCTCTCCAGGATTCTCTTAGAAACAGCTTAGCTTTGGGCCTACTCGTTTTACCACACCACACACTATACCAGCATATTCATGGGATGAATACAAATTAAACACAGACAGAGTTCAAAGGAAAGGAGCTAATTTTTGACACTGAATAACCAACTGTGTGTTAAATTTAAACAAATATTTTGAAAGCAGAGCATGCAAATACCATATGGGAAACCAAATCAATACAATTAAGAACCTAAAGCAGACAAACTTTAGTTAGTTATATATTCAGAACACTACTTGGACTAGAGAAAAGTTTACTTCAAATTATTGCTTGAATGCTTGTATTTTTTTTTTTTTTTCATCTTAACCCTTCCAATTATTATGTACTGGAACATTTTAAGTGTTCAGTTATACTTTGTGTCTCCTCTGGAATATGTAGGTAGGGACTTAAACTTCAGACAGGCCATTTGTCTGCTAAACCAAGGTTGAGCAAGTTTTCTTTTGTCCATACTAATTCTTTTACCCAGCAAGGCAGATTTCTAGCACATTATACTTCACACATCTACCACAACATTCAGCATTGCTCCTGATATTACCTACTTTCAACAAATACTCTTTAGGTTGAGATTTCAGAAATAGGTGTAACATACACATAACCACTTGTAAAATTCCTGTTTCAGAAATACCTTACTTTAATATTTCCATAAAACAAAGCTGCCCTTGCATAAAGGTTTTCAACTTAGAAAAAACACTTCTATTTTTTCATATGCTACTATATGTGCTTCTAACCAGAAAAACACATTAAAATGTTTAAAAAAAGAAAGGGATTTAATTTGTGAAGTAGTGCAAGTTCTCCAAGCATCTGGGATAGGAAGCGACTGCTTTATTGCACACACAGTGCAAAGGAGGAAGGAACTCTTTTTTGCAGAAAAAATTATGTGTAAACCAGCAGTGAGGTGCACCACACCTTTTCAAGTGGAGAGTAAGTGATAATTTAAAGCAAGCAAAAAGGATTCCTGACCAGAATATTTTCATCCTGTCTTTGAATGACAGGATGCAAGTGTAATGCATGAACTGCCCCAGTCCTCAGCCACGCACAGTTTCAGTACAAAAATCCTTTGAAAGCAAAGCTCTGCATGGACTGTAAGGGTCTCAGATCAGACAGTATTTACAATACTGAGCAGAGATTCTGAGGGTGATTTTTTTTAATATGATTTTCTTTCTTCATACGCACCTAATTTCACTACATAAATGTGGTCCTAATAAATGTGTTTTCTTCAAGCATAATATCTCTATAAAATTATACAATGATTTGATTCTCTAGGCCAGATTTCTAGTCATATTTACTGAATGGGAGGTTTGGGTTTTTTAAGAGAATTAAAGTAAGACTTTATTAATAATAATCCCTACACCTTGCTGAAATTCTAGCATCAGGTTCAGCCCCCTTTTCCTGATCTGATGTAGATTATTGTAATTAATTTTCATTTGATTCTCACTATGGTTTGAAAAGAGAGTTTGTTTAAAATCAAATAAATTTCATCTTGGGAAAACATCCCACAGGAAGAGGAGAAAAAAAAATTTAGTTTCAAATGCACAGATTACAAGGACAAAATACAAGCCCTGTCATAAGAGATGAAGGAAATGTGAAGACTCTGTCAGCAATTGTGATGTTTAGGCTGGGTTTTCCCCAAACTGCTGCTCTAAAGAGCCTTTGCATCGTGTGAGCGAAGGGGAGAAGGGCTGTGGCACCAAGCCTGCACACCAGCAGAACCCCTCATGTGAGCTGTGGCAAAACCCAGCAGAGTTGCTTGCCCTGTTTAGTCCCCATTGCTTTCAGTCTGGTTTACTGGCAGGAAACTATGATTTACACTCTATATGGCTTTCACATCCTCTAAGGCAAAAAACTGGTTAAATATGAACACAAATGTGCATACCACCATTAAATGTATTCTCAACAAATGAATTGCATACTGCTTGCCCATCAGCATAGGATTCTATACAGATTTAAACTCTTAAGAAGTTTTGAGCTCCACTGCTGTGCTGGTTACCAAAACAGGCACTCACAGAGGCGACACCTCTGACAGCACAGAGTGGAAAAGGAACCATTATGGAAGGTTGGACTTTGACAGCTCTATGAGGAGTAGCAGTACATTCACAATTGTAAAAACAGTAATCTCAAAAACAGTAATCTCAAACACATTCCTGCTATGATGGTAAACAAGGCTGTGTGTCCTGCTTCATATGAATGAGGGGTGTAAAACATCCAGAGTATTCCAGGTCACCCTGTTGGAGCAAGATAATGCATAGCAACTACAAATGTGGAACAGTGAGATACTGCATTTTGATAATGCTGTTGCCAAGACTGCTTGGAAAATTTCACTGACTATATAGTATTTCATGACTATAGCTCCTAACTCCTTTTAAGTACAGAAGAATGAAGTAGTATTTTAGTAGACATTCCACCACAAGCTGGATATGCTCCCCAAATGGACAAAATTTTAACTAAATAATCACAGTGATGGCAGTTCTTGTGCACTGACCCCAGTCCAGCTGTCCACAGGCTGGGCAGCAGCAAATCTGAAACATATAACAGCAAAAGAAAAGCATGCTGGATCTGGTTGCTCTTTCAAGCTCTTGGCCTCATAGGTTTGCACACAACTGAGCTGTGTCACAGCATGTCACTTTTCCACAGTGCTCACATGTAAGCAGGAAAATTTTTAGATGCTAGTCCAAACCTGTGGGGACTTTTCTACATTTTTCTGAATTGATTCAGAGAAGGAACAGTGATGCATAAAAAGAAGAAAAATCACCAGGGTAATTGCAATGGCTATCCCTTACAATCCCTCCTGGTGTCATTTTCAGGGCATCTTTAGCCAATCTCATTAGAGCTCTCAGAAGAGTTTCATTCCTATCGATTGAGCAAATGTTCTAAAGACAATTGATTAGGAAAACGTATTCAGGAGCATCTCCTGTCGGAGTGGAGTTATTTCTACTGTATATTTTAAGCCCATTTTTCAGCACTAGTAGGTAGCACTTTGATACCAATGTCCAGGTAGCTGAGATGGTGTATAGCTGATACAGATGCGACACAGAGACTCCAGACATTATTTGTTGTCTGGATGACAGAAATCATGCACTTTTTCACTACTCCTTCAGTGAGTGATGGACTGCAGCTACCGTAAGGCTCAGATTTTCCAGGATGGTATGGCAAGTTTAGACTGTTGTTTTTCCTTCCCTAAAGTCTGACCATACACTCACTCAGCAACAGTCTTTCAGTAAGTTTCCTTCCTTGATTTCTAATTATATAAATAATTCTATTTATAACATTTATATAATAATTGTTTTATTGTGTTCACCTTCAGTATAACAAACAAGTTAAAATAGACTGTACTAGAAAACAAACAAAAATCTGTCTGAAATGCACTGTGATGCAGCCTTGACACTAGTAGACATAAATGCTGCCCTACTTCAAAGTCTTCTGCCAAGTTTCTTTCCTAAGATCTCCAAGAATTCAGTCAGGCCAGCTTGGTGCCTATGTTCAAGTCACTGCTGCTAAGTGGGTACTTTCACAATGTGAACCACATTGACAGAAATAATGCAGAAAAAGAACTCACGTAGCTTTTTCTTCATTCAAACCATTCAATATAGAGAGCACTAGTTCTACTGCAACCACTAGTGTGAGTAATGTTTTTTTAAAGGTCAGCAGTTCTATCTAATACGACTAAGTTCTCCTAAATACAAACTCAGATTTGGTGTCTCTCGTGATGGGGGAGAACATAGTAAATACACCACATTTAGATGTCACTTTAGCCAATATATTTATAGATAAATCACCCAGCAGATACTGCTTTTCTTGAAGGTTGGCAGATATTATAATCTTCTTTTGTGCCCACATGGAAAAAACAGCTTGACTCCCAGCATGGTTTGAATATTCTCAGTAACTGTAAACTCACAGTTTTTCCAAAGCATCCTCTTTCCACATTGTGTCATATTGATCAGAATATCCAGGAAATAGTAAAATACTTAATAAAAGGTCTAGAAGTTATGCTTCTCTGCCCCTCTCTTTGTGGCTATCTCCACATACCTGTAGGACTCAGAATCTGAGTTGCTCTTAAGGGTTGTTTTCTCCCCCTTACATACATGAAAAACTGTACAAGGTTCAACTTGTCAAGGCCATGGTTACCTCCTACGTTCCGAACTCTTCCTTCTGGACTTAGGTGAACGAAATTTTAAAAAGATCTGGGAAAATGTCTACAGATCACCTCAAAACTACCTGAACTGAGAGCATTTGCCAGAGCAAGTCACTTGTTTAAACTGACTGAACAGTTGGATGTGAGACACCAAGAGGAATAACATTATCCACCAGCCAGTTTATGCCAGATGCTGTAACCAGGGAAAGATGTGACCTTCCAATCAGAGGTGCCTATGATAAAAAACAGGTATAAAGTAGAAAAAAAAACCAGTAAGCATAAGGCAACTTTCTTCATCTAATAAAGTGAAATGATGACATTTGTGTGTCCAATATTGAATCGTGAAGGAGACAGTGTTATAAGAGAAAAGAGAAGAATTCATTACAGTTTCTTCTCTCAGATTTTAAAAGTTCCCGTGCTACCGCTTGATGTAGGATAGAGATTTTTATCTGTGATTTCTCTGTCTGTGTTTGTAACATCACATAAAATATTCCAGTGACGGGAAACTTTCATTTTATTACTACCAACCATCCTGGAGCTAAGAAGTAACTTTACAGATATAGTATAGTATAGTACAGTATAGTATAGTGCAATATATACAGTATAGATACCACTGACAGTGCCTCAAATACGAACTAGCAGGAGGACTACAGTTATCTAACAGTCAGAGAAACATAAAAGGCCTGGGTTGGAAGGGACCTTAAAGATCATCCTGTTCCAGCACCCCTGCCATGGGTGAGGATACCTTCCACTAGATCAGGTAGCTCAAAGCCCCATCCAGCCTGGCCTTGACAACTTCCAGGGATAGGGCATCCACAACTTTTCTGGACAAACTCTTCCAGTGCCTTACCACCTCACAATAAGGAATTTCTTTCTTATATCTAAAACAAACCTACTCTCTTTCTGTTTGAATCTCAGCCCCCTTGTTGTGTCACTACCTGTCCTTGTAAGAAGTCCTTTTCATCTTGAAGGCTCCTTTCAGGTATGGGAAAGCTGCAATCAGGTCATCCCAAAGCATTCTCTTTTCCAGGCTGAACAATCCAAATTCTCTTTGCCTTTCCTCATTGGAGAGGTGCTCCATCCCTCTAACAACTTTGTAACCTTCCCCTAGACTCCAACATGTGCTTCCTGTGCTGACACCCCAGAGCTGGATGCAGGGTTCCAGGTGGGGTCTCAGCAGAGCAGAGCAGAGCAGAGCAGAGCAGAGCAGAGCAGAGGGGCAGGATCCCCTCCCTCCCCTGCTGCCCACACTGCTCTGGATGAAGCCCAGGACACCTTTGGCTCTCTGGGCTGGGAGTGCCCATGGCTGGGGCATGTCCAGCCTCTCATTCACCAGCACCCTCAAGTCCTACTCAGCAGGGCAGCTCTCTCTGTTCATCTCTCAGTTCTGGGACTTTCTGAGACTCAGGTGCAGCATCTTGCACTTGTTTAAACTCGCCTTGTTAAACCTTTCTCATGGGCCTACTTCTTGAGCTTGTCCAGCTCACTAACTCACTAACAAGAACTATCTACGATGGGTTAAAAAGGAAAATAATGTTGAAAAGTCATGGTTTTAATCTCAAATGAATGCTACCTTACCTTTTAGCATGCACAACTTAGCAAGACTTGTCAATCCAGCTTTCCCTCCTAAACAGGCATCACCCAGACTGTTGCAGTCAGATTATTTGTGAGGGTGCCAAGAGGTGACGTTTGGAATGAATAGTGCACAAGCAAGGCTGAGATGCTGAGCAGACTGTGCTGGTGATTAGAAAGAGACATAACAGTTTGTGGGAGGAGGTACCTGAGTGAGGCCTGGGAGTGACCTCCTTGTAGAGAAAGAGAAGATTTATAGTTCTGCATGTCAGTAGTGTGTTATGCAGACATTCCATTCCCACTTTAATGTAAATCTAAGGTGGCTTATGTTAAGCTAATTGTGACACAATTAATGAAAAATGGCCTAAGAGGGCTAAGATCTGGGTGACTTAGTTTTCTAAGTTTAGGCTTTATAAAACCAATGAACTCTTTCTGACTTCAATTTCTGCATCACTCAGAAAATGTTAGAAAAGGAATTCTACGCTGAACAGAGATCACCTTATGAGCCATTTTCTTTAGTGACTGCACCTGTTTGCCACTGTCTTGTTTATAACACATTTAAGGGGAACAATAAACAAGAATTATGCAATTAACAGTTTTCTTAGGTGTAAGTTTCCATTCTTTTTGCCAAAGAGATGGTTCTACAAAATGCAGTTAATATTTCTTAATTAGAACTACTCAATTGAGGGCAATTTGAAAAAGAAAAACAAAATCAATTTTGAAAAAAAAATGACTGAAGGAATGATACTCTTGGGTTAACCTGGCAGTTGGAAGTTGTGAATAAACTCTTAAGACATCAGGAGTTACATAAAATAATAACATAAAATCTAATTGAATTAAAGAACAGAAAAAGGTTGCAGAAACTTCATTTCTAAAACCATATATATGTGTGAGTATTGACTGTACACAGTAATAGAAGGTGATGTGCTAGAATGCCTGAAGAATAAATAGTTTATAGGGGCTGTAAAAGCAGGAAGAATAAAGATAACTAGGATGATGAGGGAGTGGATTCGAGCTTTATTTCAAATGAAGAGTACAAGACTTCCTGGTAAGTTAGAGGTAAATGTAAGGCAAGATTTGTTCCTTTTTAAAAATATATTCTGAGTTCTCCGTTCCTTAGAATATATTCCCAGTCCAATGATCTGTAAGTGCTGTAACTAACAGGTATTAGGGTAATACAAGAAGCTCTGGCTACACATCCACAGCTGTTAGCTGCTTAGAAATATTTAAATTGATAGAAAGTCCAGAGATCCTGTATCCATATTGATTTAGCTTTGAACTTCTGCAAAGTGAAACAGCTTGCACACCAATGTCCTGTTGCCTCTGTTCCCCACACTGCACAGCACAGGATCAGAAATAACTTTGTGTGTTCTTTTATGCATTCTTGTACTCCACTTAACCTTTCCATCCTAGGACATAATGCTAATGTTACTGATGATGATTCTGCTAAAGGATTTACATATGTTTCAATTTCAAACAACAATTAGAAGCAATAAACTAAAAAATACAAGAGATTAGAACCAATTCCTCTTACTTCAAAGCACATATTCCAGGTATGTCAGCAAAACAAAAATCCATCTATAGCAAAGACAGAAGTTGCCAAAATTGTCATGAATTTCAGCTGCGGTCAGGAAAAATACAATCAAATGAACATTACAGAAAACAGTATCTCTTCAGGAGATGAAACTGCAGGAACACATGAACTTTATAAAAGGAGGCACACAGTTAGGCTTGGTCCTCTGAAGATAATGAGAATAAGAATCTCATCAAAAGTGTTATGATGGAACAGAAGGAAAATTGGACTTGATGTAGATTGCAGACAGAAGAGACAATTTAAGTTCAGAAACAAAGAAAAGACTGCACAGCAGCAAGATGCTTTAAAGAAGGGAAAATTGAATTTATCAGTAGCATGGGGATAATCATGAAAGAGACTATTTTTATAATGTAAATCAAGATTTTTTTCATGTGTGAAATTAGAATGTCAGAGGGAAAATATAGCTAAATTATTTCAGTTTACTTTTCTTTTATTTTCCTTTTATATTCACTTTGAATGCACTTCTTTTGTATATCACACAGGAAAAAAAAAACAAACAAAAACAACAGAAAGGTATATTTCTGTTTCTAGGCATGTTGCATATTATGTGCCTGCTTCAGCAAGGCCAAGGTAAAACACAGGCATCAAATAAGGAGGAAAATATAATTTTTAATGAAATATTTGCAAGAAGGCCACAACCCTTAAGAGAAGGGTATAAACTGGGTTATACAAGTTTTCTGGTGTAATCACTTAGACCACTATTATGATCTTGCTCTGCTCATCTGGCATAAACCTCTTGCATTAGTCTCTGGTAGGCCCTTCTGTCAACAGGTACTTTAGTCACTTGCTCTCCATGGAATCCACAAGTTAAACAAAATCCTATTCCAGTGCCTTTCAGGGATTTGTCTTTAGTAACAATAAAAATAACATAAACTTCAGCTCAAAAATTCTGTTGACGCTGTTTCATTTCATTGAGCCTGTTGCTAAGATGACAACTTTGGGACTTCTGAGCCCACACCCTAGAGTCTATCTTCTCAGGCAGCTACTTCCCCCTCTTGCATCCAGAAGTTATGAGTCAACTGCCTCACTGTGCCAACAAATGTCTCTTAGCCTTTTCCAGGCCTGAGAGAATAACAGCAGAAGGAGATATTCAGGCAGATTCTAATAACCTTTAAAATCAGAATAACTGTGTGGGACAAAATTTGGTCTTAAAGGTCTTTCAGAAAACAAACCTTAGATAGTAAATGCTAATTAATATGTCATTTCAGATAGCATGCCATACTGAAACATTATCTAATATCTACCAAGAAGAACAGTTGCCAAGTCTGTCTAAACCAAGCCAAAGAGAGTGAGGGTTCTTGAGCATTGGTGGCAGTGATTTATTCTAGCATGCCGAAACTTCATTATAATTTTGTATTTAGAGTGTGATCTTGCACTGCTCTTGCATAAATAAAGTCAAATAACTCACCCTCCAAAAGCTTTGAAGCCACACTAAGTCTTTAAACAGAACGTGCAATTTAAATTTCCTGAAATGCCTTTATTCTAACTTGCAGAAGTTTAGAACATATGTCATAGCCATGTTATTGCTGCTGCAGGAAGCAAGATATGCCTTAAGCTGTTCTGTGTGCAGCCAGTCTGGGGCTCTCAAAAGCATCACGGGCAGGTCCTTTTTCAGGTGACTGACTGTGAGGTTGTCTGGACAGGTGGAAAGTAGCAGAATGCTGGATAGGTGTCTCCAGTTTGCACTAGAAAGGGTTGTTTCCCACCAGACAGAAGGCAGGGAAATTTCTATTACCCCACAATATGATACACCCCTATCTATATGAGTAAGAGAATGTTGTCTTCCCTCTGAGCATAAAACAGATTCAGAAGAAAAGGGTATCAAGTAATGGATCCATGGTCTAGTGGATCCATGGGTCCAGGTCTTATCAGCAACACAGCTATGATAAATTAGTTAAAGGAAGCCTATTTAGTTCAAAACTGACCAGCCAATAGAGCTATCTTGCATAAAAGTATGTTATACTTTTGAGAAAACATACAAAATTTCAGCTTGAGAGGAATATAACATTGCTATCATTGTGAAAGCTTAACTGCCAATTTGATTTCTTAAATAAGAATATATGGGATGTCTATCCTGACCTCTTCAGTTATCTTATGTAACTGTAAAATGCCTGTGAACTATTTAATGCTAATTTTATCCCCTTGCTAACAATAAATGTCACACCAAAACTACTATATAATCAAAGAGAAGTTTCTTTTACCACAATACTTATTATGTTCAAATGACGCCTACAGAATTTTAATCCTTCAAATTCTGCAACACTGTGTTTGTCATGGGTGGGACCAATTAAGTAACCTGAGCACTGCAGCTGTGTCTGAGATGCTCCATAATCTTTTTTCCTTCACTTGTCATTTGGTGTGATTGATGTCATATTTGCAAATCTGCTATGATATCCCAAGGCAGGAGTGAGAAGCTATGGGCCTCTTGAAATGCAAGAGCATTTCAGCTCACAACATTTTCCATTTCAGAACACTTTCATAAGATAACAAACAATTTATTTTTATTGCAGTATTGTAATGGAAAAAAAGGGGAGGGCTTTTTCTACCTTGGTTCCACCACAATTCTGGGAGCTAAGTTCTGGCTACTTGATTTGAAAGAGGCAACAAAGCTATCTCCTTTCTTGGTCTTACCCACACATTCTTTATCTTCTACCTTTTCGTGGATTTATTCCCAGGAAAGCAGAGACACAGTTCCCTGCAGTCAAAGAAATCCATAGCAGAAGTTTTGTGCTTTTTCACAGTGCTTCACACTATTTGCATTTTAAAGGCTAGAGTACAATTTGACATTTTACCTCATGTGTCCTGACAATCAATAAAGGTAATCATTGTCAAAAAAAAAAATAAAAAATTAAAGGAATGATCTGCAGCATTTAAATACAAATTAAAACAATATTATTGTTTTTATAATATAATATCAATAATATTTATATATTTTATAATACAATAACAATAACATTTACAATATTGTTATTTGCAGGTTGTAAGCCTGTACATTTCGCAGCTTTAAATTGGTGTTAATTGTATGTGTCAAAGTTGAGCACAGGGAGTATTTAAAAACTTACAGGACAAGATGTTTAGACTATTGAACATTACAAAGCATTTTTTTTTTTTTCTAACAATTAGTACATTAGAGCAAGACTGAAGATACACAGGTTACTTTTTGTAAGCCAGTAGCCATCTGCATTACCTGGGGAAAATATTTGCATCTACTCTTCAAGTGCCTTAGAAATGACATTTAGAGTCAAGGACATTCTTCGGCATTGCAAACTGATATAAAACTGTTAAAACCATAGGCTTTTATGTTTTGGTAGTTTAATTGTACAAGACAAGCATAATAACTTCAGAGTGAAAAGATATTTTTTTCCTAACTAAAATTATGTGGAGAACTTTTTAAAGCTACAAACAGACTAGAATACTAGAACACACATAAATGCTCATTATTGGGAATCCACTGAGACTGCTTTTGTCTTGCTTTCAGCCCTAGGAGGAAATGGCTCAGAGATCAAACCTTCCTTTGGAAAGTTAATCACCTCACATGCTTTCATTAACACCCCTCGCTGGATGAGCCACCCATTCCTCAAGCACCTCTCTCTAGGATGTCCACTGGCTGGGACAAGATGTGACCCTTTACACCAGAAAAGACCAGGAATATAAATTCTACACTAAATGTTTGTCAGAACAATCATGATACAAATATCTTGTGTATTCCTACCATTTTTCAGACCACCTACATTTACCTTCTCATGTGTATTAGCAATAGAAGACAACTAAGGCAATTATAAGGGAGTTCTAGATGGCATTTTATGAATATTCCTTCTCTCACATAACCTGAAACAAGATTTTAACTTTTCTTCCTACATTTTAAATAAATTAAGTAAGGAGTAATGCTAGAATCCCAGAGAAGCTTTAATGTTAACTCACAGTTTTAAGGGAAAAGCATTTGGAAGAGGCAAAAAGTTTGAAACTGATTTTAAAAAATATAAGAACTCCTATCTTTGGGCTCACTTCTGCACTTGCAAATTCATTGTAAGTGAAAACAGTTACCATTCAATGTTATCTGTATTTTAGCTCCTATGCACTTGTGTTCTTTAACTGTCTTTATTTATTTACCTGCATATACTGTACACTATGTTGTCAGGCTGAAAATCACAGTATCACCTTATTTTTTGTCATTTGTGGAAAACTTCAAGAGTCCAGATTTTTAATTCAGTTTGGAAAAGCAAATCTGTGATTTCTGCTTCAGGAGTGGGCAGCATATCCATCAGTAAGATCTTCAAAACCAGTCTGGTTGGTTGGCTGAACATCAGCAAGAAAACTGAATGAATACTCAAGCATTTTAGACATGAAAGTTTTGCTGTAGTCCACAGGATTTTCTTTTTAGATAGGAATTGTTTTAAGAATAGTGAAGTCATGATTTCAACTGGATCAAACAACACCATAAGCAATCCTTTGTTCTAGTTTACTGAGTAGACTTATGTGTAATACACACAACATATACAACTCTATATCAGGACAGAAATTTATTTTCAAGCTTTCAAGTTTGGTCTTTGATATTAGAAAACACTTGTGAGGTATGGTGAGTCATTTGCTCTGTGTGCTTAAAGAGTTGAATGAAGATGGGATTTTTGGTAAATATTAATTTCAGTATTTTTATTAGAAAAAATACGGCAGCAAAATCCAGTTTAAAGGAAATTAATTTTCCTACTCTTCTCAAAAAGCCCTACAACAAACAAATATAAGAAGGGAGCTCTGTAATTTCTGCAGTAAGAAACTACAACCTTGTTCTTTTAACAATAAAAGACCAAACATACAAAAAATGAACACATGAGACTACCTTGATGCAAGAGGAGTACTCACACAGGAAATAGCTACTAGGACTGTTAATAGAGCACATAAAAGGTTACCAAGACTCAGGGCACCCTGTAGCATTCTGAGAGGTAGACAGGTGTGGCTAACATGCACACCACGACAAAGATGTAGTGCATGAATTCTGCTTCTTTTTTCAATAAGCAGTACATGCAGTTACTGAGGTATCTCCAAAAGAAGCCATACCAGCTCCTTTATAGTTCAGTTAGGATTAGCCAGAGCTAATTTCACCATAACTTAGAGTACAAAGATGTGCCACATCACAATGGGCTCTCAGTGAGCCCACAGCTCTTCAGTGCTTTGCAAAGGAACATTGAACTTTTTTTTTTTTTTCCTAGCTAGCATTAACAATTCTTAAAATTTCTGCAGTCAGTTTAGTACACTGATAGAGGAAGTCCTCAAATACTTGGGGTAGCATTAAAGAAATGATAAAATTATCCCTGCTCTAGGTTCCTCAAAATGCCTCCCTTTAGTTTTCTGCCACCATGACAACTTCTGAAAAAACCAGACAATGTACACAGGTCATGCATCTCGTGTAGGCATAGTGAGTAGTTTTTAATTGTTTCCCTAAACTCAATTCTAAGCCCATGGGACAGCTTATCTTCTTTTTATTTTCTATATTTTTATATGTATTTTGTGTTTTATATATATATATTTATTTTTATATATATTTTGGGTTTTCACAAGAAAGCTCCTTGACAAGTTGTTGAGACTGCCAAAAGAGAAGGCAAGTGAAGTGAAGATGTGGAATTGAAAGCCATCCAACCAGAACAAGGAAGTGGTCTGTATTCCTGGGTGGTGGCTAATGCCCAATGCAGGAGGTTACAGCAATGGAAGAATTGGCAAGGCAGGGGTAAACCCACCTGGGCTGCTGCATTGTGGCCAGACACTGCTGCACGGGTAGAAATTATGACTCTGAAGGGAGATGACGTAGATGCTCACATGCCTGAAAGTCACACCACTGAAGAACATTGAAACAAACAACAGGTAGATAATGTTGTCAAAATTGAAATAGCTCAGAGAGACTTAGACTGGGAGCAGAAGTATGAGCTGTTTATAGCCGGATGGTTCCGTGAAACATCAGGATGTCTAGAAAGAGAAGCAACATGCATACAGATGTGCTTGTGATCAAGGACTGGATGCTGATTTCTTCCAGTATTTTGGCTACAGAGAGCAAAAACATCAGAGCTGTCTCTCCAATGTTCCACTTCCCATGAGTAGGCTGGATATGGGAAAGTCCTGGGAGGGGACACACCCAGCTGACCCAAACTGGCCAAGGGGATATTCTGTGGGAGGCATTTGTTGTTTACAATGTTTGCCTTCCCAAGAAAATACTACACATTTCCTCTTCCCAGATAGTGGACAAATATTGTCCGATCATGGGGAAATAGAGAGCACTTTTTTTTCTCTCTGCTTGTATATGCACAACCCTTTGCTTTAGTAAATTGCCGTGTCTCAAACTATAAATTGTCTTCCATCTTATTTTCTCTCCTCTTTTGTATTTTCCCCCTATCCAGCTGAGAAGGGGGACAGATAGCGCAGCTTGCAGGGTCCCTGGCATTCAGCCAAGGTCAATCTAGCACATATAGTGGGAATACTCGTAATTAAATAACATTCTAATGGCCTGACAAGATATTCCACCTGATTCAGGGGCAATCTAATGAACTTTAGTGAGGTCAAACTAGATGGATTCATTTGGCTTAAAATAGCTAGAATATAGATCAGTGTTAAAATTTCAGTCCAGAAAAAGATTGGGATATTAAAATATTTTGCAGAGGAATACATATATCTACAGCTACAGTAGACAAAATACAAAGTACAATCAGTAGCTGGGTAAAGAAGCAATTTTCCTTTATGGTACAGTTATAAAGCAAGTACATTACAGTTATGGTTAGACCATTAATCATTTTTACTACAGTAGTGCCTAAAACCATGCAAAAGATGACCCTCATAGGGTTTTGTAGTATGTAGACACACAGCAAAAAACCATAGCTATTCTGAAGAATTTATAGACTAAGCAAACAATATAGGTACCTGAGGATAAAGTGATGCAAAAAACAAGCAGTGTGAACAATGCAATCACAGGAAGTGTTAGGTTTGCAACAGGAATGAGCACACAAGGGGCTGAAAAGGGATGAGTGGGAACAAGGGAGACTAAGCAAGGGACAGCTGAAGCAGAAAAGACATGGAAATGTAAGTGAGCAGGACCAGGATGGATACACTTGGGACAGAAGTGAAGTAAAACTGAGGTGAAGGGTGTTGGCAGAGATTCAGAGCAGACATTCACTAAGTAGAGGGGCAGAGCAAGCCTGTCAAAAGTGCAGAGATAGCTGAAGACCATGGGTAGCCTGCAAGAACAGCTGAGTGGACTCTCTGGACGCTATTTTCCCACTCATTTGCCCTAGAGCTGGTGAGAGTTCTTCAGCAGGTTAATAGGTATTTGGAGAGAGGTTCTGCTGGATGCATCTGAAACAGATGATGCACTGATTTGTTCTTGTATATGCTCTTACATAATTTTGTTTATATACTACCACACCACAGAAAATATTTTATTTGCCACTTTGGACAACAGAACTATAAAAATAAAGCACATATGACACCTGCCTTAAAAATTATGCTAGCTGCCACTCTTTGATTGAAACAAATCAGCTTTGTAATCAAAACAATGTGAAATTAGGGACTTCATTCTTGAACAGATATTACCAGTGTATCTCAAAGAATTAAGATAACTGCCAGTCATAATACACTTTTGCTCTTCAATATTTATTGATATATTTTCTCTGCCCTATGCACAGAGTGTGGAAGCAGTGAAAATCAGACTGAGCATAAAATATATTCAGCAAACAGCAATTAAAACTGACAGTGCAAACTTAACAAGAACATTGGAGATAGTGTGGGCTTTTTTTTTTTTTTTTCCTTTGGTGTTACCAGATGGGTAACATAGCAGAGAAGCAAAAGGGCATATTATATATAATACTGCATGCAAATTCATGGTAAAGCACCCATGGGTACAATGCCCTAAGAAAAAGCCTGTTCCTGTGATTAGGTCTATGAAGGAAAATCTCTGATTTCACAGAAGTCTGTGAAACTCCTCCGGTGGGGAAGGCTCTGGTTTCATGACCTCCATGAAAAGCTATCTTAAAGATGTTGTTTATCTACTGAGCAGGGATTCAACCTAGAAATAGTGAATATAATGACCTCTTGGTTCAAGCATACTAAGAGGTGTTCCTAGAACAATCCTTTCATAAAGGTGTATAAGATCAATAAAGCATATGAATAAAAGATGTGTTTGCATACATATATAGGGATGAGTTAATTTTATCTCTGTGGTTAAAACTGAGAAAACATAAGAAAAAAATACATTCAATTCCAGTCGCAATGTTGTAAAAGAAATAGAAAATTAAGAGTAGCTGCAGAATACAGAATTATCTTTTTTAAAAATACCCTGTATTTTCTCTACCTTACTCAAAAGAAAATGGATCCATAATCTATTTAGTGTACATATTCTATCAAAAAGAGAAAATACTAAAGCAATCTTCATTCTGTCAGCACTGGAGTTAGTGGCCTGGAGCTGAAATAAATGTCTGAAAACAAGCAAAATTCACACATTGTCACGGAGCATGGTCATCCACTACAAAATCCATCAAAATAAGCAACCAATCCTCTGTCACTTGATGTCTTATTCATCATTCAGAAGGTCACTCTTTAATTTAAAGCATTTTAGATCAAGACAAGAATAACTTGGTGAAATTTAGTGATTTCTGGATGTTCTGAATGTTTTCTGAACAAAAAAAGACATGGATGTAGATCAGGAATTACTTCCCCCACAGCTGAGGAAAGTTTGGCTTTCTTGCAGCAATCTCCCTGATACTTCCCAGCTTTTCACTGACCGTCCTGTTCAGTTCATCCTCTTTTAGCTTCTTTAAGGAAGATTATTCTAATATGACTGGCATACAACTATTTAACAATCTCAGTAAATTGCAGCTGGAGCTAAGGAGTCTTTTCCAATTGTGATTTCTGCCATTCTCTTGATTATTTTGATAGAAGACATTCCTCCTATGTAGGAGTAAGTGTTTCTTTCTCTACGTTATTCTTTGCTACCAATAGCTTCATGACCATCTCCAAATTTACTTTTTTCTATTGAGGTTTGACAAAGCCAAGCTTAACAAAGAAACACTGCAGAGTCATGAAAATACATTGTATTTTTTGAATTCATTGCCAGACTCTGTGTGTTTGCAATCACAGCAAACTGCTATCAAACTGTTACAGGTTTTCAGATAGAGAAAGAAAAATCCGCGAAGCTACATAGGAGCACCCAAGGAAATAACAAATGCAATCCAGCAGCCCAATGAGGAAAAACTCCTTGGTCCACGACACAACTTTCAAGGTGGAGAACAGAGAGGTGAGGGAGTATCAAACCTCTGAGGTCTTTGGGAAAGGGATGGAGACACAAGTGCAGTGAACAGTTCAGAACTTCCAGGGCAATGATTACAAAAGCCATCAGCTTGACCAGGGATAATACAAGAAACCTGAAATTAGGAAACATCTTTTCTGCTTATCAGATATGGAACTAACAAACGTGGGGGAAAACTTCATTTTTTTCTTACCAGCTTTTATGAATAAGTCACATGCAAAAAGTCCTATTGTCGTGTGACCTTCTGCTTGCTTTTGAAGGTTAAGTAATAAGTAATGAATTATGAATAATTCATAATTAATGAATAAGTAATGATCCTTTTCAGAGTGACTGGGATTGACTTGCTGATAGCAGTGTTCCAGAAAGAAAAAGCTTGCAGTGAAAACAGGATCATTCTGTTCAAAGAATGTGAAGAAAAGATAGTTGGATAAAGGCTCTACATAAAACTCTTAGCAGAGAGGTAGAGGAAGCCAGTTTTATTTCTAGGAACTGTCTTAGAGGCATCTCTGTGGGAATAAGGGATTAGGTAAAATTTCAACCTCCAAACTAAAAAATAAATTCTTAAGTATGAAGAAAGAGAAACTTTGTTCCTGTTTTCTTGGAGAGCCTACAAAAAAAGGAGTTTACTAAGAATACATGAAGGGAATACTGAACTGAGGCAGGTCCCAGTATGCTGGCAGTGTGTAAATCTGTGTAAGCTCAGCAATGCCTCAAGCTGGCTACACATGAATGGTACTCAACATCACTGTTCACAGGTTTTATAATTCTGGAGTGTTTATCTCCAAAAACAACATTCAGAGATGATTGACTGCTTTGTATCAATGGTGTAAGGCTAAATGAACTGCCATTAAACAAATTTCAAGATCAAGGAATTAGAATAAGTATTTCTAGGTCAGATGAATGAGAAAGATATCAAGATAAAATATTTATTTTTCCTACCCTGTTCTCTTCCCATTAATTTCTCCTACCCCAATAGTTCTCCTGTATCCCTAGCTCCTATATTGTGCTCCCAATTACAGCTCTGACAATGTCCACTACCCTTTTTTGCAATAACGACCTGAATTTTTCATTTAGTTGAAAATACATGTCATTTGCCCCTCCAATGGACTGAGATATATTGCCCATCTCACAGACAAGCAGAATGCACTTCTGCTCTGGCTAGAAGGTGCTTACACCTATTGGAAGGAGTGCTCTTCTGGCCAGGCTTTGTAGGAGACTCAGGACAAACTCTGCTCTTCACTGCACGTGAGCAAGAACAGGCACAGGCATGAGTTTCATCTAGGGAAAAAAAATTCAACATTCTGCATTTTTGCAACAGGCACGAGGAAACGTCCTGGGAAAGAACTTCAGCTTCAAATGTGCCTGATTTCCCCCCTGTATTAGTTCTGTCTGTGTGAGAGAGTTAGGATTTTGAAACACAAATTGAGGTGAGTTAGGAAAGGAACAACACTTCTGCAAACTCATGTAACTATATGCATATTTACTTATCTTACAGTCTTCCCTAGTATCATGAAAATATGGTTATGAAGCTTTGTCTGAGCAGCACCTCATTGAAGCTGGAGATATTTTGCTCTCCTTACAGTTCCTCTGCTGCTAAATTCGCTTTCCCTTATTTTTCCATATATTGAATGTCACCAGGATGTCCACTGGGTAGTTTGACAGGCAAGTCACTCTGCAGTGGACTCTAGGAATATTCACAATCACGTTTGATTTTATAGACCTAATCAACATGATTTCATGACATATGAAAAATGACAAATAGGTCATGTAGTTAGGTGTGAAACAAACTCCACTGAGTATAGTTTCAGCAAAACATCTGCCATGTATAAAAAATGTTATGCGATGAGTTTATTTATACTTTTTTAGAGAATAGCACACTTAGTCCAACTTATAAATCGTGTTAATCTATTTCACTCATGTGGTTTTAATTTTGCATTTACAGATTGCATCAATTTATCTCATTTTCTTCACATCAAACAGGGAAAATGAAATACGTATTATGCTAACATGAAACACGTTTCCCTCAAAGCCCTTTTTCCTGTCCACAGTAATTAGGGTGGCAGCACCATTATGGTTTGCCATTCCCACAGCTTCTATTTTCCTACTGAAATTCAAATTTGTTTTTGCTGTTGACTCAATTACAGAGCTGGAGTAATTTTCATTGCCCTGAAAGAGCTAGTTCAAAGCAGTTTTTTAAAAGTGGAAGCATTTTCCCAATTTCATTTTTTTGTTAAGCAAACTTTATATACTTTAATAGTGTCAGCAGAATCAAATATCACTAAATTTTCTCCAGTGACACAAATGAAAAGGTAAATTTTACTGTAATTGTCAAGTCAAGATTTCAAACTTTAATAGAAACAGAATTTTATCTTAGGCAAATACTAAAAATGCATGCATGTAAATATTTACACATACCTATGTTTATATACACGTATATACATTTGTATATATGAATGCACACACGACACAGAAATTGACTAATCTGTCTATTTATACTTAATTGCTACCCCAACATCAACCAGTGGTACAACCTTGGTAATACTCTTTTTGTGACCTAAATGTACAGGCATAGCAAGAAAAAGCAGGATCTAAAACAGAATTAAGGGATAAGAGAAGAGGCTCCCTTGGGTATTAGAAACTCTTTTTATGATAAGTATAACTAAAGATATATTAAATATCTCTTTACTGCACATAAAAATATTGCATGCACTTTTTCAAAACAAGTTCCGAAGCTACATCATTAAAAATGTTTATCTCAAATAACCAATTCAGCATACAACAGTACCAATAGCTTCAATATTTCATTAATTGACAATGATCAACAAAGAAATAAAAAAAAGATTCAATAAATGAATTTTCATAAAGTTGTGTGTCAACTGCATGATAAAAATCTAGGTTTTGTTTTTTTTTTTCATAAATTCTTATATATAGGACTTGTCTTTTCTTGGCTCTAAAACCATATATTTTGGCAGTGTATCTTTACATAATACAGCTTAACACAAGGTCAACACTCAGAATTAACCTTGTTATTTTTCTATACACACATACAAAAATGGGTTTTCACATTAATTGATTGCTTTTATTAGAGACTATAAGCACAAAATAATCTCCTCTCAACCTCCTCCCTCTGCCAAGAGTACTGCCTGCACATCTGGCACACCAGTCCATGCTGAGAGGGGAGCAGTGATGCTTTCCTCATATCAACATCCCAGACTCCTGAGAGGACTAAGAGTGACACACATCCATCACAGACATTTCACTACACAGTTAGATATGATGGCCATCATCTCTCAGGGCTATCATTAAGGTTTGCACATGTTTACTGATTTCTTTTGTCATCATGTGCATCTTAAGTGTTAAAATGCCATCACTGCAGGCTTTGCAGTCTGGCACTTTCCATATTCCAGATACCACTGCTGGTCTCATGAGTGCCTTCTGTTTCTGGGTAAAATTGCTGAGGATGTGTCTCATCCTCTTGCCTGACAGAGCCCAAAGATACCAATCCTTCTTGCAGAGATACATCAGTAATTCTTACACAATAAACCTATATTAGTCTCAAAAACTGTGTTTCACAAAGTGGTGCTGACAAGTTGGGGTACACAGGAAAGCAGCAGCTTTAGCAAGTAGATGTCAGCTGAAACACATGACTACAACCAAAGAAACATGAATAAAGGGTTTTGGAATTTATCCCTCTATTTTCATGTTTTATTACTGCTCCAATGTAATTCAGTAAGTAACAATCCATCATAAAACCACAGTAAATATGGTTAATTGGCATCTATTTCACTCTTCTAATATAGTGTGCTTCTGTATCTTAAGGAACCTCCTAGACGATTAATAATTTTTTTTCCCTCTCTCACACTAACAGATCTAGGGCATTTTACTTTCCAAAGCTCTAAATTATATTACATGCTGTACCATAACTGATACTATTCATAACACTCCACATAGAAGAGATAAATATTTCTCAAAATGTCACATATATTTTGGATGACGTTCAAAATTATTTCTGTATAGGAAGCATACTGCAGATATTGTTTTAATTGTTTTTATCACTCTAAAGAAGGACTAACATGTCATTTAAGCATTTCTTTTTATAATTCAGACAATATTATTGGAGGGTGTTTGGTCTGCTTCATCTGGAATTACCTCATCTGTTGTACGCAGGGTGTTTAATAAAACAAGAGATAAAGTCACACATCAGCAGACAAACTTAATTCACTTAAAACACTAAATTCCATTAAGACCCTAACAGTGACCTTCAGGCAGTAAAAGTTGAAGAGGGGGAGATAATCCACACAGAATACTCACACTGAGCAAAACGTATACTGTGATTAGATTAAAAAAATAAGGAGAAATTTCCTCACTGACTATGTGAATAAGAGTATTTATTTAGTACAAATTCCACTCTGTCCTCTTCTGAATGTCACATTTTAACAGATAATGGTTTCAGAGCTGGAAGCTCCTGAATTCATCTATATTACACTAATTTAACACATGTTGTCTTAGAAAATATATAGAAGAAATATTGATTGCATCAACCTAACAATTCTAAAGAGATCTAAAAAGAAGACTGAAGGAATTGAAGAACTCAAATTTCAAAAACTTTCACATGCTTTGAAAGAGATTAAACCGAGAAGGTTGTGAGCTGTGTGGGATTTTACTTCTTCCCCATCTCTTTCTCATGGTAGGAGAGCAGAATATCCCTAATAAGAGTGATATAATTAGCAGTCTGTGCTGTTTAGCCATTCTCCCTGTGATCCGGTGACTGTCACACAGCTTACATGAAAAAAAATTAATTAATTTTTCTCACGTATTCCCAACTCTATTTTATTTCTCTGCAGTTTTAACACGTTAACTGTAGATACTATGTGTAATTTTTTTCTTCTCAATTCTGCCTAGACATTGTGTTTTCATTTGAAGCTTCACAAATAATTAAAAGAAGCAGAAATAATAGTTAAACCTACTGAAATGTAAGGTACTTTCAATCATACTGAACTGAGGAAAACAACAAAGAAATTGCCAATAAGTGAAAATTCTTTTCAGAACTCCTTCAGCCATGGAGTACTCAATTTTTTTTTTTAATAATTGACTGAATCTCCTCAAAATCGCTGCTGTTCTTATTTTCATGTTATTGAATTCTCAGCTGAAGGCAATGGATAACAGAACTTAGTCTTACTTCCATAGGAACCAAAAGGGTGTATTAGGAAAGAAGGAAGAGTCCAGAACTTAATAAATAAAAGAAAAAGCTGTATTACTTTTTGGTGTGTTTCTGTACATATAAGATCATTAAAATATTTTATTATTAGCCATTTTACATAAAGAAACCATTGAAAACTAACTTTATTTTAATGTTTCACAAGTAAAAGAAGAAAATTAATAATTAATATGTGAAGAAATCATTTTTCTCTGTCTGCATTTTTCTGCTAAAAGCTGAAAAGCATTTTGCAAATATTAAATATCCCTCTAAGGTGACTCTTTCTATTATTGACATATTTAGAAGAATTGAAGCAAGAAAAGTGCCAGTGACTGCTGAAAGTCAGAATGAATGGCAAAAAAGAGTATTTCAAATTCTAAAGTCCTGATTACCCACCCACAGTCTTCATCACACAATGATGCTCCTCTTTCTCTATGAAGACAAGATGATTTACCACTGCCTTCTCAATAATTGGAATATTCATAAGCAATTATAGCTGTGTTCAAAGAATGTTCTTGGACTTAAGCTCTTGAATAAAACCATTACCAAGGATTAAAAAAAAAAAAAAAGAAATCACATTTTCACAGAAAAATACCACATGTTCACTTTACCACGGTGTTTCAACTCTATTCATGAAATTCATAAGTTGTACAGCAGATTTACTACATCTTCTGTTTTTCTGGAGAACTGAACTTGGATTCCAAATAAGAGTTAAAATTACTGTGATCCTGTTGATGCAGAGCCACAAACCTAATTAATTACCAAATTATCTTTCCAGTTTTACATATAAATCCTGCAATAAGCATCAAGGAAAAAAACAAACAAACAAAAAAATTCTTCAAATATACCAGAGGAAATGTAAACAATTCACAATATGGGAGCAAATTGAAAGAGTAATAACTTAGAAAGCAGACAACTTCTCTACTTCAAAAGTTATCCTTTTAAAAAGTTGTATTTTGTCAGTGCTTCCTCTTGAATGCAATAGTAAGATTTTGCTTGTTTTACTTCAGTCTAAATGCACAGAACCTCCAAAGAGGTTTCACCAAGTTTCAAACAGGATCCTGGAAATCTAGAATTCCAAATCGAAATAAAAGTAAGTCCAGTAAACAAGCTGTTGCTGCCACAGTATCTCTTCTCTATACTGGTGCAGCAGATCCCAGCACCATCCTGCACTAGCACAGAGCTTGGAATTCCCTTTGCTGCACCGAGAGCTTTATCTCAGGCAGAGAAGGAAACAGCAGGGCAGCTGTATGCCAATCCCATCCTCCAGTCCTGGAGCTGCTGAGTGAGCATCCAGCTCCAGCGTGTCTTGGCAATGTCTGGGTGGAAGCAGGGGCACAGGCCAGTGCTTCTGCAGCCACCAGCCAGCACAGCTTTTCCAGGCAGCCCAGCTGCTTTGCAGCAAAGGGAAGCAGGAGCCATCAATGAACGATTGCTTTCTGTACCCGGAGACTGCAGCCTTTAGTGAATTAATGTGCTTTAAAATTCCACCCACACCAACCTGGTTCTAAAGCAAACCTGGAAGACTTTGTGCCAGTGATCCTCAGGCTGAAAGAATTTAATTTAAAACCCAGTTGCACACACTCATCCTGGAAGCAGTCACAAGACACCTCCCTCCCTGGCAGACAGCTGGGTAGGGCAGTACCCTCACAGAATTCCCTAAAACGTGCTGGTGGCACCCAATGAAGTGTGGACATCAAGGTCACCTGTGGACAGGGCCAGGAGGGATGTGGGCAGCACTGCTTCTGGCAAGCCTGAAGGCAGCCACTCGTTGGGATGCAGAGTTTGGAAAAGGTTGATGATAAGTCCTGGGAGCACAGGAAATTCACTGAAAAGTGAAACAAAGGGTGACATTCCAGCTTCAAAGAGTAAATGGCAAAACCCATATCAAATATCTCTAAAGTCTCCTTACTCTAAGAAAACAAGAGATGTGCTGCTTATAAGCAAGTTAAATCAAGGTAAACATTTGTATTACCAAAAAAAGTGAACTTTTTGTGTCCATGGGTGGGCACATACTGATAAACTTTATTATGAAATAAATATTACTAACTTTGCAGAAGGTAACAGGAAATTACAAGACAGCTATACATACACACAGATTCTTAAATTTGCATGGAATCTTCAAAGAAGTTGATGGTGTCTTTTCTCTATTGAGTAAAAATTATGCATTGTTTAAAACTAATGATTTCTAAGTGGTAGAATCTGATAAAAAAGGACTAGTAGTGGTTATCTATCCAGGTAAGTTTATTTTCTGGCAGTTTTAAGAAAAATCAGATTTCCTATGTGGATTTATTTCAGGTGTTTACAATAATCTAAGTTGTGGAAAGTATTTCAGATGAGAACTAGAACTTACTGGCACCTGCTTAATGAAGCAATAGAATTTCTCTTTCAGTGTCTAGGTATAATAATAGGTTTATTTCTCACTAGAATTTGCTCTTAATAATGAAGTGGACAATGGTAGCCACTGAAAGCCATGAAATCCAAATTTCAACTTCAGTTCAATATGCTTTCCATGTGAATATGCTGTACTTCACCTAGAACCACACTTTAAAAATCCACAGGTAAATAAAGAGTTTAGATGTGAAAAAAAAAATCATTGTGATTTATTTTTGGCAAAGAATATAATGCTTTTTTTTGATCTATGTGACTTGTGTTTTCCCTTACAAGCACTGTGTGTCCATCATTCTATACATTCTGGAGCATGCATGATGCATTGGAGTAAAGCAGCTGCTGGTCAAGAACTTCTAAGCTGGCAGCTGTGTTTTTCTGACAGACCTTGGGAGTTAGATGTTTATTGAGTCCTTGCTGGTGGATAGAAGCCTGGTTCATAATACTCCAGGATAATCTCTGTGAAGTCAACTTTTGAAATAAAGCAAGATAGGCTCTGGATGTGAGTTGTAAGAAAAGTGACAAATATAGAAACTTCTAAAAATTTCATCATGATTGTGAAGCAATTGGAAGGGGAAAGCACTTGATGCATTATGACATGCTATATTTTACTAAACTTCATTGCATTTCAGTTTTAGGTACTTGTGAACCTCAGTTTTTTCTTTAGAGCTGGATGAGAATAAATAAACACAACCACCATAAACTAAAAGGGACTGAAAAAGACAAATCCTTTCAATTTGAACAGAAATATGGGAAGCCCACCTTTCAACTTTTGCCTTGTAAAGTTACTATCTTAGAAAACAAGTAATCAAATGCAATCAAATAGAGAATTGCTCCAGATTTGGTGGTAATTTGTTGCTATATAAGAAGCAGTGGAGCAATAAATTTAATACAAAGGAAAATGCAAAACTCTTTAGCCCAAGAGAAGATCTGAACTGAAACAAAACTTTCTATGGGGTTACTAAAGAATTCAGCTGATAATTTTCTACACACTTCAAGGTTTCATTTCCACAGATAAAATTGCTAAAATCACCTTTGAAATCAATGGAAACAGTCTGAAGGCTTTGGCAGGACTCACAACAAGCACTTTGTTAACCTCCAATTTCTCCATCATCAGCAGAGTCTCTTTGCTGAAGAACTGGTCCAATATGCAGTTAAGTTACAGTTTAGTACAATAGATGCACAGAAAAGTATGTAAGAGGATATCCAAGGTAAAGCAGAGATACAAAAGAAGACAACATGTAATAACTATAACTGCATAAGGTGAGGAGTACTTTCACAGCATTGTTCTTCCTATTGGTACAATTGCCTTGTATTTAAGCAATATATAAAGTGACTCTTAGCCCTAGGGAGTTCAGTTTTGGAGAAATGAAACATACATGCAACCCTGAGAAAAGATAATGAAGAATGAGTCCCAACAGATTGAAAATTCAAATGCAGATTAATTGAAAAAGCTGAAAACCAGAGGAAAACATTTTTTACCAATTATTTCAGCTTTTGATATAAACAAAGATGAATATTTCTCAAGTTTCTGCCATTAATAATGTTGCTGTAAAGCTCAAGTATGCAAAACAAAATTAAATAAACAGGACTGATTCATCATTACACTCAAGTTGTTTTGCAGTGCTCTGGCGAAGCAGTAAATGCAGAAAAAAACATGTTGTTAGACCAACTTTATGGCTGTTCTGCATCACCAAAGTGGCACAGAGCAACTTATCACAGACAAGTAGCACAAAACAATTTGAAAAACCTCTTTCTTATTCTTCCCATCTCTGTTCTCTCTTGCTTTCCCTAGGAGCTGCACAAGACTAAGAAAACTGGTTACCCTCCTGCTCCTTTGATCCCTTCTGTACTTAAAGCCATATACAATTACTTCCATGTTGCTACTCACCCCCACAGCTGCTCCTCAACGCAAAGCTGGTGAGCACCGAAGACAATCGCAACCCTGACTCCTGTTCTACAACTGTGCCGGGCTGCAACCCAGCACAGAGCCAGGGCAGCACTGGGATCACTGAATATAAGCTCTACAAACAGATGAACAATTCTAACAATGTGTTACTAAGAGCTGTAACTAAAACAGCAGGGAAAAACCCCCAAAACACAAAACCAAAAGGCAAAACCTCTGGAAACGAATGTGCCTGCAATTTGTAGGACACTGCTCAGCAAAGCACTTACAGTGCCATGACTGAAGTTGAGCTACCTGAAGCACTTCAGCACACTTCACTTTCAGATGGAAACTCTTATGAGCAATGACAATTCCTAGGAGGTGAGAAAGGAGCATCCACTTCTGCACTAAGCACCCAGGAGATGAGGAAAACAGAACATGCAGCAAAGGTGGCAGGGACAGAGCAAAGGTACTAAATGCACTTTAGGCCAGCGTCGTGTGAGACAAACTGATCCACAGCTCCTCAGTTGCAAGGATGCAGTTTCCCTTAATATACTTGTCTAGCTGACTGCCAGCCCATTTCTGAGGTGGGAAGTGAACATGAACCTCCTTACCCATTTATTTTCTTTAGAACAGCGAAAAAACACCTGTTCTCCAGGCCAGGAGGCAACAAGGTGACGTGCCCAGCTCTGCACTTTCACCAGCTCACCCTTTACTCACTCTTTACATTCACAGCCTCATTGTGGCTCTCTACTTTGGCACTGCTGTATCCACAGTAGAAGCACCAAGCCCACATTTCCTTACACTGGGATGATTTTTTCCAAGTTCAGTACCAACTAAATTTATGTTACCTACTGAAATAAAAATCATATTTTCCTGACACAGAGAAAAGAAAAAAGTGCTTGGTATATGCTTTATCCCCTACTAAAAACAAACAAACAAAAAAAACCAACTACCCAGCAGTAAAGTTCTGTTCTTATTAAAGCCTAGGGGAGATTAAAAGCCATGGAAAAATACACAGTTAAATAAAGTCTCCACCTACAACTGCAGCAGGAATAATACACAGCAAGATTTAGATGCAAATATGATGGTCTAGAACCCCACATAAAGAGTTTAAATTCACTGGCATACAGACAAGGAAGACATCAACAATGATCTCTGAGTGAATGATTTTCAAAACCACATTGGATATATTTACTAACTAACACTTAGGAGAAGACAATATTTACTATCTAATATTAGACTACAACCCTCCAATGTTTTACAGCTACAGAAAAAACTACAGGCTGGAGAATGAAGACTCCAGGTATACAGGAATAAGGAGGCTGATACTGAAAAATTTTGAACAGTTCAGTTCTCACATCATCAAGGCTTGCATTACATGTGCTTGGTACTCCTGGAGATTTGTCTGAGGGCTCCCAGTCCCAGGTTTTACCCACTCAGGCAAGGCTTCCATTAGACTCAATTATAGTTTAATATTGGTATTACTAAGGTATACCCTAAAGACACTGATCTGTTCAGTCACTGGCAGCATTTTCAGCTCAACTGATAGATAAATCTACAGCATTTAGAAATCTGAAAAGCATTTATATGATTTTCAAGAAAATTATGCACATACATTGAATCATTCTCTCCTGACATCTTTTCATTGGCTGTGATCACACTCCTTTGAAATGAGAAAATATCACAACTGTGAATACATGATTAAGTTTAATTAGCAAGCACCTACAAATCAATTATTAGAATGTCACCTAATTAGCTGGAATAGTAAACTGTAAGCAGCTGAGAGAAATTTAAGAGCGGAATGAGAAAACAAACAGTGCTAAGCACACATGAATTCAGAGCCAAGTTCAGCACCACTGAAGAAGAATGAAGATGGGGTCTAGGAAGCTCTGACATGTCTTCCAGTTCATGTAATGAGGATATGAAATAATTTCTGTAAAACTACACAGGTCCTCACTCTGAGCACAAGAACCAGCAAACAGAGCTGTGCCTAGGTGTTGTGTTACAGCACTGTGCTGCTCCATAGCACACAAGCTGAGGACTTAGGTGATTTTATTTTTTATGTTTTAAAAGTGTTATATCATCTGAAAGATTATTTTAGCCATATTTTACCAGGCTACATATACAGGAATATGTTTTGCCATCCTGACCTCTATTTTTTTCCCTATTACATCTCCCTTCTAAATCTTGGCTCAGATACGGAAATACCAAGAGGATTTGGTGGGCAGGGCAGCCAGGCTATTGACACAATTACAGTTTCTTTTGTTGAAATGGATGGGATTCTTGCAAGAATACCTATGAACACAATTTTGACTGGAACAACATAATTCATGGACAATATGATAAAGAAGCTCTGAGCCACTTCATTGTTACAAAAGTTTTTTAATACTGGGGAATGCACATCATAAATCATTCTAGTTTAGGATGAAAAGATTTGATTAGAATTTGCATTTCCTGACAAGGTTATTGCATGAGCAATGCATCATACGCTGCTCAGGGTGGAGAGTAGGTGCTGGTTTTGGGGCAGCGTAGTTGGACGATTCTGGTTATTTGGCCCTGACAGCAAGTATGCTGCTCAATTTCTGGAGGAAAAAAGTCCCAGATCACCCCTCGGGGAATCAGGCAGGAAAGGAATTGAACTTACATTGTATTTTTTAAATATGAGCAATATGTAAACAACTATTGAAGGGAAAAAAAAACTCAGCCAAACCACTGAACCACCAAATACATTTCCTTTCCTTTCCTTTTGCCTTCCTCTAATGAAATACCTTACAGAAGGATCTTTATTAATATTTTTTTCCAATACTGCTATTTAAAACATTGTCTTTCTTTATAACAAATGGAAAAACACTACTCATGGAAGTAGGAGTTCTAAAAATTCCAGTGTGCGGTTGCTCTTTATATGAAAAATAATTTATTATTTTAATACGCAGTGCATAGAATAATTCCCTTACGTATTAGTGCTTCTGACTTGATATGAATTTGGCTTTCTTCCTTCCTCTCTTCTCAGTTTTTCTCATCTAACAAAACTGTATCAGGACAAATGGTATTATGCAATGTACCTTATAATGTTCCTAATGTAAAAGCCTGTCTTAGTCTGCTTTCACAGAGATTTCTGCCTATGTTTTAACAGAGGTAAATGAAAGAAAAATTTGGAACGTTTGAAAATCTTTATAAAAAGCTTAATATCGCATATATTCATAACAGCGAAAAGTGAAAATACATTTTTAGAAAGTGAGTACTTAAGAATGCTTTGTCTGAAGTACAAGTTTTAAACCAGACCCAAAGCCTGCCAGCCATTATTTTGAAAACCATCAGGCAGTGAAGACAGCCATGGAAATGGTTGGGGTAGTGAGCTGGCAATTTCAGCACCACTTAGGCTTTCTCCCGGCTTAACTGTACATCAAACTTGGCCTTCAGGAAGAAGAAAACATTTGATTCTACATCTTAGTCTTTCAGAAGGCTATTCAGAAAAGAACAAGAGCTAAATGCTACGATCACCTCAGACTGTGATACAAGGGTTTCTGTGAAAACTACCAAAGTATTTACAATATGATCTGCATTTCCCATGGAACAGAGAAGATAAAAAACTACGATCTGTAGAAGGAAGTGTTCTCAGTCTTGTAGTATAAACTAGTGCCCTTTTTTTCTGAGGAAGGCTATTACCAGAACAGTAATCATTTATGCAAACTGCATGCTAAGTTTTGGAACCCATTCTTGACATGAATATCTGGCAAGGCATATGATAAGAAGGTCTTTAATGTAAAAGCCAGTTTATTAAATGATTACCTCAGTCTTTAATTGTAAAGGATTGCTGTGTCAATTTCCTGGACGAATCAATGTCTATTTAAGAACACATGTTTATGTTGTTTTCTACAAGTTGATTTTGCTTATGAAATGATGCTCCTTACTGAGGACATAATTTTTTTTTCACAATATGAGAATGATTCATAGCCATATTTTTGCCTTGATCAGAATTTATTATTTTGCTTGATGTATCTCGCACCACACTGATGGGTCAGCCAGCCAGAATGTCTGTCATGCTAGAAAAAAAAACAAGCAAACCCTCCTGTTGTATTGACAGTACAAACTGTTCATTAAAAGAACGCATGACCAGAAAAAAATAAAGCAGGTGGAGAAAAGATTTTTTGCTAAAACAAGCAGCTGAAATCCCTTTCAGGCTTATCAGCTTGAATTGAGGATTATCTATTCCTCATGCAACACTAAATATGATAAAGGAAAACATACTGCCTGTTTCAGCATTCACAGTAAGAGAAAATGCTTCTCTTTGAGCTGAAATAAGAGCACCAAGAACATACTGCATCTGCTAAGTACTTTTTACAGGCAAAACCCCATGATCCAAGGAATAAACAGTTTTGCCACATTAGATTATTACATTACCAGTACTGTAACAGATTTCAAGAAGAAGCTGTCATAAATTTTCTCCTGGATTTAAGAACAATGCAGTGAGAATAGCATGTTATCTACACAAAACTAATGTGATTCCATGACAGGCCCACACAGCTGCTCCTTCAAAGCCTCCACAAACTGAGAATGAAAACAGAGCTTATCCCCTAATTCCACATAACAGTTATTACATTTTTAATACGCAGAAAGCATTTCCTCCTCTTCCCTTTGACAGGCATGTGCTGAAAGGATGCTCCAAAATATTTTTCAGGATTCTGGTGACAGAGGGATCCCTGACTTACATAGGTCAGCTGTCATGGCACAATACTAAAAATGTCAGATGAAGCAGTCAGAATTACCCAGTGACTTGATAAAAATAAGCTTATATCAGATCTAATCCAGAGACTGTGTACTGATAGGTATGGTTTAAAGAAATGGCAAATATGACAGGTCCAAAAGGACAGCTGAGGAACAAACTATGAATTTAGTCTGCTATACCTATTAACTTGAGTAGTATAGAAATGTACTTTTACTGTTCCTGAGCCTTGTAAATGAGTACTGTGAAATTTATCATATCCAGAGTTGTCTTTTTGAGCAATATGCATAATATTTATGCAAATACAATTACAATTATTTTGAAAGGATTGGCATAAATTCCAAAACTGTCTCTCCAGAGAGGAATCTCCCAAATGAGCTTTAGCTTCTCAATATGAAAAGAAAATTCTATTTACTCTTTGCTAATTTACAACCTCTTAAATTTACTTAAATAATGAAACACCATCCATGAAAAAAGAATTCCAAGAAACGCCTCCATAATATAGCCTGTGGCTCAGTGAAAAACACAGCATCCCTAATGAATAAACACTGAGATTTTTCTGAAGAGTGAACAATCCATAAAAATCTCAAGAAAGTCTTGCACACATAGAAGTATGTATATTATCAAGCCAGTCAGCCCTATTTTTTGCTCCTCCCTGCAAAGCCATGAGGCTTCTACTCCTGGATGTAACCATGCATTCTTAGACCTTTTGGGCAGTTCCTTTTTTGAGCTGCAGCATTTTCTGTCTGCTATTTAATTTGGAAAATGTTTGGGTTTTAGGATCCATTAATACTGCTCTAGTAAAACAAGATAGCTAATATTGCTTTCATATCCTTCGCTGCAATCAGCAATAGTGAAACAACTGCTACTTTTTCTATTATATTAACTGTATTATCTATAAGTCAGCAAAAAGTAAACACAGGATGAAAATTATCTTATTTTTAAAAGAAGTTATAATGAGCAGTATTTCACAAAATTAAAATTAAGCTTTTGGGTATACAACCATAGGATTTTAGTATCAATACTTAAGGAAATATTACACAAACAAAAAGAAACATTTTGCCATATTCTCTTGAGAAATAAAGTTTAGCAAAAAAATAACACACATTACAATACAGCTAAATCATCTGTCATGTTTGCATAGATTAAAAGGCAGGAAATTCTAATTATAAGTGCTAAGGTGTAGCAGTAAAATAAAGATTACTCTGGCACTGGTGTAGAGGCATAAGTGATTCTATGTCTGCTCTTTATTACCACTTGTAGAACCGCTAACATCAGTGATTAGGGATAAATAGATACATTTGCCTTTATTTAAGAAGTAGTCCCTCTGCTAAGTATAAATTCAGAACACAGCAAATACCACAATAAAGCGTTTCATTAAGTAGGCTCTTTCTGAAACAGCTGGAAGGCCACGGAAAATTGAACATCTTTCCATCCACCTGAATAAAACTAAAAACCCAAACAGCATAAACTATCTCGATTCTCAGGCACATGCACACAACCGTGAGTTTGTGGTAAAAAGACAATCTCCATCACTTCCTTGGAAGACACAAAATGAAGGAATATCCTTCCATAGTCTCTGCTGAGGAATCTGTCCAATACTCAGTCTTCATAATTTTTTTTATTTGTAATCTTATTGCACACAGTAGTTCTTCAGATATTTACTAACCAATACTAATATGTCGATGAAATGCTGTTTTGGCACTAAGTCTTGTTTTAAACTGAAAATGAAGACACTTTAAATTCTGCCATAGATTTTGTGTATACAAAATCAGGATCCAAATCCAATCCAAGAGACTGAAGAATTACATTCATTCACAGAAATATATAAATACTCTGAACCTAGTGACACAGCCATGTGCAATGTAGGTACCACCACATTTACTCCATATTCAGATGTAAACTGAATGTCTCTGGGTTCCATGCAATGATAAAATAATGGTTCTTGTGAAAGCCCAGATCAGTGGTCAACCCAGAGCTTCATTCATTCATTCAAGCCCAGCAGTCAGGATTTAACAGGAACAAAGGATGCTTCATTCTTTCTGGAGTGTGAAAAGAAATGGTGGAACATCAGTTTATTGCTGTGATGTGTGATATGTCCAGTGCAACGGGTATCTACCTCTACCTTTAGAAAAAAGACAAGGGATGAAGCATGTTACATTACTTTGAATCTTGGAAATAAGAACTTCTTGGAACTTCTCTTTGGTGGCAGATTGGTTGGTCTGTCAGCTTTCTCCAGTTTCAGAATATAACTTTCTAATGTGGCTGCACTACAATTACAATCATTTAAATCAAGGATACTGTGGGCTTCTGCTTCCTCAAGTCACCAGTCAGGGTCACTGTCCCATCACCGCCACACCTGCGAACCAGAGGAGTGAACTGGAAAATAATCACTGTTCATAGGATTACACTGTCTGTACTCGAATGTGAAATGATTCCCAGCCTACCCCTGGATGTTGGCATTAAACATAATGTAAGCCTTAAAGAGTCAATCTTCTGTTGTATTTCAGGGAAAAAAATCAGGGCCACAGGCTCACACAGAAGAGTGGAATGCAGAGGGGCTGTGAAAGCAGTGCTCTCCTGAAGAAGAAATGGGATATGCCCCAGAAGTTGAAAGACAAACCTACCATGAGGAAAGCACCCCAAGTTCCCAACCTGACACCTCAACCATTACTTTCTCATGGAAGATTTTAAGGCAGTTTAAGAAGTAGCCCTTGCCCATTACGCACATTTTATGGCCTGTAGTCCATAAAATAAACTGTGAGTCATGGAAACACTATGAGCAACTAAAAGTCACTTAAATTAAAGAAATAACAACTTAAACATACCTTAAAAATGTAAATTTAGATACAATCTCTAGGAAAAGTGAAGCTTCAGATTCTATAACCCAGTTTAAGGAACACTAGAAGGTGGAAGCGTAAATGTTAACAGCAAAGCTGTATTCAAATTAATTCCTTGTGCAGAAAGGCTCAAAAAGGGTCTTCAAGAAAGATAAATGTGGGAGAGGAGAGGGACTGCACTTTCAGGAGGGTACCTAGAGTAGATGTACCCCAAACCTGGAGCAGTTTAATTGAAGCAAAGGTCGCTGTCATCCCTCACCCCTCAGGCCTGAAGCGATTAATACCAATGGTGGCAGCCCCTTGCAGCCTCCTGTGGTCTCACACATGGTGGGTGCAAGAGCAGGGACATGGCACAGGGCTGACCTGGGATAGGGGCAGAGCTGATGCTGAGTCTGCTCCTTCCAGGAGAGCTGCCAGGGCAGAGCAGTTCTGGGGTGGGGATGCCCTCACCACATTCACATGCTATCCATGGCAAGCAAGAAGGAGCCTTTGATTTTCTACAGATAATACCATTCTTGGTGAAACTTGCTGAGAGCAGTCTCAGTCTAACTTGAGAGGCAGGAGGCACATTATTCCTCAAGAAGAAAGTATTTCTCATAAATAGTGTGCAGAACAGAATCCTTGCAACTTGGAGAAAACCTAGGTTGCTCAGAAAAAAAGATGCACCTCTAACCAAGCCATGAGAGTAAACAACTGAAAAGGTCAAGTCCCAGCATATAAAGAAATCTCACAGGTGCGAGCTAAAACCCTTCTGCCACAGGCAGGTGGATGGAGGCAGCATTAATTTCTGAAATGCTCCTGGGGATTTGACAGGCTAAAGTGTCATCAATCTTATAAGTCTGCAGAAGCAGGAGACTTTTTTGGGGAAGCCAAATAAGTGAAATATTGACCATTTCCTAAACAAAACTTCCATTCTATTTACTGAGATTTCAAGTGAGGTTTAGATATAATTTATTGAAGGAATTCAAATTCATTTACTGTGAAGCCTTAGTCACAGGATTTTAGTCTACATCTTTCAGTCCTGTCTCATTTGTTATGCTGCTGTCACTCCCACTCCTCTTCCTTCTCTGGATCAACAATGTTGTGGAGGGAAAATCAGGTCATTTCAAAAGACCTTAATTTTAACTGAGAGCTGACAAAACCCCTTCAAGTGTACCAAAAAAGCAGAAAACACTGATATTTGAAAATGAAAAGCTTTTAAAAAGAAAAAAAAAGTCCTCAAGGACAAATAAAACCTATTGTCCTGAAGACCTCAGAGGACAAAATCCTTTAAAGCCATTAATATTTTGGCATCAGTTTGCAGTTATTAAAATCACGCTTGACTGAAGTTTTTTCCATTGTAATTTCATTGTTTTTCACTGTGTATAAAGACACTACACAGAATTCAATAACTTTGTTTGATTATCTGCTACTTAGCTCAAAACAATGCCCTAAAAGAGAGGAAAACCCAAATCCAAAACTCCTTTCAAAAACACATAAAATTGCCCCCTAAAAAACCCAACCTTCCCAGAAATATAAAGAGGGAGTAGCACAGAGTCCTTTCTTTGGTTTTCTCTGGCAACTTTCCCTGGGGTCAGGATTTCAGAGGAGTCACCAAAACAGATGCAGAATAAAACAAATGATTCAAACTGCAGATCTTTTCATTTACATGAAAATATTCAGGTTATCCAGGAGGAAGGGGAGCCCCTTGCTCTCTGAAGGCCACAATGCTTTAGATCTGCAAATACTGCTGCATTGGTGCTTTGGGCAATGCAGGGCAGCACTGCTGGGGACAACCCAACCACAGTGCCTCAGACCTGTGTTAGGACACTTTGGGAGCAGGAAGAATGTGTTCTCTTCAATAAAAGATTTTCCTCAAACTTGTATTGAAAATACAGTTTTTCCTCCAGCTACAGTAAGTGCCAAAGGCTGATGACTGAATACAGCAGAAAACTCATGAGTGAAAATTATATTTCCCTTTATGATGTTTCTGTTTATTCTGCATGAAAGATATGCTAGAGATCCCATCTCCCTACTCAGCATTTTCTGGTGGTTCTTTTAGACACAGTCTCACACACTGTGATGGCTTTTTAGGTGCCATTTCCTATATAATTTAGAAGATGCTAGGTTTACAGTTAAGCATTTGTAAGAAAGTACAGCAGCCAAAACCACAATTTTTCAATAAACAGTGTCCTGCAGAGAACAGCTGGTTAAGTCTTGACATGTCTAGGGCTTATGGTCTTGTGAAAAGATTAAAACAGAGTTTGAATTAAAAATCAAAAGCAACTATTTCAAATAATTTTACATTTGAGGCACGAAATATTTTGTATACATGTATTTAGTGGAATAATAAAACATGCAACATTATTTGAATATTATGGTCTTTAAAATTATTCCATGATTATAAAATAGTTGATCAGACAATAATTTAGTCCTGATAGTTACATTTTTCCCAGCTCTGTGATTGATCAAAATACAGAATTAACTATGAATGACGCATAAATAAGTTATGGTCAAAAACATGTATTTGAAAATGCATACATGGATCCAAATCAGTTCAGCTGTAACTGAAAGAGCACCAATAGATACAGTTTTTGGGCTTTAAGATTAATTGTAACATCTGGAACATACTGAATACCATTTGATAAATCCTGGGATTAGGGAATTTTTTAAACTTTCTTATTACAGACAACATATAGTTTCATGAGCTAAGTTTTGGCTTTCTCCTTGTCCATATAAAGCAATACATGTTCAGTTTCTGTGAAATAAGCTTTCATTATAGACATTAGTTGAGAAACCTACCAAAGATTAGTATCTTTATTGTATATGCTCACTTATATAATC
This sequence comes from Thryothorus ludovicianus, assembly GCA_013397245.1. Taxonomy (NCBI): domain Eukaryota; kingdom Metazoa; phylum Chordata; class Aves; order Passeriformes; family Certhiidae; genus Thryothorus; species Thryothorus ludovicianus. Next base: position 171,600 of record VZTB01018367.1, read on the forward strand.
ACATCCTGAATGTTCTAGGAGAACAGATGAATGAAGAGAAAGATGAATTTTCCACGGCAAGATGAATTATTTAAAAAAATAGAAAATTTGGGATTGTTGATAACTGTTAATTTCTCACCCTTTACACTTTATTTAAGGACTCTTCCCTGGCCAAAAAACCCCAAAATTTTAACAGTATAAAGCTAACTATTATAAACAAGAGCAGTAAGAGATAATACTAATTGTAAGCTTGGCACTGATTACAAAACCAGCGTCTACTATACATAAGGGAGACCTACTGTAAACAGCTCATAGAACATCCTATAAATTAGTTTCAATTATATATGTTTTCTATGCCATGCAAAATCTAGGAAAATGTTACTTTGTGTCTTGAAAGGCTTTCTGATGGTGAGTTCTCCAGGCACATCACATAGTTTTGTAAAGTCTACTTTTCTTTTTAATATTTCTATGTTTTTAATCGAGAGCAGATTATTTTGAATGATATCTAAAGAAGGGAAACATGCTGGATTCTTGCACAAGTGTGGATACAGCAAAATAATGATGTAGCAGCCCTATCCTGCAGGAGTAGGTTTTGACACTGCTCACGCCCAGTGCTTTGCTGGCGCTCACTACTGACACCTGAGTCTGCTTGGTGGTGTTTCTCATCCCAGAGTTGTTTGCTGCCTCCTGATTCCTGATGCTCTCTAGTTAAAATAATTAGATGTGTTTATATAATATCAGCACACAGTAAATCCTAACAAACAAAATCAAACAACCAAAAATAAAAAATGTACTTCAAAAGCAATATTTAGGCCAAGCTTACCTTTCATCAAAGTTCAGCAAAACAAAGTTCAGCCAAAAGTTTTTTGGCTTTTTAAGTTTTAAAATGTTGTAATTTTATATGAACACATATGGGTTATTGAATTTTTAATTTGTAATTTGAGATGATGGAGCAGGAAAGATCAGTAGAAAGAAGATTATTTTACATATCAGTTTTGTTTTGAGACAACAGTTTTCCCTTATTTGCACCCAGGGAGAAATATACAAGTGTTTTATTCCCATTTAATGAGAGTAAAAGGGGTAATATGTTCCTCTGAAATGGAATTTATAAAGCAGGAGGTTATTTGGTATCAACAAAGGCTGAAGATAGGCTGTCTTGATGACACATAATGAAAAATATGAATCTAGAGCTAAGTGTCTTTGAGAATTCTTTAAAAATCCCCCAAAATCTCAAAGAATAAAAACAAAAGGCCAAATAAATTCAATACAAATCCCCTTCTAATTTGAAAAGGGCCATGCAGGAACTCTCCTTTATGCTGAAGACAAATTCAGTACATATTTTATTACTAAATTCTGCTTTTATCATATCATAAGGTTATGAGGGGAACTGACAGAGAATTTGCCCATTTGACTGTTGTAAAGAACTGCATTCATCAGAAAGGCAGAGCTGCTTCCAAAGGGCACTAAGTGATGAAGCAGAATTGCAACTTGTGCACACCAACCAGGTACCAAACTGCAGTCCTCATGAGCCAGAGAGAAAAGCAACCAGCATGAACATATAGATCAACAAGCAGGAAAAGAAATGTCTTTGGAAGTGTGTAAGACCACTGAGCAACTTCCTGCTGCAACACAGTTCTGAAGTGTGTCAGTGGGTGAAACATTTCTGTCATTACTGCTTAGTTAATTAGCTGGAAAAATCCAGCCTCTGAAGCCTGAAAGCTCCAGAAGAGCCGTATTTTATTCAGTCTGGGCTTCCTGCTGAAACAATTCAGAGTTTCTGTACAGAGATGACAACACAGCTCACCTTTTGTAGTTCAAGGTTGAAGACCCTAATTAAAAATGCATTCTATATGTGCTCAGAATGTAGACGTACAATATGAAAAACAAACATCAGGTTTTAGTACATTCCCTGGTCTTGCCTTTTCAGTGTCAAAGACAGCCCAAGAGAAGCCTGCAAATATCCCCATGCAGCGAGACATCGCAGAGTAATTGGCATAATTCAAAATAATGTGGCCAACGTTAGTATGGTTTTCAGAGCACACCACATTAAATTGAAAGGGATCCAGTGTATTACCATACTACAGACTATTAAGGGATGTTAATTCATCTTGCACCTACCTTTAAGCATAGCTATAAAGTATGATATTAAGGATGATATGCAGAAGTATTTTATCATTATTTTCAGTTCTAATGTCTAAGCTGTCTGATTCCATTTGGTCAAAAATCCATTGGCGAGATGGTGAGTGCACAAGCCACTTAAAATCAATGCAAAGACCATTGCTGATGGTCCATTTAACGTTCCCCATTCAGCTAAACCTCTGGAAGCTGTAACAGTTCCACAGGCATAGAGAGTTTAGTGTGATGATCTGGAGGTTAATGCAGCGATGTGAAGCCCAAGGCCAGTTAACACACGGACTGTCCAGCCTGTCTGAGAAGTTTGGTAGATAGGGATGTAGGCTGCCAACTTGAACTGAACTCTCTAATTATCCCAGATCCAGCAATTCTAAGAGAGCCATGAGGTGTTTGTATGAAGCACATTATCTCGAGTGATTACACTGCAGCTATAGCCATCAGTTTATCACAGTCTGGTGGAAAAATATTCTGAGGCATATTTTGGAAACAGACCGATATTCATTTTACAGGACCTTTCACAATGCCACTGTGATCTTTTCACCTTGTTAACTGAAAGCTAAGAAGGAAAAACTGGTAATGAAAATTTTAAATTTACCTTGGAGATGAAATATATGTAATACAAAATATCCCTAAACTGCTAGTGTTGCATAGCAGTTTCATTTTATCAGATCTTAATTTACAGTTTGTTTTTTTTTTAAATATCTTTTGTATTTGTTATATTGGCTTATACTGTTATGGACTTGGAAATACTGGATTAGTGGTTAGACTTGATGATCATAAAAGCCTTTTTCAACCTAAACAATTCTATGATCCTATATAATTATTTTAGCAATGCTCTGGTTCTCCTTACCTAAAGAACCAATGGTGTAGACCAAGAAGTTTAGAAAAATGGAACCAACTAATCTCTAAACAATGATGGATTTCCTGAAAGGCTGCTGTTTTGGTATTAGCAAATTGTCTTCTACTCACACCTTTTCTACACGGTACTTTCATACTATTACTGGAGACATAGATGTATGCTGAAGATTTTTCTGAAATATACAGTGCAGAAAGCAATAAAGGTATTTGTGAGCTGGAAAACTGAGAAATGTTGATGATATGGGTAAAATTTTATTGGTTTTAATTTTTTAGCCCATATAAGCGACCAGAATTTTTATCTTACTAAAATTTTCCATTTTTTGCTCTTTCCTAGCTGACAACTCAGCCTCGTTATCCCTTTGAAAATATTTAACTCTGAGAAAGCACTGCAGTCCAATATTATAAGTGTAGAGACTTTCTTTTAAAAGGAAAACCTTACCAGCTTCAGTTACGTCACAGTCCTTTATTATGATGTCTCTAAAAATCAGGAATACCTGTAGCTGAGGCTTTTTTAGGTATATGGTCATGTCAAAAAACAAATTGCACTTATTCCTACAATTCTTTTTAGGAATTCTCAGTTTATTCACTGAAAAATGTTGACTGTAATCATCAAAAAATAATAGCTACTATTTACGGAAAGGAGCAGCCACTTGTTTCCAGTGCTGTCACCAAGGATCTCACAACTGCTTTCATTCCTCCAAGGAGCTTCATACAACGAGCACAACAGGGAATTATTGATTACATGAACTCTGCTAGCAAACAAGACTAAAACCAATACTAAGTAGCAGAGATTCAAAGAAGCCCTTGAAAATGCAAGCTGGCTTTAGGCACTTTGTAGTTCTGCAGTACCAGTAGACACTGGTCCTTATTCTTCTCATTCCAGACTTTACAATGCTGCAGGACTTGATGTCCCTCTTGAGATATGTTAGAGGGTGGCAAAAGGGAATAATTGCTTTTCCCTCAACGAAAAGACACATCAAAAAAGTATTCAGAGACAGAACTGCAGCAAAATGATAACAGCAGCCAGTTTTTCCAATTTCTTTACAGACAAAAATTCAAATTTTACTCTTATGAGATTTTTGGTTAGTGTAACTTTTACCTATTTTACGGATTTTAAGGAAAAAAAAATAAACTCCACAAAATTCATAACCATTTCTTTCTCTAAATAATTAATAGCAATTCAATGGGAAATAAAACTTTACTACAGAGAACTGAACGGTCCAGAGAACTATTGATTTACCTGAACTATTAAAAGAACTACTACTAATAAGGAACACAAAACATGCTGGTTCAGACTAGTAGGTATCAAATTAGGCCTTTTTCACTCTGGAAAAAAAACACTTAGATATCTGCAAACTATGCTACTCCAGTTTGCAGCGAAGTGTCATTTAGTCCCCTCAATGGCTTTGTAGACTTTAGATCTTAAGACATCTTTTGAGTCTCACATATAAGATACAATTACTCAAAAAATCTCACAATAGATTTAACCAAAATAATTATACCTTCATCTGAAATCCCGAACAGAAGCCTCAGAAACCATGCTTTGTCTTGGAATTTGGCATATATAATAAATCTAATCCTGCTACCAACAGATATCTATGCTGTCCCATATTATTTCTTCCCATTCTTTCCCACTGATAGCTTCTCCATTCAAATTTGAAAATGCCATTCATTAGCAAATTACAGTAAAAGCAGTGGAACACAGGTACAAGGAAAAATTAAATAGCGACAGGCAGCAAATCAAGAAATCAAAAGGATATGGAAGAGAAGTGAACCTTTTTATTTTCCCTGATAGCATACATTATTGCCATTATAAATCAAGGACTTGTTTATACTTGCCTATTTTTAGTAATTGCCCCAGCTACCCACCACATGGAGACCTTGTTCCCACTAAAGTTTTCCTCACTGCATATATTTCAGTATAGACCCTCAAAGGTATTAAAGAAGCAAATTCCTGAAGAGGCTGATGACAGAAAGGAGAAGCCAAGGTAATCATGTTCATGTGGGCCAAGGAGAAATGCAAATGCTCATTGCTAAGAGACAAAGAATGGATGGGATAGTAGGAACCGGGTTTGAGGAGGAAACCAACTCCCTCTGAGGATTTTTTTTTTCCTGGAGTAAAATATGTATCAAACCTAGATTTTATAACTGAGTTTTCTTAATTTCTTAATTAAAATCAAAAAGAGATTACATTGTCCATAGTATGAGATCACATAGGATGCTTTCAGCAACTGCTTATGATACATAGGGAGAAATCCACAGTTCCCCACCTTCTGTAATCCTATGAAGTCAGTTAACTTTGGACCAGTCCTTGGCTCAACTTTGATTCCATGCTGGCATAACGTTTTATTTAGGGAAAAAAAAAAATCCTAGTCATAAATCAGAAGGTCTACAACATTATTTAACTGTTATCTAAACCAGATTTAAATCACACAGGAAATTAACCTGGAGAGAAAAGTATGTGTGATAGGCTAATCTAAACACTGGTGTAACTAGTTTAAACTGTGGTTAAATAGAGATATACTCTTTTGGAAACTGTCTTCTTGTTCCTGGAATAGTTTTGCATGCATAGGAAGATACAGAATTCAACTTTTCACATAGCTCTATACATATTAAAACAAAAAGAGTCTGCAAGAAAAAGAGCCAGAGCCACACGTCTTCACAGTCACATGGATAGAACATTAGAAAAACAATGTTTAAAGTATTAAAGGTATGTCAACCTAATGACAAAAAAGAAGCAAAATGTCTTTCAGATTTTTCTAAAATCCACCGGCTATTTTCACCTTTTTTTTTTTTTACCCCATCTCACATAGGGATTGGATAGGTTACTGTGTATATGATTTTAAAAAATAAAACTGTGTCCTTGGTTGGGAATAAGAGAGCAGTGGTTTAATTAACTGCATTTCTCTGTGGTTGACAGAACTGAAAAGATGGAAAATAAGGCTGAAAACATGGGCCATGTCAGGATATCAAGGTTCCTTACAGCAGTACAGAGATACAGTGTCCCGTTTGAGATGGTTTTGATTTGAAATGATAATTCATTTAGCATGTCTGCTTTAACATGATAAAAGAAAAAAAGTAGGAACAGGAATAGATAAGTTAAAAAATTCTAAAATGTTAAAAGTTTGAAATGCACACTGTTTTTCTCTAGAGTAACAGTAACAGCTGTGCTTTAAATGGGCATAACAATACAGTTTTAAAACTTTATCTTCTGCCCTTTTCTGAAAGTCTCTAGAGAAAATGAAGGGCATGGTCTCAAAACCTTGCCAGTTAGGAGGATTTGTCACATTACATAGGTGCAATACCTTTGATCTATGAGGAAAGTCTGAAAATGGCTCACACAGGCACTGTTTAGATACTGTTTCATTCTCAAGGGATGTGAAGCCAGAATTAGCATTTTTCTTATTTAAAAGGTGACCTTGCTCCAACAGAAACAGCAAGAAGAGAACTGATATACATGTAAAATATCCCTTATTTAATTCTTTGGTTTTTGCAAATATTATGTATCTTCATCTCATCAAAGGTTAAAATCTAATGGAAGATGGGCTCCTAATGGCTGAGCGAGTGGCAACATAATTTATAGCATATCAGGGATTTTCCTAGACATAAAAGAAATCTTGAGAAGGGTGATCCCTCCTCATGTGTGAAAACCAAGTAATTTTCTCCTTCAAAGTTTGTCACTCCTGAATGCTTAGGAGAAGCAAATGACCTCAGTGAAAGATATCTATTTGCTCACCATTTTCCTAAAGCCCTTCCAAAGCTTCCACTATGACAAATTTACTTGTCCCTATTCAGATTGACTAGGAGGTGACAAAGAGCATGGCAGAAGCTTTGTTTTTGAAGGAAAGCAATTTACTGGTGAAGCGTCACACAAAATAAAAATAGGACTTCACTGTTACATGGCGTACGATTGTGACAAGAATACTGATTTATATTTTCATCTGCACAACAAAAATGTCACACACTGATGGCAGTATCACTTAATGGGCAGGTCCGTAAATGTGATTACATTTTGGCCATGCATTGCTCAGGCTGACCTATCAGAGCAGTTCAAGTTGTCCTCTTGGGACCTGGGCTTTTTTATTTTGTTGGCAAAATAGAAATTCCTATGGAGATACTGATTACATGAAAAGTAGCGTAAATTTTCCCAGAAATTAGATGAAACATGAGGAATGAATTCCCACAGAAACAAAGGACAAGTCCTACCTCACCACTTTTTATTGTACCTTATCAGTGTGAATGCTTCAGGTAACACCTTCCATAATGGAATATGCTACTATGTGTGTTTCTTTGCATATGTGATAACTAATCAATCTGCATTGAAAAGATATTACAATATTTCTGTGGGGAGGACAGCATTAAAAGAGATGGTGAACAGCATCTAGCAAACAATCAATATGTCCAGTATAAAACAAGAAGTGGTTTGTGTTTTCAAACCCTATCACTTACTAGATAACAGCATATATTTTGGTCCAAATTTTAAAAAGTTTTTAAATAACCTCTGATTAAGAGGTTTGAGTTATTTTCTACTGTTTCATAGTTTCAGTTTTGGAACAGAAAATAGTTTATTAAAAAAAAAATCAAAAAAAATCATACATTTAGAATGACCAATCCTGACTGTATACGTTGGGAAGGATCCTGAGTACAGTATTGTTACTGTAAATTTTTTCTAATGGTCTTTGAAGACTATTACACTAGAATTCACATTTCAAGTATTAAAATGGAATAATGAAATTAGTGACATTAAACAGCTGTACTTTTGTGCAATTTTTGTGCTACAGCAATCTTACCCCTTGTATTATGCCAGCTTGCTCAATGTCATGCTTTGAACAGAACACACATAGAGCATGTAGATTTTGTAGAATTTTTCTCTGTGCAATGCTGGTTGATCTATGTTAATTCTTTAACCTCCTCTAAAATCATATTGAATCTTAGACCATACCCACTTCAGCCCACTTGTTACAGCCCTCTGTGGAGGGCTAGGCATAGCAACAGATACAGACATCTGCACCTGTGAATAAATAAGAGCGTGCTGTGCCTGCCATCAATGATGTTCTGAAGTCCTTGCTACCAAGATCCTATCTGAGCTGAAAGCCTCTAACAGTCTATCCATGCTTCCTATCTAGCCACTATCAGAAGTTGCAGATTAAAGTATTCTATGCTGTTTTGAGATTAGCAGTATCAAATAAATATGTTCTGCTCCTTTGGTCTAGTACATTTGTGAGAGACACACATAAGCCCATTCAGTCACTGCTAGCCAAGATGCACGTGCTTTTCCAAGAGATGTGTTTGCATGCATACAAAGATTGATTTGACTTGAGTTTTTTTCTGATAAAAAATAGATACAGTGGACTATCCTGACAACCCTGCTTTTCATACGTCTGCACAGAGGTAGGAAATGAAATAATGCACGGCTTTTCCCAGTGCAACACTGTCTCTGCTGTTTCTCAGCTCCCTGTAAATGGGGCAGAAAAATCCTGGTTCATGTCCCTCCCCCTGGCACAAAGCTCAGAAATCATGTGCTTCTCCTCACTGAACCAATCCTTACTTACAACTAAGTTTGATATTCCGGGTCAGGAAACTGTCAAAAAAATATAATTTCTCTCAAAAAAAACCAACACAAAACCCCAGAAAACAAACAAAAAACACCCCTAAAACCCATGCTATTACACTGAACCACACAATTCAAGAAAAAAGATGTTTTCATTCATGTTATGTTTATACAATACTATAACTAAAAAAAAATTGAATACAAAGTTCAGCCTTTTTAAACCTTTACGTTAGTAACAGACCGAGAAGAGTCACCTGCTTTTCTGTATTTCCATTATCATATACTTATTCAAGTCTCATAAGAAATGGAACAACAGAATTCCACAGTTTTTAAACTTTTAGTTATGAGAGCAAATGTAAAAAAAACCCAAGTGCATTTATTCATAAATGGGTAAAGAAAGGAATCCTTTTTGATTAATCTTCAGGGAACTTTCTACATCTGATATAAAAGAAATGTATTTCCATACATTTTTGGATCTTTATACCATAAACTGAACTAGAAAATAAATCCAAATAAATGTACTATTTATTTATACAAAGATTGTCCTAAAGGACAAATGACTTAGAAAGAAGAAACCAACCAAGCGTCATTTGTGTTTTTCTCAAACACCTGATTCTTGATCCTCTAGTTCCCTACACTGAAATAATGGAAGCTCCTCACTGCCTCATGGAGATACATTCAGTTTGTACACAAGTCTTTAAAGTAATGATTTAGAGGGATTTTTAGCCAAAGAAAGCAGCTTTGAGATCTAATTACCAAGGTAGCAAAACCTGGACTCCCTGGAAGCTGAGGCTCAAATTCTGGCTGGCTCATCTCAACCTTTCATCTTTTAAAGGTAGATTAAATTCTGTGTAGCTTAGCACATAGGTGTCCTCCACAGGACTTTAAAAAGAAGAAGTCTATCTTCTCTAAGTGCTGTTAAATATAACATCTTTTCTCTTCTTTTCCTCCCTTAGAAATAAATCCTAGCAACTTGAAATCAGTTTTCAAAATACATTTCTCTTTTACCTTCTCGTCTTGAAGGTCTGCAGCTATATTTCTTTGATTCTTTATTTTAGTGTAACAGACCCTCTTCTACAGCATTGTTCTATTCCATGGGCAGCATTAGCAGAATCAGGGCACAAAGGAATACATGCATTTCCTCCCAGCTTAAGATGTGCTCTTTTAATTTCTTTAAATTGCAAAAAGCTCATCAGAAACACTGAAAAGATTGAAATAAAATTTAAAATTATCTTTATAAAGAGGAAGAAACCTTAGAAAGTATCAAAATAGCTATTGACCATCTACAAATCCCTATGTGTACTGAGAAACTGTCTGAGGAAATTAATGACAGCGGCTACTACAGCTTGAGCTGAAATTTTTAGAGCTAAAACTGTTGGTACATATTAAAAGCATCAACGATTGTACATGTACCAACAGGGACCTAATTTAATGCATTTAATGAAAACTAACGTGTTGCACAACCTTATATATTTTGGTAGATACTTGGTACAGTTTGTCCCAAAGGCGTTTTCAGCAATTACAAAGAACTGAAAAATTGCTAATAGAACCTGTGATAGTTCAAAATATCATGACAAGAGAGAAAGTGGGATTTGTGGATTCCTAGTCCTTATGTTTTTTATTTTGTCCCAGTTAAATAAAAAGAGTAATTAGAAAATTAAATGATCAGTACTTTAAATCTTTCTTAATCCTTACTGGAGTTTAGGCATATAATCCAAATAGTCCCCAAAGGAAAAATGCCTAAAGAAAACAGATAATAACGATTGGATGATCTTGGCTGCTCTTTGGAAAAAAAGGAGTCCTAGGAGTGGATGCAGGGGAGGAAAATAAAATTGCAGTTCATCAAAGAGACACTGGCTTACACAAATAAAACCAGAAACTTGAGAGTCTACATCCTCTCCCCAAGAGGTATTTGGTATACAATGCAACATATTATCTGTCAAGAGAGAAATAAAACAATATAGTTTATCACAGCCAGTCTTGGTGTTCCCACATGAAACACCTGTTCTTTACTTCCTCAGGGTCCTTTCAGTACATCTAGCTCTTATTAACCATGCAATGTCTGCTAATATTTCAGAAGGGAAGAAGATACACTTTTTAAATTATTCAGAGCAACACAGCCTGAAGATCTGGCTCAATGCTTTTGAAGACACACATTATTACAAGTGTTGCTTTTCAAGCTTTATTTTACAAGTTTTTTCAAGCTGGTAAATGCCAGCCAATGCAGTCCAGTACAGCCTCCAGCTGTTCAAATCCCTTTGCACAATCCCACCAGGGCTGCAAGAATCTTAGATTAATTGGTACAGGGGTGCCTAAAGTGCACCTCAAAATCAGGGAGTAGGCTGAGAAGTTCTCACTAGCAAGCTGTGCTGCCTGCAGCTCTGTCACCCAGAGACTGCAAAGGGGACAGCTCACAGTTACACACAAGACTTTGAGACCCTGGATGTCAGAAAAATGATGTAGAAATCACAGAGCAGTGGAAAAACCACAGAACCACAAAAGTGTTAGGGTTGGAAGGGATCTCTGAAGATCATCTAGTCCCATGCATGGCAGGGTCACCCAGAGGAGGTTACACAGGAATGCATCCAGGTTGGTTTTGAATGTCTCCAGAGGAGGAGACTCCACAAATTCCCCAGGACACTGGGTGTTCTGCCTCCCTCAGTGTAAAGAACCTCGAACTATGAAGCAAATGCTAAAAAGTGAGCACAGAGGAAAACTGAAAAAGAATTCTGAAAATGCTTTGGCAGATTGCCATTTATAAATAGAAGCAGAGGGCATTTGGGTTACCAAGTCTGAGTTCTTGCCACAGAACGCCCTGCTTTCCATTGAACAAATTCTCTATTGGTCTTTCCCAAGTGGTGCAAGACCTCATCTTGGGCAGATTCTGGGCCACTGCGTGACATTGCGAATTTGTTGTGCTGTTCTTGAAAGTACTTTTCACTTCACTTTAGGTGAATCAAGTAAGATAAGCATCAAAGCAACAACAATTCTTTTAATTAATTATTTGATTTATTAATTTTGAGAAAGGTTTCAAATTCAAGAATCATCACGCATCAACTATTTTAGACCAAGAACACTATCATTCCTAAGTTCTGCTCCTTAGTGTCAGTCTGTCAACACAGTCAACCTGCTAATGTAAATTAATACAAGGTATGGAATATCCACAACTAAAAAAAATGTAGAGGCATGCTATTAATTTCTTCTTTTCTATCAATAACTTGGGTCAGTCTTGCAAAGTTCCCCAACAAAATAGTTACAGTGAATGGGAATCTAAGTCTTCTCTCATGCATAGTGCATCAGTGCATGTCTAACTCAGCATCTGCTCAATTTGTTCTCAAACAATGAGCTTCAGTCATAGCCACCTACTCAAAATCCTCACTAAAGATATTTTAAAATATTTTGAATATGGAAGAATCTTTTTTGGTTTGTTTTGGGTTTTTTTCCTATGCAAACAATTCTATCAAGTTAGATTTTAATCAATATAGGGGCAGATGTTGAGAGTCACTGCAGCTTAGGGTATGATCATTTCTGCAAATTTCTGCAAGAGAGTACCAATGAAATTCAGGTATTTTTTCAGAAGATATGCATTAGCATGAAAGCATAAGCTTTTTAATTCCCCCAGCACCAGGTAAATTAGCAATGACCATCTTGCAAGCCAACTGCGAACCTTGCTAGCTTTCACGCACAAGTGATGTAATGTGCCCAAGAACAGAATATAAGTCTCAGTTTTATAATGGTGTCTATAATGGAAAAAACTTGAAAAATCACAGAGAAACAGTAAAAATGCAGCTTCTTTGTCTAGACTGTTTCATTTCTTCCTGCATTATGTGCTTCAAAGCAACATTGATTACTGACTGCAGCTGGACTGACACCTCCAATGTGATATCTGCTAATATTTATATTTTGATAGCGGCCATTAACACATCACACACAATGCATTCTCCACAAAACTTATAGGGTAAATAAGAAAACAACAGAGATGGCTAGCATCTATATAAATGTAGTATGTTTTACATTGCATTTTTACACATTTAGGTAACTTGATGCATCCAGAAGTATTTTTGACTTTATTGCTGCAGTATTTCATTTTCAATTGCTCACCACAGTATTCAAAATAATGATACAAAAGAGAGTATGATTTGAGGGGATATTTCAAGAAAGTGCTATAAAATCATGAGAGGCAATATGAAAAGCACAAATAAGAGATGAGAGCAGTCATTCAGAAAAATGTATGTAGAAAAATAGACCAGGCAAAGTGTTGTGTGTACAGAAGATTTTAAAAAAAATTTTATGAACCTTTTGGACATTTTGGAATTAAAATATTTTTCTTTCCACATTAATTGTCCATTTGAAAGCTGACTTTAAATTACAGTGATACAAAAGTTTCAGTGAACTTATAACCTACCTTGCGTATGACTCGTATTCTGAATAAACCACATCAATCTACTACTGCTTTGTTGTCATTGAGAGCATAGGTTGGTGCCTGGGTGGCAGTGCATATGAAGACAGTGTGTGACGAAGTGCACAACTAGTCAAGCGAACGAATTTGCAAATTCCAAACAAATCTTCACTTCAAAGTTCCTCATTAAAGGAATTCCAGTTTCTCACTGCTTTGCTATGCACCTCTATGACAATGATATAAACATTTCAGGGATATCCTAAGGTTACATCACTATGATAATGACTAAGTTCCTCCCTAAGTCCTTGCATATGAAAGTTTCCAAGGAGAACTTGACTGTCACCTGGTGCACCATGGGTCTGGAGAGGGGCAGGCAAGGCAAGGGCAACACAGCTGCAAGTAGAGATGGGAAAAGGGACAAAGGGACTACTGCCCTCCCATGCCATGTCTCCAGTGTTTGCTACCAACTTGAATTGAAAAAGAGCCCAAGAACTCTTATTTCGCTGTTATAATCAAGCAATCAGCCCTTAAAGTAGGATATGGGTCATCTTAACCTGCTGAATATATTGGAGATTCAAACACACATATACCTACAGACATATGGACACCATTACACAGAAGTTAACAATTTTTAATGAGGAACTGCATTTTTATTCAGCCTATTACAAACCATCCCAATCAGAGAGCTAAACTAAATAGATGGTGATACGTGCATCTTAAATGCATCTTAAACTCTTTAAAATAAGAAAAGTCTACATTTATTAAAAAGTAAAAATTATTATCTATTAAATGCAAAGTTGATCAAAAGGGATAGGAGACAAGCGAGGGAAAAAATAATTATGGTGACATTTAATTGCCTAATGAAAATTTTTTTTTAATAACTTTCAAAGAATCATAGAATAATATGTTGGAAGAGATGTTTAAAATTTATCCTTATATCTAGTCTCAATTTATCCACTTTCAGTTTAAAACCATTAACCCTTGTCCTATCTCAAGGTCCTGATAAAAAGTCTACCCCCATCTTTCTTGTAGGTCCCTTAAGTAATGAAAGGCTGCAACAAAGTCTCCCAGGAGTTTTCTCCAGGCTGAACAAACTCAACGCTCTCAACTTTTCCACAGGGAAAAGGAACTCCAGTCCTGATAATTTTCAAGTTCATGTCTTCCCTGTACTGAGGTCTGCCTGGCTGGACCCAGTACTCCAGGTGGGGTCTCACCAGAGTGGAGGAGAGGAGCAGAGTCTGCCCCCCTGCCCTGCTGGCCATGCTGCTTTGGATGCATCCCAGGATACTGTTGGCTCTCTGGGATGCAAGAGCACATTGCTGGGCCATATCCAGCTTTTCAACCACCAGGATGCCCAATTTTAGAGAAAGTTAAAAATAATACAGAAAAACTCCTATTTGCCCCAGTACTTTGCCCAGTAACTTTGGTATTTCATTAGAGTTTATTACCTCTATTGTTTAACCACCTGGCAGCCATTTACAGTAGGAAAAAAAGCTAGTTTTGAATTGCAAACAATTAATATTGAAGGGAAAAAAATCTGCAATGCAGAAAAAAAAAATATTTTCTTATTTATGCAACAAAACTGTAACCTTATTTAAATGTAATGAAAAAGCTTAAAAATTGTACTGAGACTGTCTCTTTACTTTTTTTTAAAAAAAACTTTTAAGTTCTGCATCAATAGAAAACATGCCTAAGCTTTGATATTTTGTTCTACCTTTCTTCCTCAAGGTTTAGCTAGTCTACCTGAAACTCTTAGGTCAAAAAAATTTTTTATTAAATTCATCATTAGTTTCAATTACCATTGTTTTTTGGAAACACTTTTAAAAGAAAAAAAGCAAACATTTTATAAGTTAGGCAAAAATATGTTCATGGCATCTTTTTATATGTTTCAATAGAGTTAATATCTAGCTGCAAACATTTGTTTTCCTGTTAAAAATAGTTCTAATAATTTGAAATTGAGTGGTATGAAACAAGAAGCATATTTTAGATTTAAATAGTGATTAATTTGAAGTTAATGGCTCTTTTAAAGCTGACTCTAAAGTGGAAATAAGAGTTATATATGGGATTGGCCTTCTTTCATTATACAACCTGTTTCAGCTCCTTTAAGGTTCTATGTGCTTAGACTATCACTACAGAAACCCATACTGCAAAGCTGTCAGTATTAGAGGAGCTTGACAGTACAGATCTGTCCTCCTTGCTCTCAGGAATGACAGCCTGATTTAGTTCTGCCTGTAAAGTCTCATCACGGGGTGAAGAAGGAAAGCAGAATAAATCACTCTTACAATTAGATAGTTCACTAAGGTTTTCCATTATTTTCCTCTTCTAGAAGACATATTATCTTCATATCCTATCAGACTCCCTTGCCTCCAAGTTATCTTTATGGAGCAGGGAGACTAATGGATTCTGCTGCTTGTGTTGCAGTCCCTGTTCAGCAGTTACCCCTGCAAGCACACTGGAAAGAGCGAGCAGCAGAGTTTGGATGAGCAGACACTAAAATACTCCTACAGAACAAAGCTTCAGCCCCTCCATTGTTTTGATACAAAACTTCAGGCTGAGCTGAGAGGCTCAGTTCCAGTAGGAGGTTGATAAAGCTGAACATGCGTGACACAGCGAAGGTAATCTGCTGTCACAGCCTGATGCTCAGAGCGTTAAGCGCCCAGAATAAAGCACTGAGAAAGGAAGGAAGGCAGGCAAATAAAGCTGCAGTGATCTACTGAGCACAAGGGCTTGGAACACAAGATGGGAAAGAATTACTCCTGTTGCAATGACAATACTTTTAATTATATATAGTCAATGAAAAATAAACTATTAGAGAGAGAATAAAATACTTCCAATTAATGGAAGTAATGTAATGTTCAAACTTAAATGAAGTATTTTTCTCTTGAGGGTTTTGCTGTACTATTTTATTTAGCTTAATGTAATTTAAATTATAAACAGAATGGTTTTGTAAGCCCCTAGAGAAATGTACTTTATTTATAATGTATTTCCTTTGAAGTGGTTATGGAAATCATGCTCTTCCTGAAGTCTGTAGTTCACATACCACCTACAGCTGCAAGCTAGTCAGTCCTCACAAGTTAAATAGGATCTGTCTGGTGAAGGGCATTACAAGAAAACCTGAGATTTTTTTTAAATGCCAGAGGGAATAAAAATTTGTAATTCTGCAAACTAATAGTCTTCCTTTCAAAAAAAGTTGTTGAAAGATCTTTGTTGATAAAAGTTATGTTTTCTCAGAGGGAATGGAACTCAGCCTTAGTCACTTCACTTGAGTTTTTAATGCACATAATGAAAGAATAATTGTTTATACTGTACCCTAGAGAGAGTTTCAGCTGGGAAAAATTATATTTTGTATACTTAAGTTCAAGCACATAAATATTTCCATCTATCATTTAAATTAAAAAATCCTTAAAAATTTAATTCTAGTTTAAAGAGCAGACTGTCTTTCAGGAAGAAAATTACAAATGTTTAGTTTGTGTCGCCTTTTTTCCTCCAAATAATTGAAGTTATCAACTTATACGTAAATAAGCTGCTATGAATGAATAAATGGAACCCAGACTATGTGCTCTCCTCACCATCAATAGCTACTGCATTGAGTTGGTTAAATAACTACAAAGAGAAAATTGTTTCTAGAAAATTAATTTTGGCCATTAACCATCTTTAAAAAGCATAATAGTACCTAACCCTCACGGATGAACCACTAGCTTAACACACCAGCACAGACACACAATAGTCTAAAATGTGATGCTTCCCCTGAAATAATGCCACACCAAGAAATTTCAAAGGGAATAGACAATCAAACACTGTTAGGTTTGTCTGACTCTGCATAGATTGCAGGTGCTTTGAAATGACCTTTCCTTTTGTCAAATGTACTCTTCTGCTGTAACCTACTACCAAAGTGGATAAATAAATAAATTGAGAAATAAAATACAAGTTTTCATTAGTCATAGATTAAGAGCTTGAATAGTTTTTCAAATTTATAGGTAATTTATAGGAGCAGATATTTATTTGTAACTTCTCTCTAAAACAAACACCAGTGCCCTGTGTTAATTTCTGATTGAGTTGGTAGATTTTATCAATATCACAGTTTCAGGTAGATATTTAAACCCATTAAAATATTTACAATCAAATTTATGAACAGACACACATTAATTTTTACTGTTGTGGTAATGAGCGACATAGGGACCCCAGGCAGGAGCAAAGGAGTGCTCTTTATTGCCAAAAACCAGGCCTTTTTAAGCAGTTAGCTGGTTACCAGTTAGACACTTTTAAGGCACAAGCCCAAGTCAACCAAGCACCACACAGCACAATGAGGACATGTGGCAGTCACACAGTGCGTCTCTCCACCCCTATTCCAGCTGGGTCACTCTCCCTCAGTTACCCTCTACTTAGGCTAAGTACCAGGCCAGAGCCATGACACCAGGCCCTCCCTTTATAAAGCCTTACTTGTAAGTAACATTTTAGAAATTGTTATTTTTTAAATAATCTTTCTCCATATCCTACTGCTCAAATCTTTTAAGAAAAACCATTATCTCTGGCTCTCCTTAGATCAGACATTATCCAGTTCACTCTTGAAGGTGACATCAATTGTGTTAGAAACTGCACTCGGTTTTAGAGATCCAAGATGTACCATAACCTTTCAAACATCTATGCATTGATAAAAGCTGCTCAAGCACAAGTACTACTTGCATAACATGGCAATGCACAGCATAGTGACCATTATCCTTGTGTTTGATAAAGTTCATGCAGATTCTGGCAGCCCAGTCTAACCTGTGCTAAGCAAGAGCATGCTGTTCCTCTTGATAAATGTAACATGTTCAGAACAACTGACATATTCTGTTTAGTGATCTGCACGCTTGTGGGTAATAAAGAACATTATTTTATTATTTCTTTATAGATATAATCCCTTAAGAGGTAACATGACAGCACAGTGTAAATCTAAAGCAAACCATTACATTTACTTGCATGAATGGCTTTGTTGCCATTAATTTATAAACAAGAAAAAACCCAAACAAAAGATATCAATCCCTGGCTTTTCTGAAAACTGATTAAATGGCTTGGTGCTTTAACCCTTCTTTTTTTGCTCACTGTTTCCACATAGTCACATCAGATTATAAGTGACAAATATTATGTATTTATACAGGAAGAGATATGTGGACAGTAACAAAATGTACAGAAGTTAACTATATGAATTAAGATACTTAATTACTTTTCTTTCAGATTAAAACTGAGCGCAGTTCCAGTTTATTTCGGGTACCCTGAAATTCAGCATCAATTACAAAATTTTCTGCAACAGAACAGTTGTGCCACTGACACCTACAAAAAAGACATTCTCCCATTCTCCTCAGATTCAATATCCTCTCGAGCATAATAAATGTCTTTTGGGATTGCTTCCCTACTCATCAGTTATAACTGGAAAAGATTATGGATACTCAAAGCAGAACATATGAATCTCTTTTCCATTCTGGGGATAGCAAGCCATTTATTAATTATGATAACTTAAATTGCATTTTAAGCACAAAATCAGAAAAATATGTTTTCAGTATTTATTAATAGAAATACTGCCATCCTAGGAAAAGAAAATAAAGTAAGAATCCCAAACACCACCCTTTCACTTTTTGCAGAATACCTGAAAAACATCTAATTAAAACTGGAATACGGTCAACACGACATGAAAGGCAGCTGTGCATGTAACAGCATGCAATATACCTTGTCATAATTTCAGGATAAAAAAGCATGGATAAACATTGTTACAGGAGTCATCTGAGGCACCTGTTGTTAAAACTGAAGCCATAAAAAGTTCAGCCAGTACACGAAATGCTTTATGGAGATGACTTACTTAGAAATCTTCTGCTACAGAACTGAGTGACTGAAATTTCAAGATGCTCCAGAAGCAATCACAATAAACTTTCAGAGTCACAGTTCCAAAAGGGAATGTGAAGAGAGCTGTTTGCTATGTGCAGAGGCTGTGCCAGCATGTGTAAGTACAGGCCATCTAAACTGCTGCTATACACCCAAGTTTACAGCTAATTTCCATAAAGTTAGATATGCAAACCAAGGTAGAGCTTTTACAGTGCAGGAAATGTAAAAGAAACACCAATTATAATGCAGACATAAACTCTGCAGCTTACCAATTCATATGAATTATTGTAAGTGCCCTTGCAACTGAGACATAAAACAGCATAGCATACAAGGGAGAAAGCAGTCAAGAGACAATAAATGCTGGCAATTTAATCAGAACAATTTAGTCCTTTGCCTAGGTCTGCTAGCTCAGAGGGAGGTGACTTGTTGAAACTAAATGGAGCTAACATATCAAAAGAAAAAGGAAAAATGTACATTTCAAGAAATTGAATATAAATCATTGGATTCACAGCTCTTCTACAGCAAAATTGAATTATTCTTCAGGAAATCCTAGTGAGAGAATATTGACTACATTTTATATTTTGTCTGAAACTCATAGAAAACTTGAAGATTTATGCAGAAGCTCTAGATAAACAACAGAAATAACTTGAAGGCACCTTTCTTCTGTTTATTAATACCATGATACCCTTCTAACCTTAAGACAAACATTATAAAGTTCATGCATGTAAACCTGCTCACCCTAGCTCTTACCTGGTAGCTCTTATTCTTTTAGCTGTGTGGCTGTAATAACAAGAGGCTCAAGGTTTACTGGCTTCTTCAGAACTCATTCAATTTCTCTGCTGGGTTTTGTGCCTAAGGTGAAATTTTCAACACTGCAGCTGCTGTTAAACTGAGCTGTAGGTATGCCTACATCTCACATGTTGTCCAGCACCTACAAGTACTTAAAGCAGATGTAGCAAGAAGACCAAACACATTGTGACATATGACAGTCTAATTTTGTGCTTCTGTTGACAACAAAACTCATAAAAAAAAAAAAAGTTGCAAGATCTTAATGATATTGTAGTCCATAAATTCCAAAAGACTCTGACTCCACAACTGTTGCCAAAACCCAGATGTTTCCCAATACGTTGAATACTTTTACAGATATAGTGTGGACATATATAGGGTTTTTTGAATTTTACCTACATGGTCCAGTGAGGATCATCAGAGCAGCTAGTTGGATCAGACACTGTAATTCTGTGAACTCCTCTTTTGGAAACAAAACTGGTACTGTGTCAGCATGTAGGCTGTGAACGAAGCAAAAGATGGAACAATCATTGAAACAGATTATAGAAACATGAGAAACGCACAGACATATAAGCCAAAAGGCCTCATTTGGAGCAAGAGAAGACAAAAGCTTTTAGTAATTTTTATTGCCAAATAATACTGTTTTTTCTTTTTCTTTTTATCTGAGAGATTTAGTTGGAACAACTCAAGCACACATTTATCACACAGAGACCTGGAGGAGTGGCAGTAACATGGTACTGAGAAGCCTTTGGGCTGCTCACATCTATCTCCAAAGGGCCATGCTTGATCACAGTATTTTCAGATGATTTCTTTCTCAAACATGGTGACCAAACTGGAGTGAAGATAACAGTTTCCTCAATGTAGTACTAGCAATCATAGAATCGTAGATCTGTGTGTTGGAACTTTCCTGGCATAAGCACAATCTTAAGAGACACAATAACCCAGCACTGTCAGCTGAATCTTAAAAGTGACCAATGCTGAGAGATCCACCACTTTCCTGGGGAGCTTATAATTTTAAGGCTGCAGCTGTGTCAGCTAGCAAACTTATGTAGCTCGTGTCTGAAAAAGGGCATCTCCAGCACAGAGGAATGATGAGCCCATTCAGACTAAGAAGCAGGTTGCCCCAAAGGTAGAATTAAGAGCTGGGATCTCCTTTTCTTCCAAAATGATGCAGTCTTTCAAGCTAACCACTTCAGAAAGTTGGTCTGGAACATCATTTTTCAAGTAAAAGAGGAAGCAAAAATATTAATAATTAAAACCTAAACAAAACACTTTCTTCTGCAGAACTTGTAAATTTCTGAATTCATATGTGTAGGAGAAAGATTAATGACTGACCACCATGTTCCATTTCATTACACATAATTAGAGCCAAGTAGAACCATGTGCCATTATTATCCCATTTATTGCATGCCACTGCAGCCTAAGGCTTCATGACCCCTTTGAATAACTTAAAAACAGAAGAATGAATCTAATCAAGATACACAGTTTTTCTCAGTGTCTCAGCCTTTACCAGAATGCCAAGGGATTTTACTCCCAGGTGTTATAAAAAGGAGACAATAGAGAGGGGATTTATTCTCTATGCTGTGTGTCCAGTTTCTCAGGAAAAAATCCAAACCCACACCAAAACCCAACAGCAATAACAAGGGGGAGGTTACTAATGAAGCTGAGACTATATCGCAGTTAATTTTCAGAAGGGAAGAAAATACACATTCACTACCCATATACATTGCTGCATTCCAGCCCAGCACCTGTAACACAGCTCTGATATGCCTTTAAACCATGAAGGTCTCCCACTCTTCTGGTAAAACACTTTCCTGGAAGAAAGCTGTACCTTCCACTAACCCTGAACTGTCAAGAAGTGCAATGAGTCAGAGTGGAAGCCAATCTGAACAACCCCTTAAACCAAATGAACACACAAGAGAGGCTGTATTGGAATGAATGGACAGAAAGAAAACAAATCAGGTTAAATATGGCCAGAATTTGTATCATTTGTCTTACAAGGAGTGCAAAGCAACTCTTAGCTGGACATGTCAGTGCAGCAATCCTTTCATAAGAGCAGGCTTTGAGACAGACTGTCTCAGCCCAGGATCTATGTTTAGATGAGAGACTATCACTCCAAACATTCCTTTTCCTAGGCATTTCTTGGCCTAGCCATTCCATCACTCCAACACTCTGTTCCCACCACTGCTTCCAGACTGGCAATATGCAGGAAGCGTAGCACAAGGAAGTGTGTCTGCACCAAGGGTCATGTGGAAAATGAGGCAAAACTCTCAGAGAGAGGCAAAGAACAGCCAGGGAGATCATGGGCATCATTACCCCCCTCCCACCTGAAAGGGTTTTCACTCTGTAAAGCTCTGGAAGGATCTCGTGGAGCCTTTGGTGCTACAGCTCGATTTTCTGGCTCAGGAAGGATGGTTCCACACTTCTCAAGACAACAACTTTGATTTTCGTACTTCATTCCAGCAATGCAGTAGTGAATCTGCACACTAATAATTCACCCACGTAGTAAAACTATTAAAAAAAAATCTGTGTGCTATTTGCACAGCA
Organism: Thryothorus ludovicianus; assembly: GCA_013397245.1. NCBI lineage: Eukaryota > Metazoa > Chordata > Aves > Passeriformes > Certhiidae > Thryothorus > Thryothorus ludovicianus. The sequence continues at coordinate 193,709 of VZTB01018367.1, forward strand.
CGTACCAATTTTTGTTTAATTGAGGTCCCCAGAGGTCATTAGAGGAATGCTTACTGGGTTGAGGACGTGAAACAACAATGCAAATTACTCTTAAAAAAAATTGAATGCTTAAAAATTAAGTGATCCTTTTTTTTTTTTAATTTAGAAAGTGTAAAGGTTGAAAAAGATTTCTCATTTACATTATCAATGCAGAAAAATAATTTTAAGAACTCTGCTATGTGATCAAAGTCAGTTTTAAATAACTTGTAAACTTTCAAGACTGCAAAACAATTGAAAAGTCTTTTTTTAGTTAACTGAATCTCCTTTTAGTTGAGAAAATTAAGTTTCTGGCAATTAAAATTTGAATTTTAATAATTTGCCTCTTACCATAACTGAAAGCTATGCTTTCAGTTAGCAAAAAACTAATTTATTATTAAATTAGCTTTTCAAGCAATTCTCAATTAAAAAAAAGAAATCTTCCCAATAATGTTCTACTATATTTTTGTGTTATGCCATTACTACCAAGAACCCAGTTTTACCCTCCTAATAATGCAGGTCGTGACTCAGAACTTTGGAATTCATTGCCTTAATTTACAATAAACTAAGTCTCCTCAAATAAGCTTGTGCTGTTTGTATATTCAGCTACAAAGCCAATATACTCTACTCTTTATGAACAGTGGCCAAGGCCAGTTTGACAATCCAGCTTGTGCAGAACATCAAGCTCCAGCTGTCAACAAACTCCCCAAAGCCCCATTCCAGCTATCAGCATGAACTCTGGACCTATTTAAGCCGTTATCAGACACCTCTAACCTCATTTACTATGCCTGTGCTAGAAAATTTAATTTGAGGGGTGCTTCCAGGCATTGGCACCTAAACTCTGCCATAAAACTGTGAGACTGGTCCTAGCAGGGCTTTAGCTTGGGTGTGGTCTGGGAGGCAGCACAGCCAAGGAATTTGAGCTGCGCTCTGCAGACATGGGCACACTATGAAGAGGAGAGGAGAGAAATTTGTGACACCACAAATACAGCTGTGATTTCAATACAAAAAAAACCAAAATGCTGTGGTCAGGACAGGCAGGCACTTGGTGTTCCAGGTACAGAACTGAAAATCACATTTTATGACTTGTACAATTCCTTTCCTATATTAATGAGAATTCCTACTTAAAACAAGAAGAGACACCATGTTCTGCCTTTAGCTTTTTTTATTTATCTTTGATAAAATCTCACTTGGGACTAAAATGTCAGAAAGGTCTCTAAATAAGAGAAGAACTTCTGTGTAAAGCAAAACTATGGATACAGTAATTTCTATTGTGTTTACTTGAGAAGACAAATTTGCATGTATTGACTGCACGGAGAAAATTAGTTCCCATGTTGCACCAATTAGGCTCCTCTCTATGAAAAACAAAATTCAAAGACTGGTAAAACTTTATACATAATAAGGTAAGTATTTCACATCAGTGTGTATCAAGAGAGGTAAAGGTGATCTCATGTGTTGAGAGATTTTAAATTAATTATTTTCAATTTTTGCCTTGCTGTGAGGACAAAAAAGTGTCTCAAAAACTTGATTTATTTTTATTTTCTTGCTGAAATAACTTATTAAAAATCAACACTTTTATACATTACATTTTTCAACCTCAAAAATGCCTACAGAAGTACTTAAATAGATAAGAAGCATTTTCAAAGTTGAATGAATATGATCCTGATGCAAAAAAAAAAAAAAAGTCAGTTTCTATTTCCAATGGGCTTGAAAGAGCATCTCTGCATTGTACTTCTTTCAGTGTATCTCATTAGAAAGAGGTTTGGATTATTTTGGACCAAGACAATATCAAAGATGGACAGTAAAAGATTGCAACTGCAATACTTTCACACTTGAAAAGTGCCTCCCCACTGACACGACAGGAAAAACGTGCAACGTACAAGTCAAAACAGAATTTCTTTGCAGGGATAAATTCAATAACACACAAATTCATCCAACTTGCTTTACTTTTATTTATGCAGGATGGCTACAAAAATAATTTTTTGCTCCTTTCATTCAGTTTAACAGAGGTAAAAGCTAATGATTAACATCCTGATTTAGGAAATGTTCTTGGTGAATACATGTTAATTCACAGTACTGTCTTAACCAACTTTCTTTCTACTGCTGAATGACTAGAAGCCTTTATTTTAGTTTGAAGTTCTAAGGAGTATGATAAAACAAAATCCTAACATTTCAGGCATGATTTTAGTTTGGTAGTCTCATAGCCCAAAAATTGTTCAATCTAGACATGTCACATTTGTTTAACTCTAGAATAGTGACTTCAGTGTTTATTGACAAAGCTGAGTGCCTATTATGGAAATACTCAGGACTGCTCAGCATAAAAATGTTAAACTCAGTTCAATTCATATACAAAGCATCTCAGAAGTGCACTACAGTGTCTGAATAATCAGTAGAACAAGCAGCTAGGAAAAAGAAAGACGTAAAGAAAAAAACATTAGAAAAATACTTCAATCGAATTGCTCTATTACTTACGTTTTCTACATATCTGGCATATAACCACAAAAGCTTTATAAAATTTGCAACATGATTAGACTCTCTCTTAGACTGTTCTTCCTTCAGGTGCTTACTGATACCTGACTGCTAGTGTCTCTGACAAAGATTATTTTACACTGAAATATTTTAAATGTCATGTATAATTTTATATGACTAAGTGATAACAATGGTTAAACACACCAAAACAGGAAGCTCACTATTTAGTACACAGTTACCAGCATTAATAATTTATGAAGTGGTTCCACTTAACTTCAAATATCTTTGCAGTTACAGGCGTCTACCCCTGAGCAGTACAGGCTGCACAGTCAACACAAGAAAAGCTGCCATGCCAAAGAACCATTCAACAGAACTGATGTGTTTTAGCTGTTGACCCTAGGATGAGATGAAGTAAGCTTTAGGAGGCTCTTATGTTCACCATCTATTATGCAGCACATCTAAATCTGTTTTGATTAATCCCTTCCTGAGTGTTCATTTCTCATGAACACATATTGGTATCCTTAATTGTTTTACCAATCCCTTCCATCCACTGTTTAGTCTATAAATATTCTGATCCATCCAGCCACTTAGAGGGAGATTAGGCTCCACTATACGTGCAGAAAAAAAAGCATACCCCTTCTTGTGAAAGGCAGCCTTATCTGAAAAAGATGTCCCAAGCAAAAATACAGCTCCATTTTTTTTAGTTTCACTTTAATAGTTACTCATAAGTTTCAAGCTATTCATGACTCCGATATTGATAGCCTTTTCTTCACCCATCTCTGCAACTAATAACATCCCCCACCATGTGTTTTTTTATTGTGATTAAATAAAAAAAAAGTCTTTTTTTTTTTAGAGTAGACTTTTCAACATTTGAGGAAATATTTGGGTGTGACTTATGTACACAAGCTATGTCTGGTGCGTTAAATTTGAGAAAGTGGAAAAGCATAAGAAAAATTTTGAATTATCATGAGGCAGCTGAATGTGCAGTGAGTAATATGCTGCTTTATCAGTTGGAAGCAGATGGACTTTCCTGAAAAGGGATTGTAAGTCTGTTAATGGAAATGTGCAGCTTGTTCACTAGAATACTCAGGTAGGGCAGCAGCCTGCGGATGCCTCAGGCTGGAACAGGGAGCAGCATGAGAAAGGAGTGGCAGAGAGGAGTTGTCATCAACTGACTGCAACCCCGTCCCTGTCCCCCTGTGCCATCTGAAGGAGCAAAAACTAAGAGAAAGCTTCCCTGTGGGGAAATAATCCTGACCCTCTATGGGAGAATATTGTAAGCATGTTTTAGGGCTGTAACATGCCTTTGCTTATGTCTGAAAACCTGTTAACGTCTTAAGATCATTTGCAGAATGGTTCTCTGTACAGTTGAAATTAAAGATCTGTTATTAATTTTGTATTGAATTAGTATACAGAACTTCAGTACTGGAAAAAACAGCTTAATAATTTCCCTATCAATATCTTGATTTTTTTTTTTTTGTTTGTTTGTTTATACAGAATAAGAAGCTAAACAGCTTTTGCCTTGTGAAAAGAAGGGATGAAGAAGGGGAAAAAAAAAAGAAATTAATGATATGTGGGAAGATAAAAATCCTGACACAAGGCTATTGTGTCATGCCACATTCTGTCATTAAATTCACAACTTAAACAACAAATCGGATCCCCAAAATTACAAAGTATACTATATCATCCCAATGCTTTCCTAAAACTAGACAGCCCAGAGAAAATAAGCCAGTGGCTTTGCTATCATGGTTTAACCCTTCTGCTCAGATAATACAGGTTTGGCTTTGCTCAGGATTTATTTAATGCTTAGTATTAGGAAAAGCTTGGAACTGATTACTACCAAGGGCAGTAGTAATCAACATCTGTTGTTGATATACATTTACTCAGATGAGTTAATATGAGTAAGACAGTGTAAACGACTCTTAAGAATATAAACTCGGTGGTACAGGAGATTAGGCTTTAATGGGATGTATCTATGAAAGCAGTGGAATGACCTATACCCAAGCCAGGACAGAGGATCAGTGCAGATCAGAAGGTCTGTGTTCTCAGTGCAGATCAGAAGGTCTGTGTGCTCTGTGTAGGCTTGACTTCCACGGGCAGTATCATAAGAGCAGGCACTTGTGACTGATTCACTGTAATCACTCCTGCCATGCAGCACTGCTTCGCTGTCCTGTGATTTCACAGGTCATTATAGTAATGGGAGTGCTGTCACCTAGACAAAATGTAAAAGTGCACATTTCACTTGAGAACTGATGGCAACCTCAGCCACATTTTCTAGCTGGAATTAACATAAGTTTTGCCTATGCATGTTTTCTTCTGTATTTCAATTTAATCGCCTTCTGTATTTCAATTTAATCAAAGAGAAAGTGTTGTTTCTATACATTCACAGTAGAAGTGGTGTTCCCTAAAGCATAATGATTCTGTTTTTCCTGTATATACAGTTTTCACAGTGTTGCTTTGGAAAGCAAACAAAATTATGGGCTTTTTTCTGATATATAACTGGAGGTTATTTATAGTTTTTTAAATATTTCAGAAAAATTAGATGCCTTAGAAACTGGGGAGAGGACTCTTTTTTCTTTTTTTTTTTTTTTTCTGTTACAGCCTGAAGTATGGAGGTGGAAAACCATTTTCATCTTTAAGAAAATCTTAACCATACCAGACTAACCCCAAAGTGATGTGAATGCTACCTACCAGCAATATTAAAATTTTCAGGTACTTAGCTAGACTCCATAAAACCTAAACTATCTATATGCCAATAGCCAAATCTGAAGGTAAAATGAAAAGTGGTCTGGTTAGATTGGCAGGGACTTCTGTGTTTGGTTTTATTATTTCCTTTCCCTGAACTATGTGAAACTGTTTCTCCTACAAATAATGCTTTATTTAATGTTTATTTTTGCCACTTCTACAGGCACTTAAGCTATTGGCAATAACCTTCATTTCTTATACTCTCTTTCTAAAATATCCTGTAATTGTGGCTTTTGACATTTTAAGTTACATATTCAGTGGCCACCAGGAACACATCAGTAAAATGTTTTATGAACCTTCTGATCTAGAAACTTACTGAATAATTGTAATGTTGGGGAACAATCCTTAAAACCACAGGTACTTCCATTCCTATGGTACACAATCACATTAGCTTTATATTTCTGCTGAAGTAATGCAATTCAAGACTTAATAACAACATTAAATTGCATAATTAATTTAGAGGCATTAAAGAACACCAGGATGTATTGAGACAATTAAGATCTTTAGCAGCATTGTCTTATAATATTTTCTGCCTCTGGAAGGAAACATAATATTAGCACACCATCAGCACAGGCAAAGGCTCTCATTGGGATAAGATTTTAAATAACTTAATAAAAACTTTAACAGATAAAAATTCTGCAATGATCTTCATGGAGTTCATAAGTCAAGTAAGGTCCTGATTTATTACAAGATAACAGGGTAATTACAGAAATTATGCATCTTGCTGACATTACAGAAAATGAGATAGAAAGCTCAGTTATTTTTCTAAATGCAATGAAAGGAAAGTCAAAGAGAGAGTGAAAACCCTCAAGGCTGAGCTCAGTCTTACATTAGTATAATAAAATATCAATGCAGAATAACCAACAGAACTCATTACGCCTTGTGTTTTCCTTGCCAAATATGTGTCAGTATGGATAACTTTTGAATTAACTGCATTCAGGGGGAATAACAGCACTCCAGCAATACAAAAAATGATAACTGCATCAATTCTAAAAACCATTCTATTTTTTTGCCGTCAGAAATATCCCTATGGCTTAACTTCCCAGAGATGTAAAGAAATGCCCTGAAGATGGTTGCTGATACCATGTAACTTAACTATTTATTTTATTCTGATGTGAATCATTCTTTGCACAAGCTTTTCCCCAGGATCATAGGAAAAAGCCACTGGCTAATTTAGATTAAACATCCATACCTAGACAGGTAACTTTATGCAAGTTGGACTCTACCCAAAACTAAGCCAAGAGTCTGAATAAAAATCTATACCTTACAAAGTATTGACACACTCAAGGTCTGAAGATTTTTCAAGCCAGAAAATACCACCCTCTTCCCTGCCATCTGAAAATGGTCTGAAATCCACTGACTGCTAAACTAAATTTCTAAGTTGCCAAAGTAACTAAACTCACTCATTAATTCCTGTATTTCTACCTGATTTATTTTGCTGTTGTTTAATTAGTAGCATTCATGAACAAAATCTAAGCATTAAGAATCTGTAATGAGGAAATGAGTCCGATGTATATGACTATGCAACAGGTAATGTTAGCTAGAGAGAAAACCATAACATCACCAATCTGTGTAAACATATGTCAGTGGAGAAATCAGCTGGCTTCAGGATTCACAGCTAAACTTTGGTTTTTGACAGGAACTCTACCAAGGATGGCATGTTGTTGGAGCCCTGAAGCAGGGAGGAGAGCCAGGTGTTACTCTGAATGTCTGTTCCAAATATAATGTATCCCTTAACCACCTTTATTTACAGGAAAGAGACTGTCCTTGTATTGACCGGATTATTCTGAGAACAAGAGGCTACAATATCAACCTTTAGCCATCACTTTCAGAGTACAGGTTCTCTGCCCTGCAGATGTCTTCCTCTGTAAACCTTGATAAAGTGTAGGTAGCTTCTACTGGAATTAAGGCAGTACTTGATGTCCTCTTATTTTTTTAAAAACAGTGCTGCCAACCAAGCAAATACATTTGTTATAGACAGAAACAGCAGCTCAGCAGCTGCTTTTACTCTGAATGCTCTTTTTTTTTCGTTTTTTTTTTAAGAAGAAAATAAATTTTCTATATATCCTTTTTTACAGTCCAGGACTAAGGTCATAATCTTGTTCTACATTAGGTTAGTGAAAGAAATACAGTGTCAACACCTATGAAGAAAAAACGATGTAAAAAGAGAAGCAAGCACTCCTAATTGCTCAATATCGGTATTATTCTAGAAGACTGTTTGGCAAAGCACTCTCAAAACTGTTTCTGGTGTCATCTATTCCATTAAATAGCACAGTTTTCTTATGGGGAGCTGATTTAATGGCAATGTCAGTTCAAATCATAGGGTGGTTCTTTTATAGCTAATAATTTTCAAGGACAGCTTTTAGACCTTGCAGCAAATAAACAATTCCATTTACAAAACTTTTTTTCCCTACTATATAACCTCAAACAAGTCAAATTTTCAAGGTTCTGCAATTTGTATGAAAGTAGCTCTTTCTCAGCCCAGCAAACAAAAGGAATAAATGGCAAAATTTTAGTAAGACTGTAAATTCAAAAAGCAGTATGAATCATAAAAGTGTGTGGATGCCTCTAACACTGTCATACACGCATTAGATGTCAAAATGCCATTTATATAAAAGACTACTACTCTGAAAGAGAAGAAAAATGTGTACGGAAACCCATGAGGGGTAACAGTAAGGGTCCAGCAATTCAAGTTCCCAGATGGTGCTTATCAACTTTCAACCAGGTGGAATCATCTCATTTCAGGCAGAGAGTAGCTGTTGGTTGTTAACTTGCGAATATAACTGAGGTGGATTTCAAAGCAAAGTTAGTTGAGGCAGATATTTTTGCTCATGCAGAGAGCAGCATTCTATAGTGGACATGACTTTTACTTAAAAAAAAGCCCACTGTTTTTTACAACAGTCTAGCATTCAAATGACTTGGTAAACTTACGATACTGTCTCCAGCAAATTGATGTGCAACTAATCTGTGCCTATTTACTTTAGACACAACCTTTTCCCTAGGATTTTATACTTCAGTGAAGAAGCATACACCTTGTCTGGGGAAAGAGGGCAAACTCCACCCAGCAGATATCTTCCACAGCTTGTTTCTGGATATTTTAACAGTGCAACAGTACTTACCATATGATAGAGCAGGTTTATTGGGATTTACTGTAGTTTTCTTCTCACAAGTCTGGGATTCTTAAAAACCTCATAACCCACATCAGAGTACAGAGAAAAAGCTCACCATCAACATACTCTGCTGCTCTGAAGTGGTTGGTTGTTGCCCATATCCTCATTTTATGGTAATCCCAGTTACTAAACTGCTGTAATCTAAATACTCAAGACAAATATCACCTCAAAAGGAAGAGGCACAAGGAACGGAGTCTCTCTTTTCCACTTCTAAATGCATTGTGCTTAAGATGAAGAATTAAGGTCACTGTTTCTTAAAAGATTATTTTGATGAAATTCATGCTTATTGACTCCTAGATGCAAAAGCTTTAAGTGAAATTTAAAAAAAAATCCAAACAATTCACCCAAAACCAAAATATCACTGCAGAAGCAGAGACCTTAGGCAATTTGCATCACAGTGTTTTGCTACAATATTTCTGCTGCACTGAGCACCCCGCAAGCCTTAATGCCAACCCGTTTGTAAGGCACAGCAGTGCCAGGGGGCTCCTCACAGACAATCGAGTCTCAAGCCAGGAGCAGCTCCAGAGTAAAAGGAGGAACCACACATGCTCCAAAACAAAATCTCACAGAGACATTTCCAGCTACACTTATTCTTTATTTCCCTTTCTTTGCCTTTCTCCAACGCAGGAGAGTTTTTCCCTAGCTTACAGCGCATGATCTACACACTCTTCAATCCACCTCTCTCTTGGTTTAAGAAATTTGCTGAATTCTTCTGAAAGAATTGGGAAGATGACAAGATTGCTACATGTTTTGCAGTGGCATATTCCAGAACATTGCCCTGCAAGTCATATCTGAAAATATGTTGAACTGTAACTCATTCACAACAAGGAAATTAAATTCTTCTTCTGTCAGGGAAGCACTAAAGTTTCTTATGTCCAGATTAATTGTATCTACTAACTTTAATTTTCCAGACACAGGATGAGAAGATTGGCTACTTGGGAATTCTGTATCTTTAAAGATACAAGTCAAAAACCAAAAAACCTTTTTAAGAAAATATATAATATCAAGACTAAAATATAGATAAATAAATAAATAAATAAATAAAGTAATAAATCAAAGCAAAGAAAAAAGGTAAAGAAATTTAATCTCTACGCAATATCTCAGGTGATTCTGAGGAATGCTTTATCTATTTGACTAGAAATATCCAGCTGAAATTCTTTAAGAGTTTAAATCATGAACAACCTTTTGAAGTTCTTCTACTTGTTCAGAAATGACAAAAATAGCAAATTTTGACCTCAGGATTACATATCTTTAAATGATAAAATTATAGCAAGAAAAGGAAAAAAGACAATTAGGAAATGGTCTAATTCCTCCTAATATATTCTAGGATTTAATTTTTTCATTTGCATCAATAAAAAACAAGTTTCTCTTTACAAGAAGGCATTCTAACATCATTGTACTTTTAGGAAGATTAAAGTTATTTTTATTGCTAAAGGAATTCAAATAATACATCCATACACTTCTTTTCAATTAAGGTTATTTCTTCAAATGGAGCTCAAGGAGATATAAAAATATTCCAATTTTAAATGCTTATGGAAAAAGAAATTTTTTTTTAGTATTTCAGCTTTTAGCTACAATCAGGTTTGATTTATGCAGAAGAATGTTTAATTTCGAAAAAAAAAAAAGAAAAGAATCTTAGAAAAGAGTTGTTCAACAGAGATGTGGCTTGCGGTTTATCCCTGTATTTTTTCAATTTTTTGTTTTACGTGTGATAGCTAAACTTACTCAAGTTTTATCTCGTTTTTTTTCTTTTTTTTCCTGTTGAATATCTATCAAGACAACAATCTTGATTATCTAATACAACGATAAGTGACAAAAAAAAACAGAATAGAATTATTTACAAGTAACTGTCAAGTCCACTTGTGGTTAAGCAATAAGCATTTAATTTTATTGACAAAAAGAGATGCTTTCTATGTCTAGGTTTCCTATTGCCAAAGTTAACACAACAGCCCCTCAGACTGGCTCAATTGGTTAGAGCCCAGTGTTAATAACACAAAGGTGGTGAGTTCAATCCTCATATGGACTGTTCAGTTAAAAATTGGACTTGATGATCCTTGTGGGTCCCTTTGAACACAAAATATTCTGTGACTTTTGATTTAATACTAGGCTGAATAGTAATATGAATAGTAAGCATGACATTTACTTGAAACTGAATTTCCATACCAAGAAAAAAAAAAAAAAGAGTTGTGCCTGAAATCCCTCCCGCTATGTTATATAGCAGCCCTTGTCATGTAATACAGAACTATAGCCTAAGAATGCACACCAAAAAAAGAAAAATTAACATAGAAAAAACTCACATATAAAGAAAATTTCCAGCTTAAAGTGTCTAAGCCTCCTTTGCCTCTACTTTGAGCCGTATCATTCCAATAATTTGTGAAATTATTTGCTACAGCTTGTGTGTTTGAGGTTTTCACACGCAGATGTGAAACACAGCAGCCATCACAACAGCAACCCAACTCTCCATATGCCTTGTGGATGTGAAGCATATTCAATTTACACCGAACATTTACAGCTCCCAGCTGTATAACAATCTGCATTTTTGGGCTCTCTGGCAATATATAACACGCAGATCATTTCACTTCCAAAGGGCACTTGGAGAGAACATGTTTAAAAGGCCAAGAAGTCACTTTGTTATGAGAATAGCTCAGAAGTTCTTCCAGTGCATCAAGCCCAGCTGCCTAAGGAGCCCATCAAGAGCCAGATGTCAGAAAACATCTTTCAAGAACTTGCCTTTTGCATCCTGTGATTGCCATCCAAGAAAGAAAAAAAGGTGCATGAACCATCTGATGGGACAGGATGGCTCTCAATCCCTGCAGAGTTGTATGCTGATCAAAAGATTTACAAGACTGAAATATGACATTAAAATTAATGGATAACTAATGATGGACAGCATATTTGCACCTAAACCTAACATATATTAGCAAGTAAAATACATGTTTGTTTTGTTGTTTGTTTTTGGGTTTTTTTTTAATCTTGCCAATTAGTTACATATTTTTGTAATAATGTAAACCTAACTTGCTTATTACAACAGCTAAATTCCTGCACATTATGAATATCTGGAATGGTAAATGTGTTGGGAGGGGTTTATTTTTTCTTTGCATTAGTTTTATGTTCAAATGTAAAAAATTAACAGGATTTTTTTTTTTATTTCACTTGAGCCTGGGGATCTATTCTGTGAACAAGATCAGTATTGAGTTTAGATGCAGTTAATAAATGGTGAAGTGGACAGTTTAACAACTTATTTTGAAGGTTCTAGACAAATTTTTGTTCAACTATCAGATATTACACCTATACCTGTGGAGATATATTTTAAAAGAGACTTCTTAAACTATACTGTCTTCAGCTTTTGCACGCTTTATAAGATTTGTTGAAACCTAATAAAAGTATGTATTCTTTCCAGGGAACTGCAACTGAATTCTACAGTTCATAGATCCAAAATAAGCAGTTTGTGTAACCTTACTTTAACTTCATTATAGTAGAAGAATGTTGCCTTGGGGAATTTGTCTTGTTACAAGTTCCTAGAGATATACATGGAGCTCAAATGAAGAGACAGTCCATAACCCATGCTCTGTCCTTGAACCAGCATTTCCATCAATATTTTACTGCTTGTTTCTAAAACAATCAGATAACTTTCCCTTTGAATTGTGACTTCAAAGCACTCAAAGTTTTGGATCTAAACAAGTTTTCTGATTATATACTTAATCTAATAAAAAGTAGTGTACAGGATTATTTAAAAAGTATTTTCCTACAAAGGAAAATTTCTTTGGAATCTTTCCGGTTCCAAGCAACACTGGCATCATTAAATACCGGCAGCTAAAGGATTACCTCTATGTATTTACCAAATCTTACTCCAGCTCTGACAAGATAAGATGAAAGAATAGTGTTACTAGCCAGAGTCAAGGGTTATGGCAGTCTAAAATTCAGAGCACTTTGCATGATGACAGGCTTTTTTGCGAAATAGAATTTTGAGTGGGTTGTTTTTTTTTTTCTTTTAGGTTTGTGGTTTTTTTGGTCAGATGTTTGTGTTTCTGGGTTTGTTTTTTTGTTGTTGTTGTTTTGTTTTTTCCTAAAGTAGGAGAAGAAGCCATAAACAACATTAGAAAATGGAAAAGAACAGCATTTTCTAAAGAGACAGCTGAAGCAGTCCAGTAGCCATATAAAGTACAGGGATATTATAAAATGCATGGAGGGGAAAAATTAAAGCTCTCTAATTTTTGTTCAAGAGTCAATGCAAAGCATAGCTTACTTCTACGTGCATTGTAATTTATGTAATTTGATTTCAGAGCCAATGTTTTCTCTGTAAAATTCTCTGCTTTTTCTTCCCTCTGGTTATTTTTTTTTTAGCAGACTTGATCCACTGTGTTTCTCCCATGAAGATGCTCCAAGCAAACCCACGACCAACCCAGTCGCTGCCAAGCCCACTATTGTAAGGCAAGGTAGCACCACTCCTTTTCCCTCACAAAGTAGGATATAATATTCAAAGAACACTAAAAAGAAAAGCCAGCAGCTTTTGGTCTGAACCTGACTAGACAAATTTCATGTCACATTTGAAAAGGACAAACTAGAATATAATATATAGCAATACCCACAATAATGAAGTCTAAATGCTCTTTCATCCTTCTTCCAAGTCTTTGACTTACTTTCCCTTTCACCTCTGTAAACATAATTTCAATCTCTTAACTTACTTCTTGATCTGCAGCATTATGTTTTTGTGGGTGTTTCCCCTTAAGCCTCTAAATAGTTTTTTTTATTTTCATGTCCTTCCCTTTGTCTTTCCCTGTTACTGAGATGTTCTCTGTTCCTCCTTCTTCTCACTAGATCTCAGTTCTTTAAGCCATTTCTCTACTTTAGAAATTTCTTGATAGCTCTCATAGTGATCTTTTTTTTCAGCAACTAGGAGCACCTGAACATCAGTGCCACAGCAGTTTGGAAGATAACAGCCTATTTTATTATTTATACTTTTAAGTTTTGTATTTGAATGGGACTTTCCACAGAGATTTTGAAAGAAAGCAAAGATGGAAGCAGAGGCAAACAGAAATTTCAAAAACAAGGAAAAACCAAACATATTGCTTTTATCCTCAGACAGTTTTCAGTGTCAGATGCCCCCAGAAGGCCAAGAAGTGGCTTGTAACTCGGTCACATCATGAAGATCCACCACTATTATTCCTAAAAGAACAAGAGCAGAGCCAAGCCTCCCTTTGCCTTCAAGTAAGGAGTAGAATGAACATTTTAGGATTTGGACATATTTCAAAAGGTGCCATGGAGAGAGAAATGAGCTAACGCATTACCTCTGTTATAATTTATCTTTTCAGTATATATGCCACTTATTTACTTCTGCATATGTCCCTTATAAAGTATGACAAGGAGGGTATAAACCTGGTGACGGGGCACACTGTAAATTGTGAAGTAGGAGTCTAAAAGCCTGTAGAGAATAAACCTTTGAATCAGTGCTGATATAAGAATAGGAAAGAGAAAAGCAAGCCCAAGAATTAACAAATTTATTCAGGGATACTTACAGAATAATAATGTTTTATAACACTTGAACAGAGAACTAGATATGCTATTTGCTTTCACAGATGTTAAAAAAAAATGAAGAAAGAAAAAAAGAAAAAAAACAACTTTCCTCAGAAAATTAATAATAAAGGTAAGAGGATATAGTCTGAGTTACAGGGAATACATCCACTTCCTCAGACGATAAATCTTGACAAGGTATTAAAACTTGCACAAGTTCTCATAGTCACAGAAAAAATAAGATGTAGGAATTAGTACACCTTGCCATGGAAAGGTTCTTGAATAAAAGCAAAACACCAAAGTGGATCAGAAAGAAATACTAGGTGTCATTAAAATGGCAGAGGAGACTTCTTCTGAAGAAAGTTATAAAATCAGATGAGTCAGTCTGGCAAAAGAACTTGCTGAACAAACAGTAGAAAGCTGTGAAAAAGCCAATCACCTAGCTGACATTTTTTTTTTGTTTTGTTTTTGGAGAGCCTTCTCACATTTCTCTTCCTGTTTCAGTCCATTTCATCTATGGCATGCAATTAAATATCTTACAAGAAATAAAGACAACTCTTCCCAATCACATCTAGTGTAAGCAGCAAGGCAAATTCTGTGCAAAAATGCTTGCTGTTAATATTTATCTCCAATACTAATTTCAAGAAAAAAATTCGACATCCAAACACTGATATTTCTAACTAATTTCAAATTAATACACTTCAAGAACACAAGTACGTCTGAGAAATTTTGTTTTGACATAAGCAAATCCACTTCTGATATCACTGGACTGAATGTTTTGCATCTAAAGCACCTAACAAAAAGATACTAGTAACTGGTAAAAAGTTACTAGCATAAACTGAAAATTGATATACTGCTATTGATAACTTGATAGTGTCAGTTGATACTATTGTGATTGATTTTATATAAATTAATTGATTTTTAATTCCTTGCATCAGATTTTAAATCCATTTAAAATATTGCAGAAAAAAAGATTTATTTCTCCTGTGCCTGAATGCCTCATATTAAATCTGTTTTTTTTTCACAGCACTGTTCATTTCAAAGAGCATGTTAGAAAAATATTGTCTTTCTTTTCTCTTTTCTAGAGAATTTTATGAACTGAAATGCCTGCTCTGTTACAGACATTTACAAAGTGCATCATTTGGTCTTTTATTCCAGTTCTCCAGCGTGGAGAACACGACTACATTTTTCACGGAATACCAGTATCTGGAACTTTGCAGGAAAAGCATGTGACTCCAACTTTCTTTCTGAAGTGGGATCAACAGGCAAATATATACAACAGGCCATGGCAAACTATTGTAATGCCCAAGAACCACATGAGCTTGCCTTCACACCCAGCCTGTACTGCACAGCAGCAGCCATAAACTGTTTTTTCTCTCTTACATTTCATACAGCACTCTCACTCAGCACTCTCAGAGCTCCCTGTTTGATGTCAGCTTTTGCTAAGTGTCTGATTCCACAAACTGTGAGATGCTCATTTCTGGGCTAGAAATGCCTTAGGCTAGTATTTTTAACCTTCTGCTTTCACTTCCATGTGTTTCTCAATACTCCTAGCTGGCTGTACTGTATGCAATGATAAAGATGGTAGAAACTTCTTGTAATATGGGTTGAAAAATTTTAACAGAAACAAACAAAAGAGTTTTGCCTCTTCTTGGTGCGTATTTGTATTTATGGGTAATCCTGTAGGGCAAAGATCTAAGGACTATGAATACATTCTGAGATATTGAACTTATAAAGATCTCCATGTAATAATGGATTTTTTTCACCTTATAAAAGAAAGTGCTAATTTGTGGTGTGTAAGGTATTAACATTTTTTATGAGCACCACAAAGCTTCAAAGGGTTGAATTGACTTTTACTTTTGCTGGTAGTGTTCCATGTCCGAAAACAGTTTTCTGTCAGTTTTGGTTAACAGCAGCTTTAGTATTAAATGGCTGCAGCAGAGTTACTCACAATTACAGTTTTGTATCCACAGAACTAAGTTCACAGCATTTAACCAGTTTTTAATTTCACACACTCAATTCTAGACCTAATTGCAAAATGCTTCTGAATGACGCCTTAAAAATTGCAACTTACATCACTTTTATCAAATGGAGATTATAACCAGCAAGCAATCTCTCTGGATGCCTACAGAAAAAATTGAACTATGGTTTATGATATAAAACATTAGACCATCTCTTGGTAATTTCCTTTCCTCCTTTTTATACTTCTCACAAGAACAGAAGATGAATCACTCTTCCACTCTGTGTCAGCATGTAGCTGCCCAAACACCTTTGCAGTAACACAGGGACAGGTGACAGACAAAAAATACCAGACTTCAGCATAACTGAATATCTGTATTGTGAAACCCAAGACTAATACTTCTTCGAAGGTGCTGGTGCTACTGATACCAATGAGTATCCTTGCTTTATATGGCATTCCTGGACACAAATTAGTTATTTAGGGTTCTTAAAGTTCCCCTCTGCAGGAACTGAGACTGCACAATTAGGAAATAAAGCAGAATCTGCTCATTCAGAAGATCTACCCCTTTTTTACTACAGGAGCAACTTTATTATTTGCAGTTATAAACTACTGTTAATAACTCATATTGACACTGTAGAATTATCATATCCTCGTAAGATGGATCTAGGAAGTAGATACCAATTGCTTAATTATTGTTTGTGATTAAATACAGAAGAGAATTTATTTAAGAGTCATAGTTAGAGCTAGAAGCAGCACCAGTTGGAAGAGAACTCTATGTTCATAAGCTATATATACATTTCACCAGGATTATTATATACCTGACCTTATGTTGGCTTCATCAGGAAAGCTTTCCACAAGAAGTATGTACAATTTTAGGAATGGGGAAAAAAATTATGAATGATGATTTTTTTAGACCAATCTAATATAAACCAAATTTTTCTTTCAAACAAGGAAAAAAGCAATTTTTCTTTATTACATCAACAAACAATATGAACTCTTATGACTTTGCCACATGGCAAAGCAATCTTTGAACCAAACTGTAAAGCCCTGCATTTGATACAGTGCAATTTTGAAATTTAGAAAGAAAGTATGTGAAGGTCATCGTGAACATTTATTCTGAAAATTTACATGGAATATTTCTCAAGTAACTAGTGAATCTATTTTTTCATGTCTTCAGCTCAAACAACTTTTAGTGGTCACTTAATGTCAGTCTTGGGCCCAGTGACTTGTAACAGTTGATTCAAACATGGAATGTCATATGCATGCACAAAGAAATAGCCATTTTGAGAAGAGTTTTGAAAGCTTTTCTTTAAGTTTCATTCACATGGATGACAAGTAGGCTTGATAGTGAAAAGGGAATAAAAGCTCACCTACTCTGCTTGAAACTAATCTAACAGAATAATCTTATTTGAAAATTACATATAAACACCAATAATTATCTTAGATTGTTTAGTTAAAAGATAAATTGTTGTATCTTATTATTGCCAGAAGATTGGATTGCATGCATCATGTACATGTGGAAAAACATTGCAAGGATGGTAGGAATTGCATTAAAAAGTACATGAAAATCTTCACATCAATTTAAATTCCATTGCCATTTTCTTTGCCTCTCCCATCATCTTAAAAAGATGGAAATGTAACAAACTTACTACAGTAGTAATACCATGCTATTAAGCTTCGCCCACTCATCAGCAGCAATCTCCTAAGATGTGCCTTAATGGCTGCTTGGGAAACTTCTAGTCACAGAATCATTCAGGTTGGAGAAGACCTCTAAGACCATTGAATCCAGCCTTTGACCCATCACCACCCTTGTCAACCACACCATGGCACTGAGTTCCACATCCAGTCTTTCCTAGAAGATCTCGAGGATAGTGACTCTAACTCCATAGGCAGTTTGTTTCAATGTTTAACAACCTCTTCTATGATGAAATTCCTTCTGCTGTCCAGCCTGAGCCTCCCCTGGCACAGTTTGAGTCTGTGTCATCTCAGCCTGTCGGTGGTTGCCTGGGAGAAGGGACCAACCCTACCTGGCTCCACCCTCTTTACAGGTAGAGAGGCAAGGTCACCCTGAGACTCATTTTCTCCGGGCTAAACAATTCCAGCTCCCTCTCAATATATGTGGACTCAAGTCCATATCTGAAACTAACATAACTGTTAAGTAAGCCAGAATAAATAAGAGTAAATCAGAAACTTGGTTTAAGAGCTGAGTAGGTTCTTGGCTGCTTCTGAGTATGGATGTAAAAGTGGATGTGCATGAAAGTACTTATGTATCTCCCCTCAGTGTTCCAACAAATCTTCTGTATGCCTCTGAAATAGGCTCATAAAAACATCAACTAACTGGCTTGGGCAATATTTTTGCAAGTGATGTAGTTGTTATAGTGAATTGAATTTATCAAACTGTACTAGATACAAGAACTTACTAAAGCAGTCTTACCTTCAGAATAGCAAATTTATTAGCACACATTATCTAAGAAAGAGAATGCATTTTAAATATTTTTAATAACTTGTAACTGTGGAAATTGTAAGGAAATTGTAAGGAAATTGTAAGGAAATTGTAAGGAAATTTTAACTGTTATAAACAAATTCCACTTGTTCTATTGAAGTTTTTTAATATGAAAATCTGATTATTGTTGCATGCAATGATCATCCTAATCCCTTTTTGTTCAAGCTGTGAAATGCAATATTTATTACAGACGTAACTCACACATAATTGTATACTTAATAACAATGTGTTGGTAACAAGAATGTCAGATCATAGAAATATTTTGTAATAAGAAATCTACTTACATTTCCAATTTCCAATGCATTTAAAAAAAGAAAAAGGGGTACACTTGAAAATCTAACATGCTTACAATTAAATTCACTGCCTTCTTTAAGGTTTTGCAAAACAAAATATTAATTTGCAAACTCAGTAAATTAGCACAGATCATTAAAACAACCTGCTAAATTCCTCAAGTCATTATTAACAGCTATTTTGCTTGAACTAAATTAAAATTTAGACATTTAGAGTTGCTGGCAACTTCTGTGTTGGCAAAAATACACAGGTTGAAAGTGGATTGAAAATAAAAAAGGCACTGAGAATCACTCAGATATCAGACAGAGAACAACATTTCAACACATAGCTACGTCCTGACAAAATCCTTTGAGCCTTTTGTTGGAGCAAGACACGTATCTCTGACAAAATAAAATCTACTCCATTAAACATTTGTGTGTCAGTCACGCTTAGCAAAAAATCTTTGACTGCAGCAACATTAGTGAACTTTAAGTTGTGCCATGCATGATTTCAATTAGATAAAATTTTGGAGAAAAGCTAAGATAGCTAAGCTTTTTTTCTGTTTTTTTTGTCTTTGCAGTCTTGACTGGTTATTTACTTGCTGTGCAAACAGTGGATAATAGGATTCTCTGTAGGAAAAAAGCAAAAACTCAAAACAAATTGGATAGTCCACTTTCAGTTTGCTAGCAGCAGGGTGGGGGGACAGAGGGCTCTGAGCAAGAGGTGGCAGAAAATAATTCCTTAAAACTAGACAGACAATGGAATTCTCATATTTATTAGAATCTGAAGGCTTAGTTTAAAAATACCTCATTATTTAGACATTTCTCTATGGGTAAAGTATTTACCAACTCTATTCTTCACACTTATCTCTTTCCATGTTGTGATGATTATATTTCAAGCTCTCACTGCTGCTGCTAGATTTCTTCATGTGTAATTGTACTTCAAGGGTACATATCTGACAACGTGCAAATTCTTATTTGTGATGAGATCACTACAAAATATGAGGAATTTCTCAACAGTAATCTCAGCAGAGTCAACGAAGGAGAATTATGCAAAAATCATTGCTATTCAAAATGGTCCCAAGGACCAATTTTCCATTTCGTTAGACTTGGGAAAATCTTGAAGCATAATTCTCCAGCTTGATATTGTTTTGCCATCCTTTCCCAAACTCCTAAAGAAGGAACCTAATTATTCACCCCTGGGCTGTCACAAGACCCTCTATGTCCCCCCAGTTCTCTGGTTTGGTTGCACAACAGGAAAAACAGACAGAAGATCAGAAGAGCCGAGTCTTGGGAATGGCTGCAAAAGTCAATTACATATTTGAAAACTCTTGATATACACAGACAATAGCATGTGAGATTACCCTTTTCATAGGATACACACTGTGCTCTCAGCACATTTCTGGACATGAGCACATTTCTTTGAAATGACTGCTCTTTCTA
Organism: Thryothorus ludovicianus; assembly: GCA_013397245.1. Classification (NCBI taxonomy): domain Eukaryota; kingdom Metazoa; phylum Chordata; class Aves; order Passeriformes; family Certhiidae; genus Thryothorus; species Thryothorus ludovicianus. Next base: position 213,794 of record VZTB01018367.1, read on the forward strand.
TCTTTTTGAACTTTAGATGAACCAAAGCAGAGAATTCATATATTTCACATCTCTTCTTAAAAGTACACACATAGGATATAATATAATAAAAGTTGCAGTATAAAACAGTTGTCACCATCTGTCATCTTTAATATTGACATTGTTTCTCCAAAACAGAATAAACTGCTTGAGAATGACAGGTGATTTTCCCTTATGGTATGACTTGCACATACTTTTGCCCTTCCTCTTTTTTTTCCCAGTTTCACTCTAGTTTTATCACCATTGGTTAGAAAGTGGACTCTAACAAAACTTAGCCAATCTCTGTTTCATGTTCAGTCCAACTTCAAGCAAAGCACGGTAGGATCCCCTGCAGTGAGCAAGTGGGGTAAAGAGGGTGCTGGGCAAAAAACAGCAAATGAGGAGCCCCAAGATGCCAGACCAGTCCCCATTTCTGTTGGTGCCACACCAGAGCAAAGGAATCAGCGGTGATTTGGTACAGTTTATTTTTTGACCCTTTACATCAGTAACACCCCATTGTCACACCCATAACTGGCTACATTGAATTAACATGAAAGGCTCTAAAGCATATATTGTATATTTAACATCTAACAGCCACATACAACATATACTCTTACATATTAAAAAAAATCTTCATTCAGAAGGCAAAAATTGGAATATAAATTTGTATCAACTTCAGGGAAGTCAGTAAGTTTACATCATCTCAAGAGTTCAAAGCAAGAGTCTGGAGTCCTGCCCGGGATCTTTTTGAGACTAAAATTTGCTCTGGCTAATGTCAGACCAATGTAAATTCTGCAGAAGCCCACTGAATAAATATATATATATCAACCTAACACAAGCTGGACCCTATTTCAGGATCTTCTCACACTACCTATAGAGACACAAATGAAAATACTAACAGGTTTGCAACATAAATGATATTTCCAAAATCCCTTAATTTATCATGTCATATCTAAATGTCACCTTTAGTTCATATAAATGTCACCTAATTAGTTCATATAAATGCTTTTTCTGAAATTACATCAGCCTTAAATTTCAGAAAGGTCAGAACTGATAAGCAGCACATATATTCTCTCTGCCTCTGCTTAGAGTTATTCTGCAAAATACCTGACAGAGAATTTTGTCTTTGGTAACTAATGAAAATAAGATAACCCTGAGAAAATATTTAATACAGATGTGTACTCCAGATAGCCCTCAATGGCAAGACACACTTTATTCCAACTAAATTTCTGAAAAGTAAAAAGCACTAAGTTCATACTCCATATGCAGTCTCCTACTTACTCAGAAATCTTCTCATTAGAAAAGAGAAAAAATAAAAATGTTGCCACAGCTTTTACATAGAAGCTTCCTTTAAATATTTTGCCTTCTTTTCTATGTAAATAGCTTTTCTTTTTTTTTTTTTTAATAAAGCCAAATCATACCCCGATCATGGGAGCAAATGTTTTATTGTATTTCATCTGCCTTGTCAAGTCCGTTCACTTACTTTTAATATGTTTAAGCACTGCAGATTTACGTTTTTGCATTTTAAATCTGGAGCCTGAAAATAAGTCCAGTGTGAAGTTGTATCCCAATAACACAGCCTTAGGAAATGCTGATAAACAGGCCAACAAATATTTCTAATCCTACAGATAATATATCAAAACTCCAAAAAGAGGTTTTAAAGCCTTTAATTCTGCATATATCAAAATTTAGAGGGCTTTTTGTTTCCAAGTAGACATAGATGCTTCAAGACTGATTACAATTTTTATTTCTCTTACAATAAGGCTTGAAATGATTGTTCACATAATTGGTTTTCAGATTAAAAAAATCTGAAACTTCAAGTCAATGACAATGAATAAAGAGAAAAACAGATCATTTAAGATTTCAAATTGTGCCATAACTTCTTCTTGGTTTCCAGAAAACACTATACTGAAACCCTAGAAATAAAAACTGAGAATCTCACAAATTTTTATAATTTCAGAGTATTTCCAAAGGGAAAGGCTTTATAATAGGACATTATTAATATTAGCATGAAATTATTAATCAATTAAAAAAATACATAAGAGTCCTTTTGTTTTTCCAAAATAGACTCTGAAGTCATTCATGAATGACTAGAAGGGCTGGAGACAAAAAAAGGTAATTCCCCTTTCTGCTACATTGGCATAAAAGAAAATATTGTGGAGCATTATTTTAAAGGAAGCTCAGAAATCAAAGAAAAGGAAGTCTAGATTAATCTTTACATTTGTTGGGTTCAGGTTTTTCTTTTGTCTGTTTTGTTTTATCCAATCTTTATTTCATATGCAGATAACCACTCCGAAATACTGCAAATGTGCTGCATATAACACTGGACATATTTCAGGCCAGAATTAAAGTATGCAGATGCAAGTGTTTACTTCTTCCTCACTCAGTGGAAAGACACAAAGTCACAAGTGAAACATTTTGAGAAAGACTTTACAGTGAATTAAAACACATGAAATATAAAGAATCTACAAAGTACTTATAATTTTTCCTTCTAAACTGCACTTTTCTTATAGTTTAGTTTCACCACATCTTCCTTTCATACAACAAAATGTCTTTGAATCATCAAGAAGATGAGGAGGTTTGCTCCAGAGGTGCACTACCCAACTAAGCTAAAAGCCTCAGTAGTTCAGCTGCCAGTGAAAGGCCAGAGTTTGTTTCTGTCAACCACTTTACTCTTAAAATTATTTTTCTGCATGAAAATGTAAGCAAGATATCTGTATGTATAGTCACATTAGGCAGTTACTGCAATAGGCTCTGTGAGATTTAATATTTGCTTTCAACTCTGTTGAACTGCAAAGTCAAAATTCTTGCTATTATGTGACTTTAAGAATATAGTTTATATCTTTATAAATGATATAAAATACATCATTTATATATATAATCTATATATATAAATAAAAATCTACTTGAGAAACAATGAGAAAAGATCAATACCCACTTCAATACAAGACAGTTCAACTGAAACAGGATTTCCTTTTTGGCAGCAATTTACATTCTAAGTCTTCTTTACTCCTTCCTAAAACTTGGAATTGAATGTGAAGAAAATATTTTAAGCTAAAAAACCAGCAGCTACATGTTTTTTTTTTTTAGTCGTGTGCATTCTTGGATCAAAAAATGGTCATCCGCTTAGGCAGGGATACCTTCCACGAGACCAAGCTGCTCAAAGATCCATGCAACCCAGCCTTGAGCACTTTCAGGGATAATGCATCCACAACTTCTCTGGGCAACCTATTCAATGCCTCATCATCCTCATGGTAAAGAGCTTCTGTCTTAAATCTTATCTAAACCTACCCTCTTTCAGTTTGAAGCCATTCCCCTTTGTATTGTCACTACACTCCCTTGTTAAAAGTCTCTCTTCAGCTCTCTTGTAGGCTCCCCCCAACTACTGGAAAATTTCGATTAGGACACCCCCAAGCCTCCTCTCTTCTAAACTGAACAATCTCAATTGTCTCAGACCTTCCTCATAGGAGAGGTGCTTCACCTCTTTAATCAATTTAGTGGCCCTCCCCTGGACTCACTCCAACAAGCTGATGTCCTTCCTGTGCTGGGGACTCCAGAGCTGGACACAGCACTCCAGGTGGGGTCTCACCACATGGAGTAGAGGGGGAGGATCCCCTCTCTTTACATGCTGGCCATGCTCCTTTCGATGCAGCCCAGGATATGGTTGGCTCTCTGGGATGCAAGCACACATTGCAGACTCATGTCCATCATCAGCATCAATTTTTTTTTTGCAAGAGGCAAGACCCACTGAATCAGTAAGAGCAAACAAATTATCTCTGGAGTCTATAGAAAGTGGTGGTAAAAACAGGCCAATACCCCAGTCAGGACACCAATTCTTAACATGTTCCATATAGAAAAAGAGGCTGAACATGATAAACATACATTGAAACAGTCTTAAACCTCTGTTCTCTTTTTTTCTGTTCATGCAGCAATTCATCCCTAGTCCCATATTTTTCTATCCTGTTCTTGTCTTCTGCTTAAATTGTGTAGACAAGCTTGACAAGCTTAACAGAACTCTGAAGTGATGTAATTGCTGTGATAGGCCAAAATGCAGTCAGCAGCCTTGCTTCAGGCCAGGAAGTCCAGTTACTCTAAAACTGCTCACCATATTTCATGCATCTGTTAGGAAAGCAAACTTTGAAGTCAGACCTCTCCATTCCATCCTCATCCTTTCACATGTTCTTCCAAATGATTAGGACATTTGGGAAAATAATTTAGAAGAGCTGTTACAGACACTAAAAGGAAAATAAGCTGATACGAACACTGTCTCTCTTTGAGTGACAATACATTCTAATAAAATTATTAGAGATAAATAAGGAAAGGAAAATTGTAACTTTTGAATGTCAAAACCTATATTTTTATGGTTTTTGTTTTCTATTCTCATATGCCATTAAGATAAAGGGAGGGGAGCTGCATAAAAGACGGTCAATTCCCATATGCAATCAAAACACCTTCATGATAAACAGTAATGTGATTTCTCATATAAAAAGATGAATTTAATACAAAACTGAACCTTCTAGATCCATACAATTTTCTCCTATGGGGCATGAGAGGAACTCAGTGTGACTGATTAGCAAGTGAGATAGGTCAAAAAGCCTAGCCTATTCTTTAAGATAAGAAAGAGACCCAAGTCCTTATTCTTCTTTTACAGGCAACCTGAACCCAAATGCAAGACACATACCATTTTTCCTTCATCCTCTTTTTAATAATATCCTGTCACAGAGTAACTTATTAGGCTATATATATATATAAAGGTTATAAACTGTATATGTATAACAATGTAAATCACATTATTTAGAGGTATAAAGCTATATTATCTATGTTCTAAAAATATAAACCTATTTATATAAAAGGTAAAACAATATCTACACAAATGAAGTAAAAATTAAAAGCATATTGGAGAAAGTTAATAGTAAGATGCATGTATTATATCAAATTCTTGCAGTTTCAAGTGTTTGCTAAAATTTTTCAGATGAAAATATGGGGAGGTTTTTTGGGTTTGTTTTTAGATTTATATGTAATGGCTACCACTGTGTAATATAATATTATTGAAAGATTTGGGGGTAAATAGTGCATGTAACAATTACTCGTTATTTATTGCATGTCTGAATATATTTTCTATAGAATATGTAAGTGAATACATATATCTAAATTCTAATATGATTTTACAATTTCTTTAAGTTCAGGCTCCACATGAATTCACTGTTAAAAAAAAATAAGAAAGAAAAACATCACCTAAAAAATTCTCTGTAAAAAGGATGTGGAAATGCTCACAAGAAAAGCAAGAAGTCATATCAGGATCAAACATAAGGAAAACTGAAGCAAGCCCTCTACAGTGCAGAGCAGCATTTCTGCAAATGAGAAAATGTACTACTGCAGGTCACACGATCTGATGGAAGCCAAAGTGACAACACTCAGTACAAGCAGCAGATGCAACTTCAAAAGCACTGGGAAATGTCTAGATAAGAGCAGTTGTTCTGGTAAAGCAATTCTGCTTGTCCTTTGCCCTTTGCTTGGCATAAATAACTTTGCAATCAAACAGTACAATCTGCTCTTTCTTCTGCCCTTACCGTCTGCCCTGCTCTTGCATCACCATGATAGGCACCTCAGCAATAATCAGTGAGAAAGGAGAATTTTATCAGAGAGACAAGGAGAACAATATAAAAAGCAAAACAGATTTTAAAAAGGAATCTATCAAAAGGTTAGAGGAAAGTAAACCTTGCACATTGTTTATTTTTTTCTCTGAAGAAATACACAAAACCAAAATCACCAAGACAATTCATGTGAATTATGCCCTAATGTTATAAAAATGAATATCTGGGGAAAAAAACCCTCAAGAATTCTCCAGGATAATAAAGTTTGTAATAGTTTGCTTTGTAAATAAGTTATCATTCTCTTTACCTACTTTCAGACAGGTTTCTGTTATCTCATAATCATTTAATTGCATTTTTCTTTGCTTCTTTTACAGTACCTATTTGTTTTTCAGTATTTATGCTGATTATACTGAGTACTCCACAGCTAAAAGATCCATTATTGAAAACAATCTCAATGTATTTTAAAGTAAATGTTTATGCTGACATAATGAAAGGCATTTTCTCATTGAATGTATCCTTGCATTTAATAGAAACCACTGTTCTTCTACTGAACAGACATTAATTTTCCAAATAAAAACAATAAAAATATTTTATTTTTAATAAAAATATAGGATGATTTCCTTCCAGGGAAAGATCTCTACACTGAGAAGCACAGACTTTCAAAACACCTCAAGGAAGTAATTTTCAGACACTAAAATTATAAAATTATAAAGCAGTATTATTATTATATCTTATTAATAAGAAATTAAGAAGAAGCACTGAAAAATAACAAGTATATAGTCATATCTGATGATGTTTTAGTAAAGTTAATATTCTCTCAATTTAACACAATGTGCTAAGTCACCAGTGGTGTTACCCCTGTACAGTGCAATATAAATACACATAATGAAGGTGGCAGCCCTTCCCTTGGCATGTACAAATTATTACTAAGAAGCATCTTCTGGGTCATGGAGGGCTAAAATCCTTGAAGCTCACAGCAAACTCACAGTTCTGTATTTGACTTCCCAAGCTGCAAAGTACAGAGATGCTGACAATCATCCATTTTATTATTCCACTATATTTCCCTCTGGTCATTTGCTATGGGGACAGATGGGTGCTGTTCAATATCTCACTTACCCTCTGTCATTACACCCATAGAATAAATTATGGGTACACAATGCTAATGAGACCCTCAGAACAAAATATTAAATGTCAGTCACTCTTGGAAACACATAGCAAATTAAAACTAATTTCATATGTACTACCACAGAATTACAAATTGATTTTGACATGACCAGAGTAAGATAAAAAGCTTGTAACAGAAAGCAGGAGGATCTGGACTTTATAATTAAATAAAATACAGATGTACGTTACAAAAAAAATAACCCAGGTTGGTGACTCAGCTACATCTCATGGGTATTATTACAATGAATGAAGGCAGCTCCTGGATCAGTACAAAGTTCCTAATCAGACATTCTCCCAAATCAAATTACAAGTCAGAACCATAGGGAGGCACCTCAGAATAGCCTGTAGCCTAATGAACAATAGTAGTACTACAATTAGGTGTTTTCACCAACTTCAGTACATCCTTTCACATTTACCTTTTTCTCTTCTGCCCACCCCAAAGAGGTCCATAGGGCAAATGCATCCTTCCATCTCTTGCTGTTCTGTAAGACTCTTAAATTGGACATCACTGAAAATGTTCAGTCAGGTTCAGTGGAGCCCTGAGCAAACTGATCTATTGAACGATGACCCTGCACATGGCAGGGAGTTTTGGCTATGTAGTCTTTGAAGATTCACTACAATCCAAAGCACCCTGTGGCTCTATGATCTGTGGGAAATGCTAGGGCAGGTTGCAAAGAAATCCGACCTACGCCTATATGTCACCTGTGCTTACAAAGATCTGGCCTTTCGTATGGCAGAAGAATTCACAGAGCCTATGAACAGAGCCAATAAACTCTCTAATTATCATCATCACCAAGTAGATGTTCTAGTACAATTGTAACAAAAGAGAAGACAGGGAACTGCTTGAACAACCAAATGTGCTTGTGAACAGATTCTCCACTACCCCAGAATAGCACCTGGTAGGACCCCAATTAAACAGAGTAGGGATAAAGATGGTTATCTTCATCACTCAGCTAGCCTTGTCACACTGTATTTCTTTTACAGAACTACTGGTAATTGATCTAAGATGAAAATTCTTTCTTTCTCATTAAGGCAGCAGAAACATCTGAGTCATAAGACTCATTTTGATAGTTTAATGGGACTTCTATGGCTTGCATACCTTATGCTATCTTTGCTGAAAAGAGCATTTCACTGGGAACACACATATCAGCACTGTCAGACTGAGAGATCTGGAAAAGCTGCTCCTCCTTCTGAAATATTTTAAGCCATTTCCTCTGCCCATCTAGTGAAGAGCAGATCAATCTTCCTGAAATGACAAAAGTATTAATGATCTTGACATACACATACTGAGGGCTTCTTAAAAGAAAAGAAATTAATAAAATGTCATTTACTTCAAAGATCATTCTTTATAGAGAGTTTTTTCTCTTAGCAGATCAAGTGATCGAAATCACCTATGATACTATTACCTAAGTGGAAAATGTGAAAATGGCTATAGTTTTGGTATCAAAGCAGGAACCACAGTATTTCTTTTCCTGGCAATACAGATTGAAACAAGCAGGTCTGAGATGAAATCATCACCTCTATTCAACTCAGTTTTTCCTAAATTAGCCACTACGAAATTATCTACTAAAACGTTTCCTAAGGATTGGACAATGTTGCCATGAAGAGCACACAACTAGATTTGAAGTACTATCTGTCAGAAAATGACTTTTCATCATTCAAAGCATCAGTTGCAAAGAGCAGGGAAGATGGAGGGGGACCACAGCAGTAATCATCCTGTCTGCTTTAGAAATTGCTACAAAAATCTAGTTTTCAAGTATTTCCAACTACTCTTATCCAGTTGAACATGTTTCTAATTGAAACCTTCCCAAAACCCAAAGACCATGTTCTTGAGTGAATTAGGACAAAAGGTAAAATGACTCGGAGATATTGGTGCATGAGAAGTTCAACATAACCTGGTACCATGTACCTGCAGCCCAGAAAGCCAACTGCACCCTGGGCTGCATCAAAAGAAAGTGAACAGCTGGTCAAGAGAGGGGATTCTACTTCACTCTGCTCCCATGAGACTTTACCTTGAGTACTGTGTCCAGCTCTGGGATTCCTAATACAAGAGAGATTTTGACCTGCTGGAGCAAGTCTAGAAGAAAGTCACAAAGATGATCAGAGGGCTTTTCTCCCATGAGAAAAGTCTGAGAGAATAGGGATTGTTCAGCCTGAAGAAGTGAAGGTTTGATCGAGATTGTAGCCTTCCAGTACCTAAAGGGAGCCTACAAGAGAGCTGGAGAGGGAGATTTTACAAGAGCATAGAGTGACAGAACAAGGGGAAACGCCTTTCAACAGAAAGAGAGTAGGTTAAATTAGCTATTAGGGAGGTATTCTTCACTGTGGGAGCAATGAGACACTGGAACAGGTTGCCCAGAAAAGTTGTGGAATGCCCCATCCCTGGAAGTGTACAAGACCAGGCGGGATGGAGCTCTGAGCAACCTGAAGGTGGTGTCCATGCTCACAGTGGGGGGTGCAACTAGGTGATCTTTTAAGATCCTTTTCAACTACTAACATTCTATGATACACAGATCAAAACATCAAACCACAGAAATACAATTTTTCAACTTCTTTTCAGCAATTTATAATCTCTCTCTTGAGTCACGAACATTTACCTTTCCTAAATTTTACAGTTTCAACATTTTCTTTACACAGCTTATGATTTCAGAATTTCAGAAGTAGCATATTACCAGCCTTCTATCCCTTTACTGCAACACTGTCCAGAAGGCTATGCTTCCATTCAGAAGAGCACACGCTACTGGCTGTCCTGACAAAGACCTCTGAAACAGATCCTAAAAGGGAGCAGCTCTTTGAAAACATCACTTTTCAAGGCCTAAGAGAAACTTTGTTTAGGCCTGTGAATGGGGATGAACCCTGTTATAATCAAAATCTCAGCTGTGAACACAGACAGTAAAGGATATCTGTGGAGAAAAGCTTGGGTTTAAGGAATTTTAAAAGGAAAAGAGACTCCTCCCTAGCCAGCACACACATCATGCTGACTGGCTAAGAAGCCAAGCAGCCTAACCTCAACAAGGTGTAAGTCAGCATTTATGTCCCTGAGTACAAAGACTCCAATGCTTCAAACCAACTGCTTTGATTCCTGTTCTTCAAAGAGACTGCTTTGTAACATGTCTAAGGGAGCATTCTCTACAGTGACAAATTCAATTATTCCTTACAAAATACACATAAATAACTCAATCTAGAGGTATTTTATGAAAGAGGAGGGATTCCCCCACCCCATATTTCCATGATTCCATCAGAGCTCTTTATAATGATAAACAATTTTTAAATCTCAGTTTAAATGTCTATTTTACTTCAAAAGTCTGCTTATCAGTACACTTATTACAGTATCTCTGTATGAGATAAAGCTTTTATCATTTAAGCCAACTATTAAAAAAAGAGTTGGAGACAACAACCCTAATTTCCTAATCTCTTCAGAGAGATTCAGTAAACTTTCTTCTCAAACAAAAAAAACCCGCTCAAATGAAAATGGTTTATACTACCTATTAAAAAGCTGGTGATGGCATGCAATGGAAGTAACAGAAAGCTCTGTCTTATACTACTTTAAAAATTTAACAACATTCCATAAGCATCAATTCCCACAAGCAGATCCTGAGAAAACTAATAGAGAATTTATATTATGGTGTTAGCAAAATTACAAGGCATGTTAAAAATCACTGTCCAGGAGAGAGAAAATGTCTAGATACAAACCCTGGTTTAAAAATCATCCTTCATCCCTGAGGTGTGTAGGACCAGTCATGATTCACAGCCCAGCCATCAGCACTGCCCTTCCTGGTTTTCTGCAGCTGTGAGCCTCTGGAGCAGCCCAGCACAGCTGCTTGGTGTGATGTGCTGGAAGTATTAAGGAGAGGGTAAGGCAGCTGAGACAAAAGGAAGGTGGATGGGTGTGTATTGGAAACAGCTGAATGTAATCATGCATCCTTGCTCTCTTTTGCATGCAGGATGGAGAGTTGCCCCAGTAATTCCTTACCAGGTCTCTGGTGAGATCTTGTAAGGAAAATGTGCCTAGAGAGCCTGTTGTCTCTTGCTGTTGTATCAAGCTCAATTCCATGCAAGAAAAACATAAGTTCAGTCTCAAGGCTTCAGCAAGGCTTGAAGAAATTAGGGCACATTGCTTCCAGTGACTGATTTTAAAACATGACACAGAACACTGGAAAACAAAAGCTATAATGAAAACGAAAAAATGAGTGATACTAACCCACCTGCTTTTTGACCTGAAATGAGAGAGATGAGACTCAGTGACCGAGACTTGCCACTAAGTTAAATTTTGGCATGGTGGGTAATTTCCCTAAATAAAGTATTTTCACTATATAGGCACTCAAAAAAGAACAAGCATCTAAAATTAAATAGTTAGCAAGATACCATCGCCTGCCTTGGTCAACATAGCGTTCTAAGTTCAATTAAAAAAAAAAAAAAGTTAAGGGACAAAGTGGTTTGTTTGTTCAATTTCTCCATCAAAAACAAACCAAAACAAACCACCACCTCCAAAACAGTCCTATACAGCATTTAGTATAGACATGATGTGCAAGGTGCTTAGCTTCTGAACAAGTTGGACAATATGATGCTTCACTAGTATTCACATTAAGATTCATTACCACTAAATTCAAAAATCAAAATTAGTTACAATAGGGTGTAAGGGGAGTCTAAAATATTTTCTAGTGGGGGTGGGAAAATATCTCTCATTCAGCTGAAATCAGCTGATAATATAAACTACAGCCAGAAAATTTGTACCATTTCAACCTTCCCTGTTGACTTTGGTGTATGAAAGATCCACATGCTCACTTCAAATGCAAGAAAGGATATTTTATACACATAACAGGACTTTTTATTGGTTAATACATGGGTTTTCAGTCTGCAAGAAGACACCAGAAAGAAATCTGGCTCTGTGGAAGTTAGCAAAAAGCCGTCCCACCTCACTAGAAAAAAAGAAGAGTATTCTATGCTTGTTATTCCAATCCTCCAAAAGCGATTTTTGGGAAAGAGAAACGTACTGATGAAAAAGTAGCAACCTATTGACAAGGCTGACTGCTAACATTAAATGACTTTAACAATTACTTTTTTTGTTGTTTTTTTTTTTAATTAAAACTTCACTGTTCAGCCCAAGTAAAACTTTTAAAGATGCACTATTTCTCCCTGATGCTTAGACCTTTAATAAGTAACTGGTCCACCGGTATTTTATGGGCTGTGTTAATAGTTCTCTAAGGTGTTCTGCACAGTTACAGACCAATGTCTCTAAGCTGCATTAAGAACCCACATTAGACATGTAATACATCTCTTAATGTTCAAAAACGATGCAAGAAGACTATGGCCCTCTCTGTCCCTTTTATTTCCTGTATAATTATCCCTAAAATAAATTATTAATATGATCCAGCATTTTACTGACTCATCTGTACACTCATTTCAGGATCAGAGATGTAATAATTTGAACAGTACAGTGTTGTAATTCATTGTTATTTTCTAAAGACAAAGTTTTGGTGAATTATTTCTTATGATATCCACACCTAGGATGACAGGGACAAACCTTAGGAAAAAAGATGAGTATGTTTAGATATTTCTGAGACTTGCTTTGCCACAGAACATGTCAACACTTTTTTTTTTTTCTTAAAAAGAATACTAGCACATATTATTAGTACAAGGCAGAAAAATATTACTAAGTTTCAGTCATTAACTTCACAGGGTCAGAAAGTACCTCCTGAGTTGCTGAATGTGGTCTCTTGCTATTCCCTGCACTGTGCTACACATCTATAATCACAGTCAAGTCAAGATGAGTAATTGTAAGGGCAAATCTTACCAATTATCTTTTGTATACTACTGTCAAGGCTTGTTACACTAACAAACTTAATTGCATATGTAATTAGTGAAACCCCAATAGACACAGTAAAATACTGTTATGATGGAAGAGAAAGACAGTACCAAGCCTAGTGCTTACCTGCCTAAAAAGCAATTTTTAAAATCCATAGTAATACAATAGCTGATGTCCTAAATAAAAAATATATATTTTTTTAAGAACTATGTCAAAAAATTATTTCAAGAAAGATCTGGGACCAATGTGTCTGGATGTCCGAATAAATTGCCACAAAGATTGTTCTAGATCTATCCTACCAGTATACTCCCTTCTACATTCATGTGACAAAAATATCTGAGCTGTCTGGCACAGATCTACTACTATATGGAGACATAAATGAAAGTCAGGGACAGCAACCAGCTGAAAGCCAGCTTGGATGTCACAGCCTGTAGAAAAGTGCCTGGGAAGCGCTGCAACAGTGACAGGGTTCATAGATTAAATTAATAGACACCAGAAATCATTAATGATCTCAATGACATGAAAAGCAAAGGTCTCAAGGAGGAAGGGGTGTAAGTATAGGAAAAAGCCACTGACCCTTTTCAAGGAAAGTTGTTTCTGAAAGACAGATATAGGGCTTGGATGCCTGGCATGGCTTTTCATCTCTGGGATTCCAGAGAGCGCCTGCTGAAGATCACAGCTAGGCTTGGAAGCAAAGTTACACACATATACACACAATAAAAAAAAAAAAGTAAGGAAAATCTGTCATGGAAGAGATTATTTGCTTTCTAATATAATCTAAAAAAATATGGAGCAGGGAGACTGAACAGGAGTTAAATGACAAATTTTTGCTGTTTAAGTGAATGGTTGCAAGATTTTGACTGATGAAAAGGACTGAAGCAGAGGTGAAAAACGGGAAAAAGATGAGAGAGAGCACAATTTGTACCCATCAGACCAACTCTTCAGAGGCAAGAAGCTATTGTTTTCTTCTGTGAGCATGTGAATAGCAGGCTCAAGGGCTCCCTTTATTGTTTGCATCTCCCTTGACCTCTCCTGGATACCTTCAGCACATCACACCAAGCAGCTGCTGAGCTGCTCCTGAGTGAAAGCATCCCCAGGGCTATGGGCAGAAGAGGCAGCAGAGAGCCCAGGCCTGTGCAGGGTTGCCTGAAGTAAATGGCTGCAGAGACTCAGGAGGGGATGGGACCCATGGATGGGCAGCAAACCACGGCTGACCCAGTGTGTCTCAGAGCACAGTGCCAGAGTTTGTATTTAGATTTCCTCTCTGTCCAGGTATGACATTTTTGCATCTCCCTGATAATTTTTATCTTGCTTTATATGGAAGTGGTCTATTAAGTTTCTCCAAATTTTCTTTTGATAATTATTATGGGGTGTTTTTTTTTTAATACCCAAATCAATTTGCAAGGACAGGGACTTTTCATATGTAGGAGTTTCAAGGAGCTGAACATTCCATCCTACCTTCTCCTTTTCACTTGTACCTAAGCATAGTGACACCTCTTGTTCTCCACTTTCTTCCCTAGAACAGACTGCAGAAGTAGCCCAGTAATGAGTTCCCAGATTCCCAGTGTTTCTTACACAACCTCTCTGCAGTAACACTGAGCTGTAAGAGGCCTCAGCTATTTTCTTCATTGCCTGTCACAAATGGAAAGTTCAGGCAGGAGGCTGGAGTCCTGCCATGCCTCCTTGCAGACTTGGACTGCCTAAACTCTCCATTTCTCAGCTATCCTTCACCAAGGAATTGGGACATTTTTTTGTGCTGGATGCCCAAGTTCTGCTCTTCCTAATTTAATTTTGATGTATGAACTCTGCTCTGTGGAATGTGGACGTGCACACACGTCTATAATCAGCTAAGGTAACAATCACACACAGAGTTAAAAAGCTTTGAATCCAAAGATCTTGAGCAAATCTGAAGTTTCCATAATGCTTAGTCACAGACAATATATTATCCTGATCCCAGCTGCAGACTGCAAGATTCTCATTAAAGATAGCATGCCATGGAAGGGCTTTATAAGGATTCGACACTTCATCAATACTTATGCAGCAGAAAAAGACAAATTAGGACACAGAACATTTACAGGTAACTTATCAAAGGGTAAGAGAGTTTCATTCAAGGTGTATTAAATTCTAACTGGTATTAGAGCTATCTCTGTAATAGAGATTTTGCCTCTCTTAGAAGTGATACATTATGAGAAATATTACATAGATTATTAAAATTACTTCTTCCCCTCTAAACACTTGGTAGAGAACATATCCCAAGAATTCAGAAATTAGAATAAGCTGCATATACACTGTTAGAAAACATTTATGACTGTTACTTGCAGAGAGGAATAGCAATTAAAGACATAAAAACACAGAAGTCTGCAGAAAACACAGGAAATTTTGAATACCACTACTTAATGTTATCTGTCCCTTTTGTGCTGCTGGAACAATATTAAAAATGGTAAATTTATTTATTTATGGGTGGCTGGGACAGAGGTTACTTTTGATTAAGATTTTTAGTGCTGTTTCACTGAACAAAAGGGAAAAAAAAATGAAGCTCTGTAAAATAAATGCAGCACAAGGATTTGACCAATTAGAAAGTCACTTGCTCAAAGGTTAGCATTCAGTCAGACTCTCAAACCTCATGGAAATATCTGCTTACAATTGCACCTCCAGTGTCACTCCAAAGCAAACAAGATTCTTCTTTTCTGTCACACACCCAAACCTCCTCTCACTCTGGAGGGGAGCAGATCTATAAGCACCAAGTCTATAGCTATTGCTGGATGTACAAGGACTGTACTGAAGTGCTCTGATACAAAGCAACAATGATGGGGCTCCTTTACAATCTTCTGTAACTTTTATTGCCAAGTCAGGATACTACAAGTGCTTTCTGCTAGCGCAGATGGATGGGTGGCTATCAGAGGAACACTTGCCCGTACCATTTCAGAATAAATTGTTCTAAGTGCAGGAGAAAGTTCATTGTGCAATTTTCTGACAAGAGTAAACCAAATGCTCTTCCCAGAGCACCCAGTCATGAGCAACCTTGGAGCAATCTTTCCAGGAACAGACAAAAGGAGACCACAGCTATGGGCACACTTAGGTGGCCACACAGTATCATAATCTCCTCCTACACAACTAGAGGATTTGCCCAGTGATCACCTAGGAAGGATGTCACCTAGCCAGTCCCCTTTCCTCCAAGGGGCAGCCTTTCCTTGTCATCAACCCCAGCCCTCCTTGGGATCAGCATGCTTCTGTGCTATAGCCAGGAAAGCCCCAGAAATGCTCCAGATAATTCAGGAAGATGCTTTCATAAGTAATTTGACAGAATGGGTTAAGGCATATACAGAGCTGTGGAAGGATTTAGCAGAATTTAAAAATAAATTCAGAAAAGAGAAAAAAGTGACAAGAGCTAATCAAGTGGAAACAAACTGCTTTCTGGCATCATTACTCTGTGGATGCTGAGCTTCTTCAGAAGGGAGATCAGTAAAATCACATTTGAAATCTGTCATTATGCTCCATAAAAAGAAGGCAATTGGCAATGATCCTATCCATTCTTATGTAGGATTACTTATACCACAAGCATCACCTTACTCTTTCATAATAACATATAGTTAATGGTAATAAATATTGACTGTTCAAATAATAAACATCAGTAAACCATGAAAAAGCTTATTATTTTCTTATATAAAACTACTACTGCACTATCATTTATCCTGCAATATCATGTAGGGTAGGGTGTTTGAGGGCTTCAGTGAGAAATAAATATGTTTTAGAAACACTGTACCACAGTGAATTACCAAGGCTTGTCACAGAGACCAGTTTTTGACTGGTAGTAGTGATAATCCACTTAACAGAGACATACAACTAGTGAAGATTGAGCTATGCTCTACACAGGCATATTTTATTGCAATCTTGAAAAATAGCCCTTATCACAATTTATGGTATTCTGCTAAGATTTCACTGGTTAGAAAACTCTTGATCTTCATTATAATTATACAAGATTAAACTTTTTTCCTTTTTGAAATGCAAGCATTGATTTCTAGTAAGGCATCAGTGTACTCATTCCAGATTTTAATCAAAGCAAACAGCATCTGCTGTTGGAATAAACTTGCTTATTTCATCTACTATTTTGCTTTCAAATCTTAGAGTAACATTTTTGTTCTGTCAGCCCTGAAGTTTACTGCCCTTTTCATCTCACAGGTTTCACATGGTCCTCCACAGGCAAAAGCTGACTTGTCTGTCTTCCTCCTGGAGATGCAACACCACGCTGGGACCAGGAGGATGAGCAGAGGCAATGACAGAAGCCCGGGAGAGTTAAAAGCCCCACCCGTGAATGTTTTCAAAACATGAGTGGCCAAGACTTGGGATACAGCCCAGTCAAACTACGAAGTTAATCCTGCCTAGAGCAGTGAACTGGAAAAGGTACCTCCAGAGGTCCTTTCCACCATAAAGCAGCCTTTGCTTCCTTTTTCTTTCACTCCTGAGAAGTGTAAAGGCCTGAGCATAACAATATTAGCCCTTAGTGTTTTCTGCATAACTCCATGCCAACTTCTATTCATGCTGAGAATAATATCTGCTAAGGACTACTTGAACAGCTTACAGGAAGATCTCCCTAGACACAGGAATGTGTTTATTTCTTACCTCCTAACCTGTAAATTTTGGCAAGAATGAGTCACATATATCCATAAAACAGCTTAACATTTAATAAATACCTTATTGAACCTTTCTCCTTTTTTCATTTTGACAACTCCTCTTAATCCAATATATTTATTTACACTTTAAGATAAAAATTTCCTCACAAGATCCCTGGAGTTCACATACATTACTTCTTTTCCCATTATTTCAGTGAAAATAAAAAATAATACGTAAAAAAACTGTAGAAAGAAGGGACCTGATCTCTGCTGAAAAAGGGAGTAGATGAAAAAGAAAGACAATCAATAGGCTTCAGAATTACTGTGGAGAAATAGGCATGTTTGGAAAATACAAAATGTTGCCGAGAGCACAAGACACCACACAAAACCTACCTTAATGGTTGTTATTTCACTATCTGCAATATCTGAAGAAGCAAACTGTATGCTCTGTTTATTTTCATTCATCATAAGCACTCTGCACTTAGCAGATGCCAGCAGATGTTTTGACTAGAAACACACAATTAAACTCGCTTGGAAATAACCAATAGGTGGGGGAGTAAAGACATGTTGAGCCACTTGATGCTAGCTGGAAGGCTGCAGGACAATCTATCAGCCACAGTAGCCAACAGAACTTTAGGGAACCGAAATATTTGACTGTATGGAATTTCAGCTGAGAACTGAACAGTAACTGTTGAAGTGGGGGGGGGGAATAGTCCCCTACATAGAACAAAAAACAGCTGCAAATCCCTTACAGAAAACCTTTTGCAAATTACTCTGAATTGTTAGCGTCTTTTTAATACTATTTATAAGTCTTCATTGCCACAGTTAAAGCTGCAGTATTTATGGTTGATTGGTTTTGTTTTTTTTCTGAGAAAATACCCAAACTCTATAGACATTCATCTGTGGCCCTCTTCCATGCTGCATTCTGCAACTTCCAGCCCCAAGCTTGCCCCCCCTACCAGTCCTTTGTTTATACATTCTGGCTTTCATGTTTTTAAGCTTTAATAGTTCCATACACTCCATTTTATTTTTGTCCTACGTCCATAATTTCATCTTCTGTCAGCAAGCCAAAAGATTCCCCCCAAGAGACTGGAAAGCCACTTGTTCCTTTCCCGTGCTTTACTGACAGTAAAAACAATTCCTGAATGTTGCTTGTGTAGCAGTTTAAATGTGCCCCTGGAGATTCCTGAGCTCTGGGGCTAAATTGTTCGGCCCAGTCAGATTGCTGAAACCCCTCTTTCAGCAAGCCAGCACAAGCCAGCATGAGGAAAGAAATATCCTTTGGAAAACAACAGTTCAAAAGAGCCTCTTCAGTATACTGTCTAACAATTTATGTATAACTAGCTGACTGAAAAGAACAAAAATAAAAGCTGACGAAGAGTGGACTCAACAACTGAAAAACAAAATCAGCCACCAAGATTTCAGTGATCAATAAAAAAATTTAACTACACTCTACTTTACGCCACCCTTCTGTCTCTTGGTATCTCATCCAAAGCAAAACAACACAGCTTTTATTCTAGTGAAAGCTATTAAAAATTATTTAAAATGTTATCTTACAACTATTACCCAAACGAGAAAAGCATCCTCACAGATATTCATAGAAAAACAGAAGATGCATGAAATTAAATGCTGAAGACTAAGTTACCAAAAAATATTTTCCAAAATGCATGTTTGAAGTATTTCCCACTTTATGTCACTATTATTATGGGAAAAAACTTAGACAAACTGCTTTAGTGATAAGGATGCTGGAATGTCTCTATGGTGTAAATGAGAAGAAAAGAAAAGACAGAGAATGGAGTTCTCCCACCTGCTCTCTCTGCTTCTTCAGCAGCAATAATGAGCAGATTAAACCACAAATTACATTTATTAGACATTAATGTGAAGGCATTTAAAGCTTTATAACAGGAAAGAAGGCTAAATTAATGCCATCTTCAACAATGTGTGAAAAAATAAGGACTGTTCAGCGGCAGGAACAAGCTCAAACACGGTGATGAGAAAATTAACTGACCAATTCATTAGCCAGAAAATGCACCTCATTTGAATACAACTTATAAAAAACATTGGCATTGTTTCTGTTGCTTGTATTTTCTAGGATCCTGAGATACCCTCCACATAGTGAGATATTTTCCTCATACTTCTGTGACACTTCCTATAGAGTTAATCCTGATTTTTCCTGGGCTAGAGAAGACTATACATTAAAGCAGCATGCATTTAGGGCTCAGCCCTGGAGCACGTTGAGTGCTCTGGCCCCTGGCCACCAGAGCACTTTGGCACATGTTTTATTTTAAACACATGAGCAGTTCTGCTGAAATTCAGAGAGAAAGTCGCAGTATGGAAAGGGCCAGATTATGCCTTGCAAATGTAAAGCTACATTAAAAATGCGCGAAGCTATTTAAAACTAACGCAATTATTTCCCTGAACCAGGTCAATCTATCTGGGTAGACAAGATGTTCTACAACACATTAACAGGGTCAGAGAGGCCTCAGCCCCACTCACGGCTCAGGTATGCTCCCAAATTTGACAAGCATGAGAAAATTGTTGTGCAGAAAATACTGTGAGCATTCAAAGTTCTGCAGTATCGTTCACTGGCAGCAAAATCAAAAGGAGAGGCAGACACTGAAACCTGGAGGATATCCTCAATTCTTGTCCAGCTTGCAGGGTTCTGAGCTATGAAGGATGTGTGCGCCTCTCACAAAATTGTTCAAGTTTACGCTACCTTTTAGCAACTACACAGGTTTGGAAAATTTCTTTCCTTTTCACCACTGACATAAGCAATAAAACTGCATGAATTATTCCCTGAAAATGCTATTAACATTTCAGTGTCAAAATTACCCTGTATCAAATTGCAGGTAAAAAAAAAAGTTGAATAAGGTGAATATACAGACTACAGAAAATTTCTGTAGACTTACTGCTGTGAGGATAGGATTAAAAAAAAATAGACATCAAGACCACTTTCATCTAATTACCTAAATCTTTACTTATCTTTCAGATGAAAAGAAAAAGCGTCATTGTACACTATTATGATTTTATTTTCTGAAATGTGAATGTTACATAATGCATCAAAGTTTTTTGACAACAAGTCTGGATTTAATTTTGTGATCATAAATTGATGTTAGCACATTTTATATCTCTTGCTCAAACACATCAGAAATAATTTAAATAATTTTTGTTACATATTGTAATCTGCACCTTGAGTGACAACCTCTGCACTGGTTATCATCTTAGAGGGATGAGATAATAAATAACCCCCTGTTTCAAGCAGTATTTTATAATGCAAAATGTCACAGATCTGTAAAGCAGTGCTAGCACATCTTAGCAAATTGTTGTATCAATGACATTTTAAAACTAGAGAATAGGAATTTTAACCTAAGAGATCAACAACATTCCGTGTTTGATTTTGCAGCACATAAGAGTGTAATACTTCCACCACTGCAGCTGAGAGCGCCTTAATTTCTTCAACACCTTTGCATTAAAAATAAAATTAGATTTTAAAAAGAAAGAAGTCTAATTACAAAAGCTTTAAATTTTCAGTAACTGCAGGTATATACAACATACCTACCTCTTCCCCCAACAAAATCCTCACTTGTTTTACCCGGTTTAATGGGAAACAATTGTTGAGAAACTTGGTTCAAAGGCTTTGGGCTTCCTGGTGAAAGGATCAAACAACATGCATCTGAGCCACAGGTCGTACAGACCTCTGGTATCTGTACAAAATCTTGCAGCTGAAAGGAAAAGTTGAGACAAGATCTTGAGAAGTTGGCTCCAGTTCATGCTAGCCCATAGCACACAGGATGTCTCCCAGCTACCAGGGCCCAGGGGCACAGTCTCATCATCCTTGATTCTAAGAATTGCTCCGTTTGGAAAAGACCTCTGTGTTCATTAAATCCAGCCATTAACCCAGCACTGCCAAGTCCACCAATAAACCATGTCCCAAAGTGCCATATCTACACGTCTTTTAAATACCTCCAAGGCTGGTGACTCCACCACTTCCCTGGGAAGCCTGTTCCAATATTCAACAACCCTACAGTGAAAGTTATTGTCATATGCAAAACACTTAAGATCTGTAAGAATTTAATATATTTTAACATCTTCCTTTATAATATCATTTTTTCTGTTTGTTTTTTTTTGGTGCCAAGACACTTGAAACACTTTTCAGGTGCTAGAACATTGCCAGACATTTCTGCCACTGTGGCAGCTGTGACGCACACTGTTCCACTGTTCAGAAGAATGATTTCAATAGACTTGCTCAGTCCCACAAGACCTCTGTTTATAACTCTTCTAGGCCCAACCTCGTAGTGCTCAACTCTATCAATTCTCATGACACAATAGATTAGATTACTGAGTCTTGAAAGCCTGTAGAAAAATACTTAGTTTGAGACACCACACTATCCATTCTGCTTTTCCTGATGCCAGAGGCTGCTCTGTAGGAGCAGGATGTAGAGGATGTCCAGCTGCTGCAGCTGGGAAGTTCTGTATTTGCTTGTTTTAAGGGAGATTCCATATGGATAAATACTGTGTCCTTATGACATGATTTGAGTTGGCTGAAAGTGAATATGTCCTGTTACATTGCTATGCCATCATGTCTCACTGGGCTCTAAATTACTGAAGCAGGTACACTCTTAAAAGCCACCTGTAAACCATGGATGGTACATATACAGATCTAGCAAGGTGAGCTTCAGATACTGAGGTGCTCAGCAGCAAAGGCTCATATGACTTATTTAATAAATTCATTATTTATAACCTATATGCAGAGGTTGGTGCATAGTTCAACTGCACTCATGATGAAGAGATTGTCTACTAACATCTAAACTACATTTATACATCATTTATAAAATTACCTTCTTTTAATGTTGGTCTTCATTAAGGAAAAAAACCAAAAAACCTGAATCAAAAAACCCAACAAATCCACCCTTAATCAGCACCTCAATAAAAGCCAAAACAGTTTGAAAAACAAGTGGAAACACAAGAAGCAATAACCAGTTTAGATACATAAATTAGTAAGGGAAAAAACACAGCCTGCTATCTCTTTCTGTATAAAAGCAGAGGCAAAGATAAAACTGAGACTTGTTCAAGTCAGAACTAAGTAAATACTGAAGAAGTCCATTAAAATAAGCAAAAGGAAGGGTGACTTTCTATTCATATTGATGCATTCACTTAGTCATCAATTTAATCTTTATTTTTTCAAATCACTAAATACAAACGGGAGACAAATCCAAGCCTAATCAGACTTACAAAAAATCCTCCAAGTAACTATTCTGCTGTTATTGCTGAATGAGCTCAGGAGCGAGTGACACAGCAATCAGACCTTACTGGCAAACAGGGACACAG
Source organism: Thryothorus ludovicianus (assembly GCA_013397245.1). Classification (NCBI taxonomy): domain Eukaryota; kingdom Metazoa; phylum Chordata; class Aves; order Passeriformes; family Certhiidae; genus Thryothorus; species Thryothorus ludovicianus. Next base: position 236,293 of record VZTB01018367.1, read on the forward strand.
GAGCTGTGCTGGACAGCAGTGCTCATTCTGGACAGCAGTGCTCAGTCTGGACACCATTCCCTCTGCACACCCCCCTTACCAGGTGATATTAGTCCACATAGTTTAACTTTTTATTTTCAAATTAAGTGATAAAATCGCCATGGTGAAGCAAAAAGAAGTTGAGACAACTACCATCATTCTACACTAGATTAACCGAGCAGAGGTAATCAGAGCAGTTTGCACATTTGAGCAAGTAGTTATAAACCAGAGACAAGCAAATATATATATATATATAGAGTAGAGTTAACTGCCTTGTTTATATTTCATGTGACTGACAAGATGTGAAAAGACTCACAGCAGAAAAAACAATAGAGAGCTCAGACAACCAATTAATATTGCTAATTTAACTTATACCCTAACACACCACTCACTTATTGTTATCTGCACTCCATCAAGGAGTAGATGGTGACAGTGCTCAAGCATTGTCAGTAAATTATTTTCATTTTGTCCTTTCCCTCATAAACAAAACATCACAGTGACAGAAGCTGCTTGACCTACTTTCTAAGAAAGAATTCCAAAGAAGCACATCCCCCTCCTCCCATTATTCCTGAATTCTGCTCTGTTTATACCTCCAGTACATACAAGAGCACACAAACTAGCTATTAAACTGATTTGCATGTTTTTTCCACTGTGTCACAGATGTTTAAAATTAATCTCACAGATTCTTTTCCTGGATTATGTATTTTAAGATATCCATATACTCCATAAGTAGAGAGCAGGCCCCACAACTGCAGTGAAAACATTCACAGATATACAGACATAATTCCAGTTTATTACTTCTCCCCGTGAGATCTTTGTTTTCCCCAGATCTTAGAGGATGCCAAACTTTTAAGACGCTACAAAAAAGCTCTGACAAACTTTGTGAATAACACAGAAATGAAGTAACCTCTCGAAAAAGTCATCTTCTCTATCTTTTAAATAATTTTCTTAATTTCATTTTTTTCACCTATGAACAGCTTCAAGTCCTGAAGTCATGCTATGCCATGGAGCTTGCCTTTGGAACTTCAATGTCAGCTTCTGCTGGATAGCTGCATTTCACCATGGCTAGCCTTGTTTTATCTTTGCCTTTTGTTTCCTCAGATGCCTGTTCCTTCAATTTTCCTGCATCTTGAGACCCTCTGAAACGACAGCTTTTTCCTATGCAGCATGTGCCAGGGCACAAGAACTGCCATCCTCTCAGTGGAGTCAGGGGAGTGTGATCTCCAAAATGAAGGGGGTTACAGCCAACAGAGAGGTGCTCACATATTTGGTAGCAAAATTCTTTTACCAAAATAGAGGCACTTTGAAGCTCTTACTTCTTATGCTTGGTACAATTCCTCACAAGATCTGGGTGGCACATGAAGATTCACCCTGTATCAGTTACTCATGGATAAGGGATTCATTACACAGGAATCCCCACCAAAACTAAATGGGTGGGGGTAAAAGTGATGGTTTATTTGTTTTTAAGTGACATAACACAACATTCCTCTCTGGTAAAAACAACATCGTTTCACAGATAATTTAATGGAAAAGTAGGGTGGATTTAGTTACTGTGGCAAAAAAAAGCACTCACAGTATTCAACATTATTTTGAGACACTGCAAAAAACTAACCTGGGAAACCTAGAAAAACCTCAGTTTACAAAAACTTCCTGGAAACTCACAGTTTCTAAGAATGGGTAGAGAAGGGTAAAATGTTCTTGGGAGATAGTGACCTCTGTGCTGCTTGGGGCTCAGACACAAGGGAGGAGGGAAATGGGTAACGCACTCAGCTGTAGCATGGAATGAGCTGTTCTCTAGTCTGGTGATCCAATGCTGTTCCTGGCTGGAACAGTCAACCACAAAACATTTCTTAGTTGACTTTTCACCTACCACATTAGGAAAAAGGGTAAATTAGGAATTTGAAAAAAGATATTATAGCTCTATAGTTCATCAAGTCTGAGGTGATAAAATTCTTCCAACAATTTAGTCCAGACCAAGCAGAGGCAGCTTTTTAAGTGTGTTGTATCAACACATTTGAACTAAAGCATTTTTTGCAGAAGAATAACCAATGACAAATTTGCATATGAACATTGGTGTCTTGCTTTGACTTTCTTCCCCTGCATGACAAATTTAAGGGGGAGGAAAAGTAAAAGAGGTTTATTTCAGTCCTTCAGATAGTTAGGAGCTGATCAGTAATCACACACTGTAATCATGAATTCAATCCGAAATGCACAGAACATTGGGAGCAAAAATAAAAGTCAAACATAATCAAAAACTCAGTAAACAATGATATGGCTCACAGAAATGTGGTATAAAGGCAGCTGCATAAAACACTTTATAAGTAAGATTTATAGCTATCTTTAACCAAATAGAGGGGGAAGTCAATGTTAGCAGTCTCATAATACTCACTGAGGTGATGATAATACGACATTATTTATCCTCTGAAATAACAACAACTCTTCATGAAGAGCTGAATTAGCTGTTATCTTATAAATTGCTCAGGATTACAGACATACATGTAATGGCAGAGGATGCACACAGCCCTCCCATGGATAGCCCTGCACTTACATGCACCTCCTTTCTTCCACTTGTGTCACCCACAATCTGGAAGCACTGGATTATGTCACCCCATGTGCAGTCACCCTGTACATCCTAAACACAGAAATTAAGTCACCCTTTGTGAATCATTTCTTCCCAGGCTCCAGTTCTTCTGGTTTTAAAAATTTGTATTAGAACTTTAACAAATATGGTGAAATTGTGCTTGAATCAGCTCAAGTATGTGTATTTGCCAAACAAAAGAAATTCTGTGAGTATTCCTGCTCCACAGCTGACTCATATTCAGAACTAAATCCTGCACATGATTATTTTATGGCCTTGCTTGGAGTCAACATAAAGCTGACTTGCACTGTAATTTAAATTACCTCCAAATCTCTTTTGGCAAGAACAATTTTCCATAGTAACAAGAACTATTCTTTAGAGACCAGATTTTCTAACACCAACACCTGAATTCATTTAATCTGAGCTTTTCAGACTCGTTGCCATCACCTGCTGCAGATGCTAATGTGTTGCTTCAGGCTGACGTTGGAAAGTTTGATGCCTCAATTCCCACAGGATTTATCATCTTGAGGCAGGTCCTTCACTTCCTCTCCCCCTAAGTACAACACCCACAAATCCTCTCCCCTTAAAAACCTTCAGCCACTCTTTCATAGCTATGTAGCTGGACAGCGTATAAAGCAATAAAATGATTTCTCTAACATAAAAAATGACTGCTCCTTTTTCTAATGTTGTAAAGACAAAATATCAACAATCAGTTAGGAAAAGGTGGATCATGAGATATTTTAAATACCTGTGACGTCACCTATTTCTGAGCAGAATAATTTTTTCCAGGCATTTGAAGCAAAGCCACCTGGAAGAGGGGACACAGCAGCTGCTCATCAGAGCCAAGCAACAGAATAGCTTAGAGGAAGATTTAAGAGAATGAGAGACTATGTAATTGAAATTATTATAAAAAGGTTATAACACCAGATGTAAGCTGAAATCTGGCTGATAACCCAAATTGACACTGTTTTATTAGTACAAATAGTTAAACTAACCCACAGCATTATCTCTCACTCAAAATGTTTCAGCTTTAAAGCATGGCATTGATTAATTAGAATTACACAAGAAAGTCTTGTATAATGGAGTCAGGCCATTAACTTCACTTGGCTGAAGGTGAGACGGAGTATAAGCATTAAATCCTGAAAAGAGCTATATATTCTCCAATGGGAAATAATTTCCGCACCACTAAAATGCCCACATTGCTCTGCTGAAACAGTGACTGCTTAACAGAGCACCAAAACACCCATTTCACCAAGTAGAGGAAATGAAGACTGTCAACTAAACACCAGTAAACATTTTCCAGTAACAAGAATGGTTAAAAAATTCTTGCTTCTCATTAAGTTTTTTTAGCTATTTAAACAAACTCGTTTTAATAAAGTTAACATTCTGTTTATATATAAAAAATACATCAGGTAGCATGCAAAATGGAAAGTGTGTTATTTCTGTGAATATCAAATCATTGAGTTCTTATCATTTTGAGACACCTCTTGTGTACCTAAAACATACAATCCATTTGAACAAGGGTGGTTGCTCCAGAGATGTAATTACTGCAGCTCCGACAAAATAAAATGAACTATTGGAAGCATTGGGCTCTTCAGGCTTACCTTGGCCTTGTTTTTTAAAAGAGGAAATAGCAATATTGCATGCACAGACAATTATCCAGAGGGTAATATATCCCCTTCTATGATAGGTACCTAAGACAAATGTAAGACAAGAATTGCCTTCTGAAGTTGCCCGCCTCTGCCAGAGAAAACTTAGAAACACCAGTGAATCCTATCTTTATTATAAAGAACTGAGTAAGAAGAGATACACAGTAATGGCTTCAGATTTCAGATAAAGTATGCAATTAAAAAAAAAAAAAAAAAAAAGCAAATATTATTTTAAATGAAAGATCATTTTCCAAGTTTCCTCTTCTTTTTTTTTTTTTCCACCAGAACATGTTTTCTAAGTACCCCTATATAATTTAAACTATTATTTCCTCTTATGTATATGCACATTTTTATACATACACGCGCACACCAAAAAATACATACAGGAAATGAAATTAGGATATAACAGCATAAGTTAATTCTTAGAATAATGAATATTGTGTCTCATCAAGACATTGGTACCAAGTATTCAAAATCAGTATTCTGAAGTATCTAAATTGTTTCCATATTAGCATGGAAAAGAATGACTTGTAATACTAAATCTACTAACTGCCTCATTTAAGCAAATGATGTAGCAGAAAAATTAAACTTTCCCAAGAGAAATGCTTATACATAGAAATGTATAGCCCAAATTAGTAGCTACAAACTGCTGTAAAATGCATTCAATTCACATAAAATACATTTAGAAGACATGTTTATGTAAAGCTTAAGAAGGCAGTATAATACAAAGAGAAATAAAATGAGAGAAAAGCTAATAACAGGAAGTATTACATAGTTTTACAGCAGAGAAGGATACTAAAAAAAGCAGAAAAAGCAGAGAAGGATACTAAAATGCTTTTGTCAAAAGTAACACCACAAAGTTAAAGTTATCAGGATTTGAGCTGGTTTACTCCAACTTTATTTTCCTTGTAAAGAAGGACATCAAAGGGCATTTGACTAAAACCAGTGAATCAGAAAAGGTGATTACCTACAAATATTAGTAATTTTATTAGACAGAATGACTGATATACTTGTGAAAATATGCACTGATATAGTTTTGATCTCATTTAGATAGTTCTATCCAACCTAAAAAATTGCAAATATTTAGATGATAAAATTATTTGATGACAGTAAAAGAAAAAAACACAACAACTCGAGCCTTACATAAATTTCTGAATAAATTTGCTCAGATGCAATACAAACCTCAACTCTAAGCAATGAATGCAAAATTGAACTGTGGATGCCAGTTGTAACAACATGAATTAAACTTATGAATCTCATTCCTCCCCTACTCAAGCACTTAATTAGTTTTTGAATGCCTAGATTTTGTTTCATTGAGCTGAGAAATATAAATTGCTCTGTCTTTTCTACCAGTTTCCTCTTTCCACCATTTTTGCTACTGCTGATGCTGGCTACAAGAAAAATCAATTAGAGGAGATATAGACACAATGTGCATTTGATCAGTTGGAAATCACAGAACTGCAGTGATTCTTACCTGTTTTCCACATTGTGCTCTGAAAAGGCACTTTTTACACAAGTCTTAAGATATTATGTTTATTTTGGGGACATGTACTTATAACTATTCTCTGCTATTAGGTAAACTATACAACAACACTGATAATATTGACAATAATTAAAAAATAAAATGAAAATGCAATTCTTACCTAATTGTAAAGGCAAATTTCAGTAGCCTATATTTTTCAATATCTTCATTGGTGACCTGCTGATTGCACAAGAGGCAACAATTGACAGTAAATTATTGGGAGTGCTGACATAGCTGATGGCAGTGTCTCTAGCTAGTAAGACGTTTGCACTCTTGAGGTTTAAGCCAAGAAAAACCTCATGTCCTAGCCCAGGTGCCAAGGTGTGGGTTCACGTCACAGAATAATCCCCAGCATGAAGAGGGACCAGGTGTGGAAGGGATGAGCAGGAGCCCTGACAAGGATAGAAGACACATCTGCCCTCATCCATGTGGGCAATGGTCCTGGACATATAGTTTTTAAATATCTCATTATCATATTATTTATTTCAGAATTATGTTCATATAAAAAATTATTTCTGACATCTATATTTCTGTAACACAAAGCTTCAAAATAATGAGCTTTCAGAAAGGAACTCTACCTGCTATATATGAAAGAACAAGGAAAAAGTTTACTGATTTCTTTAAGCACCATACTTCTCTTTTTTCCCCCAGAAGTCCCTATTGAATCACTGTGACAAACCTGGGAGTTATCAAACTCACATTTCTCAGGGATATTGGAAGCACTACCCAATTCCAACAGTCCACCATACAGGAGATGTGTGTATTCAGTTGTCTTTAAAAGAAGCAAAGTTCTACTTTCTAGGCCTATTTTTGGGTGATTAATCCTAGGAAATTTTTAGGTCCTCAACTCTTTTAGTAAGCATTTAGGATATCTTCTCAAGCTAGCTATCCAGAATCAAAACTGCGTAATTGATTACATTGTAAACCTGGCTGCAGAAATGCAAGCAGGCAGGAGAGGTGACACAATGTGCAGTGACATCATGTGTCTCTCCTCCTGCCAGCCCAGCCAACCTGAGAAACAGGAAAGGAGAACAGGAAGGAATCTGGCAGCAGAGTTGCCTAGCACTTCCAGAGGTTGAAGTAAGTAAAATTCTTTGATGAATGTCTAGAAATCATCTGTTACCACCAAGAAGAACCCAACAGAAGTGGTGAGGATGCAGCTGCTGGCATCTCCTGGCCTCAAAACTTGGACCAAAGCGATATTGGCCAGATCACCTGGATATGTATTTCAGTGTTGTGAGTGTGCCAGTGTGAGAGCACAAACCAGTGAACTCAGTTATGGATTGCTGTTAATAAGCCACCTCTCCCTTCAAAATGCTATCTCCCTGAGCACTAATTTCATGCAGTTCCACAAGGTCTACCTTTGAGGAGAGGAGGCAGCGCTGCTTGGGCACCACAAGCAGCTCAGCACCGATCCAGCTCTGCTTGATCACACACCATTTAAACACTTCCAGCTTTCCAGGATCCTCCCCTATCAAACTGATAATCTGTTGGATAGTTCTCTGAGTTCTGTACCACATCTTGGTTATCCATGGGAAATTTTACCTTCATAGCACAACTATTAAAAAAAAAGACCAACAAATAAAGCCATACAGGTCTTCTCAACATATTCTTGTATTATTTTTAATGAGGAAAAAAATCCCCACAACAAACAAGATTAACTTCTAATTAAAAAAAAAAAACCCAAAACCTCAGTTTACTAGTGTTTACTGACAAAACTGGCAAGCTCTTAGTCTTTTGTAGAAAATGGTTGCTGCTGCTTTCTCACAGTAGCACAGCAGAAAAGTAAAAATTAAATATTAATACATTGAATATATTTTCAAGAAAGCTTACTCAAGCTTTAAACGCAGCTTTTTCTTTTAGAGCCTTCTGCAGTTAAAAGAGTATATTATTTAATAAAACAGTAAGATTACCACAGAACCTCTTCTGATTCCAAGCAGTTTTAAAAACTTACTACGTTTTTAAAATGCAAAAATCTCACAGAAGCAGTGACTTAGTATAAATAATTCATGAATTCAGAAGAAAATGATGCAAGAATTCAAAACTTTAGAAAGAGAAAATATTTTTACTATTCAGATAAAGAAATTGCTTGCAGCAGTTCATTTAAAGCCAATTCCTGTCACACTCACATTAGAAGGATGCTCTTTAAGAGAAAATAAAATGACACAATTCATTGACTAGCACATTTATCAGGAAATGCTGATAGAGGATCATTAATCAAGACTCCCTACTAATAGAAAACAGTTAGAACAAAGCATATCAGCAGCAATGCCTCTTCAGTTATCAGGCCTTACTTTAACCAATGCCAAATCTTGAGGCCAGTTTCTCAGTAGCTTTCAAAGCTTCTATGACATAATTTATTCAAGACTCTTGACATAGTGCAGTCCTTCAGTATCACAACAACAGCTTGAAAATTAAGTATACAGAAGTGTAGAGAAACAAAGGCAAAGGGGAGTTCTAACTTTATTCAAATATACTGAAGTAACATAAGTTTAAATTCACCCAAACCAGAAGTTTTCAAGACAAATGTCTACATTAACTCTATTAGCTGCAGGAACCTCAGTTCAGGATATATCTCAGTAGGATTTGCATTACTTTAATAAATAATATATGCTTTATTTTGATTTTTCAGTGTATCTACCAGGCCATTTACTCTGTCATCCAAACAAAGCCCATGACGTGTTTGGACAGCCAGACTAGCAGGTGGCACATGGGCCCAGGTTCATTGAATCCACCTGTGTGAACTCTGGTGGAGCAATGCTCTAAGCAAAATCAGTGGCAGTCTAGAGAATCCTGAATATTTCCTCAATAGACAGAAAGTAATAATAAAAACTGTTTTTAATACTTATTATTGATGCTTTACAGTTACAATGGAGCATTTCAGGAACAACACCATCTGTAAACTGTAAGGAGCCTCCAGCACAGAGAAACTGAAGCAAGAATTCAGAAGCAGAACCAGACAAAACGCAAACTTCCATTGTTCAGTGATGGTACAGGAGGTTTCAGTACATGATTTTTGATTGCTTTGGACTGAGAAACTGAGACATAGGGCTAGATTTTTTCCATTTTTCTTCTCATTGAATTTATTTTCTAATTGCCTTTTTTTTTTTTTTTAATAAAATGGTAATCTTACTTAACAGCAGCTGTCATTGTTTCTTCAAGTGTTTATCCATAAAATATAACACTCAGAAAATACAGTTGGTAAATATTAGGAATACCTGCTAACTGAGCTTTCTAGAATTTTTCAATCTTCCAAGTAAATGAAGGCAACTCTATTTTAAAAATTCCTTTGTTATTCTTAAAACTTAAGATATGGCCTGAAACACTTCTTTGTAGATGTCCTGACATTTAATATTTTATACATTCTCTTTTCAATTACCATAAACATCTCCCAAATAGCACCTGACTTCTGTTCTCTATGGCTTCTTTTACATCCTGTGCTGAATTTGCATATTGAATATATATTTTTTAAAATCATTTCAACATTAAAATACTATATGAATTTCTCAATATAGAGCAGATAATTAAGATTTACACTTTTTATTACTCTTTGGCTTTGGTCTGTTTTTTGTTGTTTGGGGTTTGGATCATTAAGATTTTTTTAAATCTCAGTGTTTTCCAGCAACCAAAAATCCCCTACCAAAGCTGGTATCAGTTGGTCTAAAGCAGGATGAAGATCAGAAGGCACTCAACCACAGACTGATATAAAATTTTGTATTTAAAGTACCTCTTCCTTATAAGAGATTCTATTTCCTTTTCATACAAATTCTCAAATCCCACTGTGCCCTCTAAAAGACCGACTTAATTGTCTTAACACACCTGTAATAGGTTTCCCTGGACTATGTAATAGGGTAAAGAATTTGGGAAGAAACTAGAAATATTATTATCATTATTATTTTAAACATTTTAAATATATACCACTGCTTGAATATTGTTTCCTCTCTTGTAGGATTTGAATTAGATGAGCAAAGCTTACTTATCCTCTAGATTTCATTCTGCAAGCTACTGAGGTAAGAGTAGAAAATCCTCTATGTTTCACATCCTGTGGGATGGCATTCAGTTTACTTCCTGATGCTCACCTTAGCTTTCCTTTGGTTAGAAAGAAGCAGTGGAGTAACTCTCAGGCAATTTGAGAGGCTATGTGAGCCTTGAGTGGATACAGAAGTGAGAGGAGGGTGCCCTTACACATGGTACATCTGCTTTGCCTGAAGATTTTGACTGCAAAGAGGGACAATCCTAACAAGAATGCCAAAGCAGAGGTTTTTTTTAATTGTCAGGACAATGTATAACGACATTAATTAAACAACTGAAGATGTCATCATATCATTTATTTTTAATGTCTGGCCTCAAGGGAAACAATGTGGAATAGATTTTGTTGTCCTGCCAGTGGACATAGAATAAATGCAGTAAAATGGCAGTAAAATGTAGTGAAGCAGACATCTGCAAAAGGAGACATAATCCTGCAGCATTTACACATACGGGATAGACAGTTTTCTCTGTTTAAAGAAGTTAAAGTTCTTCTATGAGACTTTTCTCAAAGCCCTGATTTCATGAGGAATCAGAGCATACTCAGGATGTATAAACAGGCTCAGAAATGTACAGCATGTTGCTGATAACGAAAAGGAGAAAAGGAAAGGTCAAGTCTAAAGCAAATCTGCTAATTTGGCAAATACAAAGCCTGGCTAGAGAACAATGCAGAACTCAATAAATACCCAGGGCAATGCTTCAGAGAACCAATAGGTGCTGGATAACCCATCAAACAATATCAGGTTTGTCCCCTCAAAAATTTGCATGTGGAAACAAGCAAAATGATGCTTTTTGCTATTTATCTGGCTCCCTGATTTCAAAGTTGCATGGATACTCCCTGGGAGACAAAAGTTGAAATGCAAAGCCAACTGTAATGGGTAGCAGAGAAGCAGGCAGGAAATGCCCTCTGCAGCATGAGAAAATGTGGTACATGGCTGTCCATTTCTCTGTGTAAATACCCATTTTCACCAAAAAGAATAGCAACTGGTTTTGCTGGTGAACACCTCTATCCCCTTCTATGGGATATTTAAACACATCTTTCTATTACAAAATGCAAATAGACCTCTAGAAACTGCATTGCTTCCATTTTAGTTCATTACAGCAATTAAGCATATAATAAGAATAGCCTTGACTAAATGCCTTATGACATTAGGCAAATCAATATTTGCCTCTTTGATACTCTTCACTTTTTTCACTACTTCTGCATCCTTCTAAGAACCCTGGAATCTAGAGTGGAAAAGGAAAGATACCATTCATACCATAACTTTTTTAACCCAAACACTAGATGTAAACTTAGGGTAGCAAACATTTACAGGCAAATTTTAACAGTGGCTAAGAAACTATTGCAGATAACTCAGTATCATTCAAAACCAAATCCTGACATAAGAGCCATATCTAAACCCTCAAAAGGGAGAAGTGTGAGAGACTGAAGATTTTAACCTCAATTGCTTAACCTGATTTTTGGAAAGAAGACTGGGCTGCAATTTCTGGTTGTTAAGGAATAGTCAGTGGAACATTTTGATACCCAAATTAAATTTGTCAATGTGTTTTGCCAAATGAACAATGAGTGCTTTGGATCTCATTATTGTATGTCTAGACACAGAACCAATAATTCAGTTATAATATGAGGAGCTTTGCTTTCAATATTATTGATTATACAATACTTGACAGTGCTCACAGATACTATAATCAGATTAACTGTGGGCACTAAACAGAGAAGCAGTGCAAAAAACAAAACTGAAAAATTACTTCCAAATATTTTCTCCAATTAATTTTTTTACCCACGTTTTATAGTATATTCATAACACAGTCACAGTTATCTTATTCTTAAATACATTGTGGTACGTGTCTGACCAAAAGAACATTTGATTGGAATCAAATTTGAACTAGACACACTGAAAGAAGGTGAAGATGTTTTCAAGCTGAAGGGAAAGATAACATTTCAAAAAAAGGATTTTTGCACAAATCTAAAATCATCCAAAAAGAGAAAAATGTTATACGGTTATTTTAGAATTAGGTTTTTAAAACATTTTCAAACATCTTACAAAAAAAGAATGGGCGTTGACAATTTACTGACAATTTAGTCAGTAAACCGTCAACGCTAGGTTAATCCACATGAAAACAATGGGAACAACATCCAATGTGGGTCACTGGAAACATTTAATTCCTTCTCTGAAGCATTTAATAAATATGTACAGAAGCAAAACTCACCATGGACACGGAAGAGGAGAAGTATATATCATGTTTCAGATGACTGTATGTCATCCAACGGGTAGTCCATTATACCATCGGCTGATGAAAGATTTTGCCATAACCATAAAGATCTTAAAAAAAAAAAATAGAAAAGTCAAAAGATGATCATACATTGAAGAAGTTAATATTGAATATTCCTTATTTAAAATACATTTTCACTGCTGTTTAAAGCATACTTTTTAAACAACAATAACAAGAGTCTGTTCTACATCATCACCACCCAGCAAGAGGTGGATACACATTCTCTTACAACCACTGCAATGGTATTTGCTCAGATACTTTGCAGTTATTTTACAGATATTTTTGACTTCCATCTGACTTCAAGATTCCTTTTTTCACTTTTGTTTAACAATGACAGTTGTACACATTGGCATTTTCTCAAAACAGTATTTTTCAAGTGCTATTTTCCTTCTTGTTTCATTTATATAGGACTCCACCACACATTTTCTACCAAAACACAAAACCAGTATGTCAAATTTAACTGCAAAGGTGGGTGATGGGGAAGACCACAGCATGTGAGCAGGCAGGTGACAAAGCCAACACCTCTAACACAAGATACACTACACCACTTGGGTTAACAGCACATGCGGAACAAGGAACACCCACCATCCCATCAACAGCTACTATTAATTCCTTGTTTCTCTTTGCTAAACACAGACGCCAGAGTAAAACAAAGCTTGTTTGAGGATCTTGTCCCAGAGCTGCATTTTTAAACATTGATGATGGGCAGAATGGCAAGAGAGGTTGGTTCTAGGCCAAGCGGCTATATAGCATGAAGTAAAAGTAAATGGAGCTTCACTGAAAAAATTTATATCAGCAGTTTCCAGGAATCTTGTTTTCTTTCAATCCTTAGTAGGCCTCCTTGAAAGAATTTTTATATAGAACCATTTTTTCATGGCTCCTCAAAGTTCCCAGAAAGTGCTACAATTTAAACTGCAACACTGGCTCAAACCAGAAAGCCTGACAAATTCGAGGTTCTTGAGTTTTGTGGTTTGTGTTTGTTTGTTTGAGGGGAGAGGTTTTTGTTAGTTATTTGTTATTTTTGTTGTCTGGTTGGTAGTTTTTTTGGATTTTATTTCCTCAAAGCAAAAAGGGATAGGAGACTTCCACCACTCTAGGTGTATTCCATTTCAATAGTTTCAGATTTAAATATTTCCTTTCAAAAGAAGTTCTCAATTTTAATTATATTTAATGCCAAATCTTAGGTTAAAAGAAAGTTATGAATAAAGTGAAAATGTGACCCTAGCACATTGGTTCCTCTCTCATGGAACTCTTTTAGTCAGATGTTCCAAAACACACTTTTCATTAGACAGAGAATGAGATTTCATGAGATTTCAGGGATCTCTCTGAAGTGAGGTTTACATTTTCCATAGAACTGCAAAGAACTTAAAAGCTAAGAAATTGATTCTCTTTTCACCTTTTATGAGAACAGCTTAGGTAAAATGAATAGAATTTTCTGAAATTTTTTCACAGACTATTTTTGTCTGCATCAATCACACTTTTTTTTTGACCCCATCTTCTGCAATTTTTCATCTAAATTCTGTTGATAATTTAAGGATAGAAACATGACCCTTCCAAACATTTAACCCTCCTAGTCTGCTCTTCTCTAAAAACACTCAATGATGGGTTCAATTGAGTGTACATGAGCAGAAAACATCATCACACAAATTTAGAATAACCAACTCTTTATCCAGATTTTTTATACAAAGGAATTAAATTACCAATTTTTCTAACCATGAGAGTACTTTATCATGGTGGAGACCAGCATAAAAGTCAAAACAAATATGCTTGGGAAAAGGCATTTTACTCACATACAAGAGTTTTTGTTGTATGTGTTCTAAATACTTTTCTATACTCATTTTCTAATGCTCTTTCATAGGACAAAATTACATTATTTTCAAATATGATAAGTTTTTTATCAAACAATCAGCGATTTTGGCAGGTCTTACAACAGGCTACTTAATTGCTGCTATGTCTCACATCTCTGCTATCTTTTCAGCACAAATGAACAGGAGTGAGGAATTGGTCCAATCCAAGAAAAAGATGTAAAAAAATGCTTTTTTTTTTTAAGGCAGATCTCTTTTCTCCCCTTAGAATGTGACTGAACCCAAAATGCTACTGTAATGGTTGAAGTACACAGGGGTAAGCACAGAGAGATCAAGTGCTTCACCTGCCACTATTACTACTGACATGCAACTCAAAATGCACCCTTGTTTTGAAGAGGTATTTTATTGGTAAAGATGGTATTTATATGAATATATTAGTATTTGAAACCAGTATTTCATGTTCACAGCTTTGCTATGTCAATGCCTTATGTAGCATAAGCTTTTAAAATGTTAGGCTTTCTAAAGACAAAAATTAAATTCATATAAAACATGAAAAACGTATAACAGAATTGATACAGTTTTTTAGGGTCTTTTACAGGACATTATCTATTTTTTTCCTTGAAGCATGCAAGAACCATGTCTCTATCATCATCTCTTTCCATAACTTATTTAGCTAAAGTGATCTATTTGTTATTTCATTCATAATTTTCAGCTGTGCACCTATGACAAGGCACCAGCCTAGTCCTGCCAAGACAGTAAGGTAGGCCATCAGATTAGTTTTTCCTTGAACAGACTTAGAATTCACTGGAGGACTTTCTTCCAGGGGATGAAAGAACTAAAAAAAAAAAACCAAAACAAAACAAAAAACCCCAAACAACATTAAAACTAGGAAAAAACCTGTAATGTCCACTTTTTAAGAAATATGTGAGGAGACAATTTTCCACTCTCCTAGTTATTTCCTTTAAAAACTATAAAATTAATGTAAGAAATCAGAGTCTTTTTTATATTAGCATACCTTTCCTTTACTACAAAGCAGTATATTCCACAAAATTAAGAGGAACTTTGCAGATTCTTATTTGCAGTGTGAGAAGCTGTAGAATGCAGAAAGCCATCAATATGCACAATGAAGAGGGCCTGGTAAGGAAATTACTGCAGTTGTATTGTAATTTCTGAAGAACTACATTTTTGTTTAAATAATTACTCTTGGAGGTAGATGCAGTTTAAAGTGAATGCACTCATATGTGAGTGGACTAACTACATAGAGATGATCAATCACTGTGACTCAAATACTGCTGTGAAGTGCAAAGTTATTAAACCATTTTAACAGAAGCCCCTGACCATCATTCAGTCATATGATTGAGGAGTTTGTCTGCAGGCCTAGATTCCTGAGCTGCACTTAAGGATGCTTTAGTGACCAATGTAAAAAGCTGGAAATGGTGTTTACACATTCTGCTGACAGCCTTAATCAGTCAAGAAGATGTCTGCAGAGCCAAAACAATACAAGTTTTGGCCATCCTGTGGTATTCTGACTGCCCATAAAATAAAAAGCCATAAAAAGACTTTGATGTTTTCAAATACTTTAAGAACATGAAGGAACGAAGGAAAAAAATAAACTTCGCAAGGACTAACATCATTGTGTTTTTTGAATATGCACAAAACCAAATAAGGTATTACTCTCTACAATGAGGCTTTTTAGGGAAGCTACTAAATAATAATAAAAGTGACCAAATACCTGGAATACAAACAAGTAAGAATCTGCTTACTGTAGCTAGAGTCCTGATCTGTTCCCAGCACCTAAGTGTCACAGGTGGACAGTAAGAATTTATTTGTGATTTCTCTGCTGGACGCCAGAGAGTTAATTGAATTACAGTCTCAGAATTGCATAAAAACACGGCAGTCTCTGTGCACCAGCATTATGTTGGGACCACACATCCCTTCAGCCAGCTCCTGTAAGATCAGCAGTGCTCCAGCACAGCTATAGGGACTGACACTGGTACCCACCTCAGCACCAAGGGCAGCCTGCTTCGAGAGCAGGGCTTCTATGGCCCGTAATTTACAAAAAGATGAATAGGAGAATGAAGCAAAACTTCTATCCAAATTCACATCTCAGGAATGTGGAAAGAGTTTTAGGCCGTGCACGTCTCATTGTCATTGCCACAAAAGGCTTTCTAAAAACCGGCAATTTCCTGAGTGCCTTATGCAGCTACACAAGCACCCAGATGGAACGCGAATTAGCAATTGATTTCATTAATTAGAAAAGTTGCTTTGAAGGAACTGAACACGACTGACAGAAGCAGTTTGCAAGCATTGTTCTCTAATGAAATCTAAACTGTCATTTCAACAAAGGCAAAGGGCTTTTTTTCTAATAAGCAACCTGCACTGAAAATTAATTAGAAGCCATAGGTATTTTGCTGTACTTCACACTCAGTGAAAGGCCAATCTCGAATAGCCAATTGCAAATGGCTCAGCTTGTACAGATAAAATTAACAAGTCACTTGAGCACCCGTTGCTGTCAGCTTACACAAGCCTGTCCTAGTGCTGCTCATCTGAACGGGCAGAGCAGAATGTGGTCATTCCCACAGCCTGCCTCTATTGCTCTGCAGGCATCCCGCCAGGCCAGGATGCATGTTGGAGACATGCTTGGGTGCTGGATACATTAATTTTCATTCCTTAAAAGTGTAACACAGAGGAAAACACTTTTTGTACCGGCACCTCGAGCTGTTTATATAATTCTTGACTCTTCTTAGCTTTTTTTTTTTTTTTCTTTAGATCAGTCAAATCAGTGGTTACTACATGGTACAACATAACAGAAAGAAAATACAAAAACCCAATAGTGCTGCCAGCTACACACTGTGCAAAGCAGTACGGACACACTGTAAATGCACACAGGTGCTAAAGAGCTTTCATGACAAAACAAGGCAGCTACACATGATTTTCAATCATGGGCTATATTCAAACTGACAGCTATTTACAAAGTTTTCTTTATTTAAATGAAGACTTCTCATCAGGTTTGGTTCTACTAAAATTTGTACCAACAACATGCTAAGTGCAGTTGATGCTTTTAACACAGTGAAAAATAACAATATATTAATTATTTACAAAAAACCTGGATGCATTTGTCTCCTTAAAATGATCAAAATTGGATTGTATTCAAATAACCAACAATTTCAGCCCCTAATAACTTGCTTTAGTCAAATTTTATGTTACAAATATGCAATTGTAGAATAGCACATTATTACTTGAAATTCTCAAGTTTGTTTTAAGAGAGAGACCTCATAACCATAACATCTAATGAATCCTGATAAACGACAATGATAATGAGTCCTTTGGTCTTTAAACAAACAGTACTAACCACTGACCTATTTTCAAACTTTAACCAATTCAGCTTGCACCTATAAAAAAAAGAATCTACTACTCAGAGGAAAAAGATTATAATCTTCCATTGAAATACTATTTTCCAAAAAAACAAAAATTGAACAAAGCTGCATTTGAAGCACAGTTAACTAAAAACTAATCTGGCAGCATGCATTTAAAGAAGAAATAAGAACTCTGGTTATTGGCACCAATATCCACCTCCATCACAAAGGGCAGCCTGCTCCAAGAGCAGAGGCTCTAAGATGAATGCAAAAAGACTCAGATGGTATCAGAGGATGAAGTAAAAATTTTGTCCTGGATTGACTTCACTGCGAACAGTTTTAGATTGCTTGTGTGTCTCACTGCCATTGCCACAAAGACCTTTCAAAAATTGGCAATTTCCTGAGTGTCCTATGAAGCTATACAAGTATCCAGAAGGAAGACAAATTATTAATTTTCACAAAGAATTGGCTGATATTAGCTTTCCAAACAACAAATTTTCACTCAAAGGATGAAAGGACTATTTACCTGTGATTTCTGAACAGTGAATTCTACTTGTAGTAGAGCAAGTGAAACTATGAAACATCATTTACGTTTCTCTTGCATCTTTGTTTTTTTTCTCATGGAGATCCCCCATCTTACTTCATTCACATTCAATGTTTGCAATGACTTTAAGGCTATTTGCCTCAACCTTTCAACATTGTGAGATATATAAAATTATTTATGATTATATTCTAATTTATTAAAAATTTCTAGCAACAAATTGTTTGGCCAAGCAAGTATTTGTATTCTCATATTACATAAACCAAATAATATTTTCAGGAACTATAAAAATTCCCATGCAGCACTTAAATGATTAGATTTTCTGTACAAAAATTTCTGTACAAAAATTAGCACCTTTTTTACCTGTGTGAGATATAAATAAGGCAAAAGAACAAAGTATAAAGTAATTTAAAGTCAGCAGTGATGGCTTGAACATATACTCCAGCATCTAGAAATAACAGTTCAATAAAATGTAAAAAAAATAAATTAATAAAATATTACTCCTTACTGAGGAAGTAACCTTTATCCAGGACTGATTGTGGATGGAGTTTGAAAGCAGAATCATACTCCCACACAGTAGCAATGAGGTTGTGCTTAGCATATGCCCCCAAAACCGATCCTTTAGTGAATGGGTGTTAGTGAACAATAAACCTCTACTCAGCTCAGCCATATCATTACTTGTTAAAAAAAAGCAATACACAAACAAATGAAAAACCACCACCTTCAAATACTCTCTATGATATATTAATTATATTGTAAAGAAACTTCCCTGGGAGAAGTCAGGTTGCAACAGCTTTGTGGCTCCTCCTCCTCAATTCACAATCCATCAGCAACATGGATTTGGACTCAGAAGTGAGGGGATGAGATTGATTTTAACCTCTGCAGAAGTCATTAATCCTCCTCTACAGCAGTATGAAGAACATCCAAGCTGGTGCAGCAAATACCCACTATATACACTATTTGTGATTACAAAATCAGGAAACAACCCTGGTTTCTTCAAAGCAAAATAAAAATTTAAGATGTGGGGTAAAAGCAAGTAGTCAAAACCCCCCAAGGATCTTACAGATAGAGGTTCAGATGAGAAACATAGGGGTGTTTCTCAAAGGATGCAGCAGGCAGCACAGGAGAGAAAAAAAAAATTAAAAACTGATTGGGAAGCAGTTAAAAATTGTTGGCAAAGCACTTCAGCTACTTTGTTCATGGATGACTTACTGAACATTTGAAATGTTGATCCACCCTGCAGCTTGCCTGTGATGTTCTAAGTAATTCACAGGCCACCTATTCAGAGTGCAAGTTTTGGGGTGAGAGAAGGTAAGAACTTCAAACCATGGAATACAGGAACCAAGAAAATTACTCTTTATCTCTTGGGGAAGGAGTCAGCTGGCCACTTTGTCAGAACTTTTTTCTTACAGGGACCAAAGACATAATGGATCATGTGAAACACAGTCATCAAATTTTCTCATTTCTAGAACAACTGTATTGGAAGTAGCATCCTGAAAGTAGGAATAAAATCACAAAAGATAAAAGTGAGTTTAAAAGTTTCATTATTTTAAATTTTTTTTCCTGAAAATACTGTATTTCAAAATCACTAAGGACCAAGTAATTTTTTTATAATTAATAAGACATAGATATTCAAAAGAATTTGAGGCAGCAGAGAATATTCACTAGTTTACAATACTCTTTAAATTGCTGAGCACATTAGTTCAGAAGATATCTTCTGTTACTAAGGCATAAGTACATATTGTACAAATTCTAGATAACCAAGTTATATTACTGATTTCTATATGGGTGATAAAACATAATGTTTCAAAACCTCTTTTTATTACTGCTTTAACATAATTCATCAAAAAACAAAACCCCAGGCACAGAAAGAGAGAGAGAACAAGCAACTTTTTCCCTCAAAATTCTAGTGCTTTCCTAAACAAGATGCTATTAGCCAAATCTTAATATTCTTTTTCTGCATTACTCTTGCTCTGTTACATTGTCTAGGAAGGTCCTTTTTTCAGGAAATAAGAAAGGACAGAATATTTTTTTTGCTAATATGATCTAAGCAAATAAGATAAAGAATTCAGATACTAAAAGGACGTACTGTTCCCTATGTGGTAGCTTTATTAGTAATAATTATGAGACTAAGTCACACACAAAAATCATTCAAGAGAGATTAAAGGCTTATTCTAAACTTATAAAAGCTATGACCTAAAGCCTTCAGATATTAAAAAAAAGGCTTCCAAAAGGAAAAGAAGAAGAACATGCTATATATGGAAAGATAATCACTACATAAACTTTAGGCAGATGTCTCAAATAGGCAACTGCTGAAAAGGAAGAGCATGAAAATGCAACACTTAACTATCACTTAAAAGCTAGCTCATCAGAGAGGAGAAAGATTTAAAGGCTTGTAGAGGCTTAAAAGACAGGTTATTGGGTTTTTTCTACCTTCTATTTCAAAATCCATGGTTAAAAAAAAATCAAAAAACAAAACCCAAACAAATCCTCCCTCCAAAAAAAACCACCAAATCAACCAACAAAAAAAAAACCCCACAAAAACAAACAAAAACAACAAACAAAAAAAAACAAAAACCACCCAACTTCCCCTTTCCTCCAGAATAATTCAATAGAACATCATCAAAGACAAATGCTTTCATTGAAGCATAATATTCTTCTTTGGACACAGTTTATCCCTTATTATCCCTGATCATTCACACTACCCACAGAACCATAGAACTTTATAACTGCTTTATACAGAATAGTAGGATAATTGTGCACTTAGCAAACCCTACAGGAGTACAAAACTGTGATCCTATGAGAGTACAAAACACTTTTGCAACTGGTATTAAAAGGCTAAAGACGAAAACAAAAAGCAGCTATGACTGATAAAATACTAGAAACCATATAATTAATTCCACTGAACAATTACAATCTGCTTATTATCGCTCTTTTTTTTTAATTTTTTTTTTTAAATCAGACTACAAATAAAAAGAGATTTGAATTTCTTTCAGGCAGGTTCCAGAGCATATGGTATTCTAGAACTACTTCTTTAAGAAAATCTGAAAATTATGGGGTTTTGGGTTTCATTTGCTTTGGAGTTTTTATTTGTCTCTTTAGAGATATCTTTTTCATGTGGAAGATGATTAACCATATCAATTCAAATAATTTTTTAAAGTAATAAAGGATTCTGAAACTGGTCCAAGTTATGAACATACTGCAAAAAATCGGTGTGCTTGTGTCCAAGAACAAGTTATAGGAGTGGATGGGGGGAAATGTTTTTACTTTAGATTAGTGTTTGGTTAGTTTTGTCTTTAACAAAGAGTTAAGTTCTCATTACAAAAAAAACCAAAAAAAATTTTTTTAAGTGTTTCATTCACATGTATTTGTTATTGCTGTTGTTTTTAATAAAAAGATTATACTATTTCTGGACATTCTTCACAGAAAGCCTGTTGAACGTGGTGTCCATTCATTTTGAAATAAAATCAATAAAGATCAATACTATCTACACCTGTATCTGCAACAGTGCATGACAATCCCAAACAGGGTCAGATCTAAACCACAGTGTCTTTTCCCTCCAAGTAGAATTAAACAGCAATTCCTTAGACACTCTGGTGACAGGGAAATGTATTTATATTTTAGATAGTGACCATGATAAGCCAAACACTAATGACCTTCTCTTTCCAGGCAAAACAAACCATTTTTGTAATGGAGTTTGTTTCTTCAAAAGTTTCTAACTGACAGTAATTGTAAATGTATGATTTTAATCTCATCTTGAGGAATTTGTGCTGAAGTTCACTTTGTACATCCAGCCAAACTAAAGATTTTCATGCCCTGTGAACTCAAAACATTTGATTCTCATTAAGATGCAAACATTTTTCTTTATAAATCAGAGTGTAAGCTACCAAATTAAGACAGCTGAAGACTTCTTAATAAGAAATACATCCATAAATTGTCAATATTATAGTTGTTTCTTCCCAAGTAAAACTTATGCACAAGTGTCTGGTTTGTTGTTATTTGCTTTCATGTTTTTCTTTTGCTTAGCTCTTTGTCATGCTTGAAACAGCTTTAATGGCTTTTTAAACAGTAAAACAGAAGCTTGTAGGAACATAAGAGAATTGTACTGCCTCTGAAAGGAGTCCAACAAGTACAGTCTGTCACTTCCAACAGTGTACAAAGCAATGCCTAGGCAGTAAGATAAGTTATCCACAAGAATAACCCACCTATTCTCCAGCTTCCAGACACTTCAGAGAATCACTGAGCCACATATGGTGGTGGCTTTTGTGTGTGGTATTATCTCAATCTCCTAAAATTCCTCTGCAATTCTTTCAGTTTCCCTCACTATTCAAAAAGAGTTTTTACCATCAGCAAACCCTGCCATATGTTCACCTAAATGAGCATTTTTAATGTCACATTAATCAATATTTGTAATATCAGATACAATAAAATCATAATAATATAAGATGAAGAAGCATCCTCATTACAAGGGGGTTTGTTTGTTTTCTCGGTTCTCAGAGAAAACTGTCATAAAACAGAATGAAGATATAAGTCTAGTCTCTAACTTGTGAGGTTTCTACAAGTTTCAGGATGAAAAGGTAGTGGAAACAGACAGCAGTAATGAAAGAAGACCTATTAAGAACAGGCAAGAAACACTAAGTATTAATCTGCTTTGCCTTGCAGCCATTCCATCTGCTGGCACCAGGAGTATCTGCAGATCTGGCCTTTTCCAATCGGGTCCACTCAGAAAGAGGATGATAGGAAAATGCAGATGACATAAGGCAGAAACATAATTAACAACAAATAAAGCTTATAGAACAAACTGTTTCAAATTCCAGATCTAATGAACATCCCTATATTGGGGGAAAAAAAAATGCTGTTTTAGTAGTGAAGACTAAGAGCCATATTCTGGTAATGCTTGAATTTCCTGTGCATGTAAGAATGGATAAGAGAAAGCAATAGAGCTTAGAAAACACATTTTTTTTTCTTCTATAAGAAAACATGTCACAAGGGAAAGCCCTATTGCTGCGAAAAATGGTCAGTTATTATTTTCCTGTAGACAGAGACTTCACTGGATGTCGGATACTGAGAGAGGCGAAGATATGAGTCTACACCGAGGTCTGCCCAAAACTAAGTGTGCCTGGGGTTGGATGAATGAAAATGTTCTTCATCTCATGCATCACAGGAATCCTGTCAGTCCCCAGCACCAAGTTGAACAAAGCATCCAGTGCCATGCCTGGTGATAGAGGAGCTTGTCTATACAAAAGACTTTCCAAGCCCGATGAACTTTTGCACCTGCCTAGTGAGATCTGCAGGAGGTCTCTATTTCCAGGAAAGACAGAAAGGCTCCAAGGAAATGTCCTGCAGGAGAAGAGAAACACAAGGGAATAAGTAAGACTCACTGGGGGTGTCAGATGGCAAAAAACTTGTATTCACACTTGGTAAGTTTCTTTCACCTTTCTTCTACCTTAATATTCCAAAGTTCTCAGAGCAAGCTAACTTTTTAAAAAGCAGAAAATTATGACAAGACAAAGAAAAACACCTTAAAACTTGACTCTATGGGACATTTGTTTTCTTGCACTGTTGGTAAGCCTTCAAATGACCGTTTCAAAGTCTTGTGTACAACCTGCACAGTGGCCCATTGTGCCAGAACTTAAGTAATATGCCATTGGCAGGGTTCAGAAAAACAAAGTTAATGAGGCAGTTGAGTTACTGGGACTGCTTCTTGGGCTTCCCCAAATGCTACTGAACACAGAGCTTACTACAGCTGCTTCGTGCATGTGCTCTTAAAGATACAGGAAGTGTTAGAGAAATACAAAGAGGTAAATACCGAATCTCCAGGTGGGATTGTGTTGCATAACTCGTAAATTCATGGAAATCTCCCTGAATTCAAAGATCTGACACTTCCCTAAGCTAAAGGACATTAAAGACCCCTTAAGGCAACCTGAAGAATGTATCTTGTGATACAGAGCAAGGACAGATTTAAAGGGGCAGGATGCATTCTTCTGGTAGAAGGGAAGGAAAACTTAAAAAGCGAAAGACCATGAGCAATAATCATATTTTAGGGGATCATCACAACAGCTCTGTAAATTAAGGAAAGCAAAAATCAGTGCACATTCCAGGGAAACAGCTGCTGCTGAGCAGGTACCTGCACAGCAACTGAATGTCCAATTTCTATATTTGATATGGGGACAGAATTTGTCACCTTGCCCCTCTGCTGGCAACTGCTGAGAACAAAAAGCACAGCAGAAGGAAGGCAGAAATAACTTAATGCACTCCCAATATCAACAGCTTGGTACTTGCATAGTATTTACAGGGGAATGCTGCCAAGACATTGACCTCCAACAAAGCCTAGTGTGTGAAGCAGTGAGGTTCAGCATAATCCCCTCGTAAAATCTGGTGGTGAGTCACTGTCACAAATAGCTTCCCGCTCGTTTTGCGAATGAGGAAGAGGCAGGAAAGGGATGAATGAACGCACAAACAAATGGTTCGTGTATTTCTTTTCTCTGAACTGCTGACTGTGAAGAGGACACAGGGGAAGAGAAAGCAACAGCAGTGGCTCAAAGCTACCACACATGAAAAATTATAAAGAAAAGGGCCAGAGAAGAAGATATAAGACATGGTTCCAGACAAAAAGATTAATGTCTTCCTAAGAGAGTCTGATTCTCAGACATATTATCAGCATAAGCATTGCTTAACAGTTTTGGGCCTGAATGAACAATGTCATATCTTCCCATATCTTAGAGCTTTAAAAATCTTTCTTGCCTAAAAGATAATAATAAAATAGTTTAGGCTGGAAAAGACCTTCAGAGGTCATCTAGTCCAATCTTCCTACAATTAGAAGGGATGCCTTTAACAAGCCCAGACTCCTCAGAGTCCAGTCTAACTTGACTCTGAATGAATCTACCACCTCTCTGNAGCCAGCATCTCTCAGCCTTTTTCCCTATCTTCGTCTAAAAAAAAAAAAAAAAAAAAAAAAAAAAAAAAAATTGCCTTATAGCTAATCTAAATTGAGCCCTATTCAGTTTAAAACCATTATCCTTTGTCTTATCACTACTAAAATTTAGGAATTTAGGCCCTGCTAAAATGTATCTCTCCTTTTTTCTTGCAGGCCCCTTTTGAGTATTGAAAGGCCACAGTAAGGTTATTCCTGAGCCTCCTTGTCTCCTGTGTGAACACCAGGAGTATCATCCCTCTCAGTTCTTCCCCATAGGAGAGGTGCTTCATCCCCCTTATCATCCTCATTGCCCCCTCTGGACTCACTCTAAGTATGTATTCTCTTAAGTGTAGGACGTCTTTCTTCAATTACTACAACTAGTCTGAGTTTCCAGATAAAGATATTTAAATGACCCTGCATATCATGAACAGTGTTGATAAATTATGACTGGACAAAACCATATATCAACAAATTAAAAAAAAAAAAAAAATACCATAATCTGTGCTTCCGAACGGCAAAGGATCAGAGGATCTGAAAAAGCCTTTAAACTTTCATTTTAAGGCCTGATAAGGACCTACCACACACAAAGCCACCTTCAATGTCATGTGAGAAAATAAGTATTTTAAAGGAGTATTTTTTCCCTATGAAGAAGTAAAAGGCAAAATTAAATCTGCTACCATCTCACAGGTAACTTACTAATTTTTCAGTTCATTGCTTGGCTAGAGATACCTAAATTAAATTTGGACGTGTCATGTCCTTGGAGTCACCCGTTTATACTTGGAGAGTATAAGAGAGATCTGCTTTCAAAGACAGCAGTGTCAGCAGATGCTGTTGTAAACAGGGTACCAGACTGACTTTCATCAGAAAGATGATCCATTCCTTACTTCCAAATACTGTTCCAGCAAGACCTTGAGAAAGTCTCTTAACCACTTACACACACACTACCTTCAAAAATGAGTCAGGTTATAGAAATTACATCAAAAACCTAGGTTAATCAGGATATACTTGGATTCAAATTAATCAAATCTCCCTAAATGGAATTCCTATTCCTTTTAACGTGTGTATTTCTTTCTGAAAAAGGTGAAAATTTAAAGACATATTTTTAATTGTTTTCTCCTTTAAATGTGTTGAACAGTTCTGAAACTTAAAATGCTTTGGCATCTAGTCAAATAATATGAAAAATGGAAATTAATTTCTATAATTTTTATTTTTCTATTGTCAAAATGCAAATTTTCTCTGGTTTGTCATCTTCCAGGAATGGCCAGTTTTACTAATCACAGAAAGCTCATTTGGCTATTTACAATCCTCTTGTGCTCCATAAAAGGCAATTAAAACAAAACTTCACGTTAAGATGTCTTTATCTCATCAGATGCATGGATGATTCAATTCTGCTTAATTACTTTGATGTCCAACTGGAATAAACTGGTTTAGGATAGCAATAAGAAAATGAAGAAAACAAACCAAAAAGGATGGTCGAGCAAAGGGGGTCAAGGTACCAAATACTTTTATCTCAGAAATGCATATGTCTGTGTAGAGCTATAGGAAGCATTTACAAATCAAATCATCATTAACTTTGCATGTTTTTGTCAAATTCACAGAGAGGAGGCCTCAATCACAGGAACAGAAAGCCAAGAAAACATAAAACTGCTCTACCCTACCAGTGCATTACCTTGTGGTGCCTCCAGGTGCCTTTCCAACTATGGTGATTTCTATTAGAGGAGCTGAAGTCACAGTAAAGAATTCAGAGACTAAAAGTGAGACTAAAGTACTTATTTTGCAATCAAAAGTGACTTTTGCCAAACAATTTTTTCAGTGAACCTATGTTTCTGTCCAGCAAAGCAGAGAGGTACTCCAAGGTATGCATATTCCTCCAGATTTGTGCCAGCAGAAGTGATGCAATATTCCAGAACTATTTTTTTTAATACTTATTAAAAAAGAAGAATGGTTTCCAACTATTGAAGGAAAATAAAAACCTAAAGATGTTTCTCATTTTTAACAAATCCCACATACCATATTCATTGCTGCATTATCAGACGAGCATTTTTACTATTGCTTTGTAGTTAGTTATTTCTAAAGTAGCAATTAAACATTGTGAACAAGTTTTCACACATTTTTGAAAACATCCAGGAACACAGGGGGCTGTGCCTTATAATCACGGGATAATATATGACGCTTTGAAGTTTTCTGCATTTTTACTGTTTAAAGCTGCACTTAATACCTATTTCATTTTCAATCATCTCGTTTTGTTTTCTTGTATTCCTGTCAATTCCCCCCACCACCTTTTCTATTGCATGCAATACAGTATGAGCCTTTCTGCAGAGATAGATGCCAGCAGAATTGTCTACGTGCTGCAATATAAGAATGGTAGTAAAAGGAAAGGAATCCAAACCTTGTCAGAATTTTTATAATAACTGACAGGCATAAATCAAATTACATTACAATCACCAAAACTTGTTTTTAAATCTCTAATCATTCAGCAATGGGACAACATCAATATCACATGCAAGAGAAATTACTTATTCCCTAGAAGATATAGCCTGAAGTCAGAAAGCAGGGATTCTTTTTAGAAGAGATCTATGAATTACATTATACTACCTGAAAATCTTCAGGAGTGAATGAGTAAATAAGTGATCTCAGGCAGAGAACGAGGATCTTCTAATTAGCTTCCTTGAAATCACCTTATCAGCTTGTGGCAGAGGTAGGGACACAAAGAATTTTTTCTCTCACTGTGGTGCCTGGACTAGAGTAACCTGTGGTGGACTACAGTAATCTGTTTTTTAAATTCTTCCATACTTTGCATTTTCTTGTCATAGCTGATGTTACTGGGGTATGGAGTAACCACAAGACTAAATAAAGGACACTGTCATAACAAACTGTGCAGCTTACACATCAAACAGAACCCTCAGGATTACTATGATTAACTGTTACTGTACCACTCAGAACTGGTGCGTTTAGTTTTTAATGCAGAAGGAGAGGGGGAAGAACATAACAGGACTATTTTTAGAGGAGGGATTAATAGAAGGGAAAAGCCCTCTAGGTCAGCCCTGCCCAAACCAAATATTCAGACAAAGGCTCCAGCTGCATGCTCTCTACGTAGGTTAAGAGCCTGCCTTGGACTTCCAAAATGTAATTCATTTGGTCTTTGGGAACATATATTGTGGCACTGGAGCAACAGATTGTGGGGTGAGACCCTTCTGCAAAGCAACCAGCACTAAAAAATATCCAAAGAGGGATCATTTGTTTTGTAATGCCTTCCCCAGGATAAAAAACTGCCCACACAGGAGGGCCTGCCAGCCTTTGTCATCCCAGATCTGTGGGACATTATCATCCTCATACCTGGCCACCTTGGCATCTCATTGCCCAGCCAAGGGACCGCTTGGAAAACTTTGTCTTCAGGTCTGATCACTTAGGGAGAAGAGGAGAAGCGCATGAACAGAGAGGATGCAACTAGGGTAACACATGAACCCAAAAGATAACAACTTCTCCCAGGTTGTACAAAGCAAGGCTATGTCTGTGCTATTAGCAAATACTCACACTAGGGCTACTTTGAAAAAAACTGGAGAAGCCACCTGACAGGACGAGCAGAAGAAGCAGCACAAGAAACCTGAGTAAGGGACTGCTTTAACAGCAGTCACATGGTGCCTCTGTGACACAGGAAAGGCCAGCTGGCCATACAGAGGGGATATTGCCACAAAATTCATTTAGTAAAGCACATTGATATGCCAAGTCTATAATGGGAAAAACAGAACCAACAAGCTGTAGACAAAAAGGAGCCAGTCGGAAATCACTCAGAGAAGATGTCTTAGAGACATAAGCAAAGACATTTGTGAAGGAAAGAGATAAGCATGTGATCCTTATTGAAATAAAAGATGCTTCCCTTCTGGCATAAGCCACAACAGGTAAGAGCCCTAAGAGCAAAAGCTATGAAAGCAGCCATTGCCCAAAGACTTACTCATGTGCTAGAAAATGACACAAGTCAACAGAGAGCAGACTGGTCAGAACTCGAATGACTCCTTGACAGTGACATTTCACCATCCATCTACAGCAGCTGAAGCGTAAGAGATGCACAGAGCATTGCTGCAGAGAGGCTGCCCACCTTTCCTGGTGACAAGGTGATCCTTACATTAGATGTCCTTCCTGAAAAAACACTATGGACGTTCTCCATCTCCTCCCCAAAAAGAAACTGTAATTAATTTGTTTATAAACAACATCACCTGTCAAACACACAGTTGCAATCTATTTGGAAAACCTAGTTTTATTTTATTTTTGATTGCTTTTGTTAGATCTGCATATAATCCCAAAATACACTTGAATTTGTTTGTTTTATACTACCAGACCAGCTCAGCCTTGTCCATTGTGTTAAAGCCATGCCCCCTCCTGCTTCAGTAACTGAGGAAGGCTTCTAAGTGCTTCTTCTGCCCAAAGTGCAGTAAGGGATAGAAGAGAGGACAAAGACAGGCATAAGTAAAAAAGAAACAACAAAACAAATTAAAAAAAAATTAAGAAAAAACAAACACCACACCCATGCCCAGTAATTCCCATCAGAATCATCTTTATAATGACATTTTCTTTTCTTGACGTAGATATTTGTCTGCTAGGAACTTTAAGAAGGCTCTGAAATCTCTAATTCACATAAGCCACAACCAGCTACACCAATATAACACAGACCAGGACAGGAAGCATAGGACTTAATAACACGATGCTAAGGCTAAGAGGAAATTTTTGAACTCTTACATTCTTCACTGGAAAGCCTCCCTGTGCTCATATTTTCATGAAAAATGTTTCTCAAAAGATCAAGTACAAAAAGTAGGAAAGAGAGAGCCACTACACAAAACCCAGAAAAAGGATTTAACTGAAGCTGGGTGTGCCCACCAGTACCCAGCACCTCCCTGCACAGATGTAGGGGAGATGGAGAAAGTACATCAATCCACTCTTTTACTAAGACTAAATAGAGAGTTTTCAATTTTTGTTTCCTCATTGGAACAAAACCACAATTTTCAAATTGCTTTCTAAAAAGCAGTACTGCACTAGCAATAATCCATTACATCAAGGGTCAGCTCCAAGCATTTAAAAGCTGTAGATCACATCAGACATCTGCTTTTAAAAGGCAAATTGCTGACTCATTTCTGATCCACCATGCTTGACAATCATATCCTCTTTTAATGATAGTCCAACCCTTTTGTTTCTTCCCTGCACTTTCTTAAATAAGCTTAAATTAATTGCCTATTAGATATAATCAGTGTAGAGGATAATACTGCAGCATATTTTAATTCCTTACATAAATTAAATGAAAGATGATTGTTATACTTTCTTAAAGGATTTCTTTTATGCCTATATTATCATTTTATTTTCATAATTAACCTATCAATTAATTTTCAAGTTTACATACACAATTTAACTAGTCAAAAAATAATTCTTAAAAATTGGTTTTTTTCTGGACTAGTATAAATTGAAACATTAGCCTTCAATTCTCAAAATAAACAGGCAGAAAAAAAAATAATTTTCCTTTAGAATAGTTTTAAAATACCCACTAACTATTTACACACACTTTTTAAAGCATAAAAAGTTTAAAAATTAAAATTTGCCTTTACCACTGTGAATTTTAGAGGAATCCTATTCTCTTTACAAGTGCTTCCCACAAAGAGGCACCACCTCAAAACTCAGCAATGGGAAAATGTTAAAAATCAAAAAACATCAAAATTGCCAAACAGTTAAAAGCCAATTAATTTAAATATTAATTTAAAGGTAAATTACCAATAGGGAAGGAAAATAAAATTATGAAGCATAAGGCTCTATGTTTTCTGTTTTATCTGCCTTAAAAACAATGATAAGCTTAAGTTAAAATTTAAAAGAATTTTACAATTGAAATAATGTAATCGCCCTGTGTAGAAAAGACACTAGGATAAACTCCACTGGTGTGGATCTGAAATGGGATTTCTGGTATAATTTCCTCTGAGAAGCCAGGCCATGATTGTCAAAACCAGGTAACAAAGCAACTTGCAGTAAGCAGGGACCCACAGGGGCTTTGCATTATAAGCACTCCACTGATCAGAAAAACACTAATGCATCCGCAGCCAGTGAGGGGTAAAATATTGGAGCACAACAAAATTATTTTTTCATTAAAAGACAAAAGCTAAAGCCATGGAAACAGCAATGGATATACTTCTGTTCCTTAAAGAAATTGGTTTACCAGGACTTAAATTAACTTTGTTATTAATTTTGTTTTAGTTACATTTGAAGAGGATCTAGAGACATGAAACTGTGTCCTCTGCTTTCAAACTAAAACCCACTTCTTTGTGCAGTGGAGAAAAACTGAAAGTACCATTAAACAAATCCTGCTGCATGAATATACTTGTGGAAGAGGAAAAGGTTTTGACCCAAAAGCATATCACTCAATGATAAAATAAATATCCAGGAGTCATTAGTAAGTCAATTTTCATTTTATTCATATTAAATAAAAAAAAAGTGTATATATATATTGTCTGGAAAAGACAGTTTTTAGCTTTTTACCTGCTACTAGATTTGATCAATGTAGAATCATTGATCAAATGATCAATGATATTTATTTGAACAGGGAATCCGCCTGCTATAACTGAAGCACAGCATCTAAAATTACTATTGGTCAATCCACCTAAGCAGACAGATTTATAAGGCACCTGGGCTCCTTAGAGCTGCCTTGATTCTCAGCAAAGTTGATAGTTACTAAATATGTTTTCAAACATAACCAATTATTTAAGCCAACTTATTTTGCAAAGCCCAAATATTGTTCCTTGAGGGGAAAAAAATTTAAAAGCAGAGTTGACACAAAATGAGGCATGAGCAATTTAGTCCCAAGGCTGTTGGCTTTGAACACTCCCACTGGGAAATAGTATTCAACATCAAAGTTGTGTGTGGAGGAGTTTGCCCCATCCTTGCATCTTGGTTTCCTTTAAGTCCTTTTAGCTTTGTCAACCTGCTGTAACTGCTGTTTCACGAAATTGACAGCATTGTGTTTAGCACTCAACTTTCACTTTATTAACCAGAGCAAAGCACCCTCCTGTAAATCCCCACAACAACTTTGTGATTCAGTGATCATTGTTCATTCTCCAGCAATTAAAGAATTGTCTTATTTTGGTATACAGGTCTTCTAGAACCTTTCTAGTTTAAATTTCATAGAGAATGGGTTTAACTGAGTGCATATGGGAAAATTCTTGAAGAAGAAATTATTCCTAATTCCCCTGGCACATGAACAGTTGCTGTCCTTCTGAAGATACGTTAAGATTTATGAACCCTCTCTGGCTGAACTGCCATTTGCAAGAAAGGGTAATTACCAAGCCTTTCAAAGTAGCTATATTAATCCAAGCAAAGTAAATGCTGAACACTTAACAGTATTACTGCAGTATTTTACTGTATCAAAAAGATGGAAAACATGGCACATGTTAAAGTCTAATACTTAGCATTCTTTTAAAAATAAATGTTATTTTAAACAAAGAAGAACCTCTTAAAAGTAGTTATGTAGGAAAAAAAAAGTACTGCTTCATTGGACAAATTGATATAAACATTGCAAGCAATATTTTTTTCCTTTTTTTTCTTCTCTCATTAAAACTATTTTACCATCATCTTATGATTTTTCAATTGACTCTAAGATGTGCGTGTAACATGGATCCTACTATCTACCATGGCACAGTAACTGAAGCATCTTTCACCAGAGAACTTTAATTCCTCTGATAAATATTAGTTAATATATATATTCAATTAAATTGAAAAACCACACAACAAAAAAAAGACAGACTTTTTTGAAATTAAATACTTTAGAGATCGACTATCTTTATGAAAATTTTTTTTAGGAGACATTCCCACATTGGCCCAGCCCTTACTGTGCTCATCAAGTGAAGCATTATGTGACAAAGGCAGCCCTAAAGCTAAACTTAACTTCATCAGGACTGAACTTAAGGAGGTGAAGTCTGCTAAAGTACATCCACTGGGCATGCCAAGCTTGATTTAGCATAATTTTCTCCTCATTAAGTTGAGCATTTCAGCAGCTTTAGACCTTTTAATACTATATATTGGCATCTTCAGTAAATAAAGTATTTCAAGAACTTTCCCCTCACCCTCCAAAAGAAATAAATTACAAAAAGAAATCCATAAGTTATCCAAATGGTAATGTTTACAGGAACTGTTCTCCTCTGAAGAGCAATAATAATTTTACCTCCTAGTGTAAGCCAAACCAGTTTCCACAGCCCTTCCCATCCACGCTGCCCTCACTCTTAATATGAACTTCAATTTCTGCTTTAGTGAATTAAGATAAAAATATTTTTAACTTACGCATAGATAGCATCCAAATCATTGCTCATTCTTTTTATACTTAGCCAACTAGCTGAATTGAATGGTAAATCATTACAAAGGTAAATAGTCAGTGAGATTCAGCAGAAATGCATACAGAAATGTCACACAGAACAGCAGTAAAGTAGAATGGTGATATAAGAAATGCTGCTCAGCAAGAGGTTTTGGCATGGAAACATTTTCTCTGGCTAATGATATAATTCAGATTATCTGGCTGCATCAAAGAGAGGCAGAAGCTAGTGTCTAAAATGATGAAGCTACTGAAACTGTAATAAAGACTTGCATTTATGAGCAAAACCATTAGATAATGCTACAATTAATTAGTGTGCCAATAACATCGCATTTGAAAAGACAGACTTGTGATCTACTCCCTTTTATGGTCTGGCTTAACCTATTAGGATCTTTTTCGTGTACCTTCCCATAGGATGAACACCAAGTATTGTTATTGGGCCTCCCCTACATACACAG
Organism: Thryothorus ludovicianus; assembly: GCA_013397245.1. Lineage (NCBI taxonomy): Eukaryota > Metazoa > Chordata > Aves > Passeriformes > Certhiidae > Thryothorus > Thryothorus ludovicianus. The sequence continues at coordinate 269,768 of VZTB01018367.1, forward strand.
CATAGCTGAGTAATCATTGATTCTCCCAGACTATCTTTAGGATGAAGGATTCTTTTCTATGAGCACAGGTGTGATCACACCTCTATTACTTTTAGAAAAAAAATTACCTGGCTTTAAGTCTCTCTTTTACTTCTTGTTGCTGTCAAGCCAGAATATACGGCTCTGTCTCACTCCTCAGTACATCAAAGACACATTTGATGATAGACCTGAGCTATCTTTTTGCTAACATCTCCAGTTTACCTAACCTATCATTTTGCACCACGTTCAGGTATCCTTTACCCACTACAACACTGTAATGCAAAAGTTTAGCAGATTTCCTCGGTCCTCCAAGGAGCCTGTCCCTGAACAGCTTTGGACCATGACAGAGAAGCAAATTCTGAGAAAGAGTTCTCTGACCCTGCAATCCAGCAACTCATGAAGATCATCATGGGATCTAACCATAATTCCCCCATGCTGACAAGTGATTTTTAGACAACCTACATTGTCTCAGCCACAAACCATTCGTAGGGGATATGCTGCTAATTGCCATGTATGGGATGCCACTTTAACACAGGGCTTAGTTAAGGCAGGACATCATTAACACATGACTTAGTTAAGAAGGGATCTTTTTCCCTACTTTAACATCAGATTAGCAGGTAGGAAAGTCCTCAGCTGCACCACCACATAAAATCCTGATAGGTAGAACTGTCTAGTAGTGACTTTTCTTAACAATACAGGTAAAACTAAATGCAAATTTTGAGAAAGAAAAAATGGGTTGGCCCCTCTGAAGTTATGGCTACAAGGCAAATCTGGTTGAATCTAAACCACAAATAAGAATCTTGAAATAATTGATTTCACATCTCTACAGAAATACTTACAGCTATAGCAAGTTACTGAACCATGAAAATAAATATAGAATTGAAAAAGAAAAGAAACCCTTCAACTTTTTAGTCTATTATTCTAAGGAAGTTGGCACAAAGCCACATAAAATATAAGTCATGTTTTCATGGTGTTATGGATCTTCTTGAGGCTGACAGTTTTAGCCTTTGTTCTCAGCTCAGATTCTAGATCATAAATCCAGAATTAACAAAACATATTAAAAATTCCATATAATACCAAAATATTGTAGCTTTATACACTTCAAATATATAACAACATGTTTTCCAGAAGATGTAGTATGTAAAACCCTAAATTTGATTCTGTTGTTATTTCTATCAGATGAAGAAATCTCATTAGCCCTTCAGCTGTTCCTCACTCTGGTCAAAAAGATACATTTAAACTCAGGATATTAATAAGATAGAAAGAAATACATAAAAAAAAATCTGGAAAGGTTTAATTACTAAGGAGGGGGTTGTTTGTTTTACTTTCAGGTGTGCAATGCTGTTGCATCTCTCAAAAATATAGCCATGCATATGTACATGCTTTAAATGACATGAAAAAATTCAGAGAACATAATGCTTATTTTTTTTTCCTCACTGAATAGTAACTAGAAAATATCCTGAACTGTATGGACGTCCAAAGGTCGAAACTCACGGAAACTGAGTTGAATCAAAAGTGCAAGGTCACTGGTGTGAAGAAAGGCAGCATAGTTAATTTTAGCACAACTCTCCAATTAGCACTGCTGAGATGCAGCATTTAACCTGAGCAGAACTCACATCTGACAAGGCACTGCTTATTCCAAGTTAGCTCAATTATTTTCCCTTGGCAGAACACAGTGCACCTAGATGTACCAGGAGTGCTGCTGAAAAATCATCTTTCATGGAGGACCATAACAGCCATATTTTTACTCCCTCCCTTTGAGAAACTCAGGTACCACTTCCTATAACTAGCAGGTATTGTAAATTACTCTTTTCCTCAGTGCTAATGTTTAGGAGACAGCCAAATCAACAGAGCCAGAATTAATATATACATGGGGAAAATGCCCTTTGTTGGCACTTCCCTGAACCAAGGGACTCATTAGTGATGAACATCGATATATTCTGATATACAGAAACTGTAAGAATGAAATTCAGCCAGCTGTAACTCCTTCTGGAGACCTTGCTGTGGTTTGAAGAATTCTAGGACTAAATTGATATTTTGCCACTGCTTTAGGATGGTATTAACAATTGATCCCAGAGGGATCAGGCAAGTGGTACTTTCAGGAGTACAGGCTCAAAGCCAAGTACTAATCTTATTTACCAGGGCTCACTTCTCTTTTCTGTTTTATGCACAAGTTACTGCGCATATACAGAATCAGACTTTTTGAGTTACTTGAGTGATCTGCTGTGAAGGATTCAGGTGCAGGAAATCAGAACTGTGAGTGGATTTCTCATCAGTTTTATGGTATTTCTGGAGAATTAGGACCAAGGAGCTAGAAATGGCACTCTTTTTTCCCCTCCTTTTTATTATTAACTATTCAATTATAAAATTATGTCCTTTACCCCCATTTCTTTTTTTTTCTTCCAAAACTTTTTTTATTCTGAAAAAAGCCACAGTTCCTGATACAGCCAAGTTCTTGTCAGACTCCTGCCTTCAAATCAGCCAAGATTTCTCAACCCAGACATTTAAAACAAGATATTTAGCCTCAGTCAATTTCCAATTTCAAGATATATTGTTTCTTGGCTTTCGGAAAATTTCTAACCAGCTTTAAACAGCGTGCATATCTATACACTGAGCTTCTCAGAAATTTTACTTCAGCATGATCCAAAGTTCTAAATAATAAAATCACAGAATTAAACAGTAGATTAAAGCCAGGAAGAAGTATTAACTTGAAAGATAAAGAAGAAATGTGTTTTTCAAGTCATACTTGGAAAAAATTTTCACTAGGAAATTGAATTCATGAAGCATTACACATAAAATAAGTAGATTGGAGCAGATATTGCTGTGAACGGAAACACAGAAAAGCACAAAAGTAGTGGAAAAATGTTTCTTAAGACAAACTAAAAGAACCCTACTATGCAGGGGCAGAAGTACTATTTTCAGGATAACTGTTTACACATTTGTACTCCACAGGAGACGGCTGGCAACTACATTTTATGCATACTGGAACAGAAAGTTTTGAACTGTTGCAGAAAATGCTGCCAGGCCACCAGCTCCTTCCCCCTTCCCCAGCTCCCAGCAGAGTACTGGGGACCTGATTTCAGGCCATGTCCCTGAGGGACGGCCACTCTACGGGCACTGACTGGGCAGCAGGCTGCTGCTTCTCCACATGAAGATGGGACAGAGCTCACTGATCATAATTCAGCACATGGTGCCACTTCTCACACATTTTCTTTTAAATAGCTCACAGTTACAGAGAAGTGTGCTAGCAAATTGCAGTGAGGCAAGTATTTTTCTTTTTTAAAGAAAAAAGACAACACACTAAAGCAAAAACCAGATAGAGCCTTAACTAAGAATTTGAAGCAGAAGTACCAAACAACCTGGAAATCGTCTTGTTCAGAGATTTTTTTTTTCTTATAATTTTATTTTAAAAATGAAGATTGTAACTTGTACAAGAAAGTAACAGAAATCTAGGCAGAATTAAATATCATCTAAATAAATTACATAACTTAGTCAAGTTTGGAGATAAATAAAGCCGAGTCAAAAGCCTCTTTCAGAAATGTATCTAGAAAAAAAACTTTAGGAAATTATGAAGTCGATGTATAGTAAGACTGAAATGACATCATATGTTTACACAATAGTCTAATCTTTACTCACAGATATGCCCCATCTTGCAAATTGAATTCTGCTAGATTGATATGCTAAGATACTGAGGTACTCACAGAAGGGAAACCAACCCCTTTCAGTGTTGTGCTACAGTGCTTTAAGATAGAACTATAAGGGAGTGCATGTCTTTTTAACCAGTACTATGTATTTTTTGGCATGGATATTTAGCAAGATTGTTTTCATGCTGACAATACTTTCGCCAAGGTAAGTTTCTCAGATACTGTATGAACTCCTTGGTGGCCAGAATGAGAGACTGTCACATCTGCCAGAAGTTTGACAGTGGGTACACATGCTCCCCACCTCTTCCCCCTGAAGAACGTACAGAATCACTGCTAAAGCACTAGAAAAGCAGAGCCAGGCATGAGTTTGGGCATCACTTGATCTGGTGGTGGGTTTTTTTTTGGGAGAAGTGGGGGAAATGGGGGGGGGAAGGGGAGACATGGAAGGGCCGGGACCAAAACAAAGAAAAACCCTATTCAAAGTGAAAAGTTTGTTTGGACACAATAATGTGTCCAATCCCACTTCAAAAAGGATAAGATAATATTGGATGATCCTAGGGTGAAATGAAATAGCCATTATCCCTCTTTCTGTAAAAGGAAACGTCACATATCTGAGAAGAAAAAAACTAACAAGGAAGGCAAAAATATATTTACAGCAGCTGCTAAGACTCTAAATAAGAACTGCAGTGTCTTTCAATATTTAATGTTTATTTCTATGGGTGGTTAAAATTTCTGTCTTTTACGGGAAAATGCAAATAAGCACCACATGCATCCTCCTGATCCATTTGTATTTTCAAAGAAAAACAAAGAATGCTTGCTTTGGAAGAACATCTAAGAACCAACATTTTCTGAAATAGGTCCCTTGATAAGTAGAAACAGTGTAGGTGAAACAATACATCAAGCCCAGCCTCTTCATATGCAACATGCAGAGAGTAAGAAATTGCAAATGATTAATGTGTCTACATTCAGACTTAAACTCTCAGTTTCTACTAATACCATAATACTTCTGACCTAACTTCATTTTCACATGTCTGCACAGCATCATAACAGCCAAAAATGGTTAGATGCATTATCATATCTGCACCTGATTTCACATTCACTCTTACAGAATGGTGCAGATGCATGCATTTAAATCCATGCTGGATTATCACACACATCTCTAACTGCTGATAATTCTTAATGATGACATAATTAGTTCTGGCACTACACATAAATATTCCATTAATTCTGGCATCATTTGTATGTTAAAAAATACTGCCTAAAGTAAGTAAAATAAAAAGTAACAGTTCCCATTTTTGGCTGTGGTATCTCAGAATTAAAATCCATGTTTGTCTCAGCTGTCTAAAGGAATGTATCTACACAATGCAGTCCAAATTTATATTATTGTATTCTAAATAGCATTTTTCCTTTTTTTTTCCTCTATCCCTTCTCGCTAAGTTTCTGACAATCATTTGCCTTTAATCATTTGGGTAATTTTTTACTAGGCATTATTTATTGCAGTGACATTGCCACAATAATTCTGAAACTGCACATCTGAACTGAGACTGCATAATAATTTACTTTAAATATAATAATAACAATAACAAAAACATTTCAGAGAACGTGGCCACCAATAATTTTCTCAACTTTGAAGGCAAGACGAATTAATCTATGTGGTTTCCAGCAAAACCCTGGATTCTCAGGTGATCCCAACCCCACAATATGCAGCGACCCTGCAGTGTCCCTGCCTCACCAGAGCACAAGAGAGCTGCAGCGTTTCACTCATGGGGCTGTTTATTGCCAAATCATAGCTCTGCAATAAGTGGCATTTGTTAAGACTGAGACAGTTAACGTCCTTAAAATGCATAAACTTTGGAACTCAGTCCTGCCTCTGAACACCTTTAAAGCAGACTCCATGTGTAACTCCTGTGATCTGAAAAGCACTGGCTTTCTCCAGGCAGGGGCAGAGTTCATCCCCAGGACACAGAGGTCACCTGCAGGTGTGCATGCCGGATAGGGAACAGGCATGGTGCCAGCCTTGTCAATACTAGGGCTTGTCAACAACCAAAAATCAGCAGCTAAAAATCTGGACCCAAGCTAGAATTACAACTAAGAAGCTCTCTGAATGGGAAAATATCATTCCAAAAAAATGTGGGACGGGGGGTGCGATGCAATGTGACCATGCAGGGTGGTCATATGGTGGAAGGAACCAGAGAGGGGCTGCCTGCCAGGTCCCTGAACATCTCCGCTGTAACACCTATGCTGACACCAGGAAAGAGGGATAGAAATCAGCTGTGAACATCTAGTGTCTGCTCACCATCACAGGAGACAAGACACACCTGCCCAAACAGGCCTGGAACTGCTCCTCCCACTTGTATACCCAGAAAACCTCATTTTTTCCCCCCCTCCAACCTTTGCAAAAAAGCGCAAACAAAGGAAACAGTATGACCTGAAGAAATTAAGAGGACTGCCATCTGTATCAGCCTTTAAAAACATCTAAACGTCCTATAGCCTTGCAGTCACTACACAGTCCCAGGGAGGAAATATCTTTCAGGCAGAGGAAGGAACCAAGCCCAAGTTACAGAATTATTTTATAAAAAGATGACAATTACTTAATCTGCGGCAGTTTTCTTAACACATCCTTCCTTTTCTGTTGCTTTTTTTGTAACCAAAAGAAACCAGTTATTCACATTAGCTTTATAAAAGCTCTTCTAAACTATCAGTGGCTTCTTTAAAGAGACAAGAGCTTGGTTGTGGATGGGGGAGAGGAAAAGGGTCAATCGCATGGCGCACACTATTAGGTCCAGCTTCTCAGTGTTAGGATAACCAACACATATTTAAAATACAGTCCACACCTCTGGTTTGTTTTCTGATCCACTCTATCATAACATATTCCTCATACTCACATGAATGACCACAAAGCCCTTTTATTACAAATAAAGGAGAAGAGTTATTTAGTCACACGTTACCTGTTAGACACGGTAAGTTAAAATAACAATGAGAGCAGACAACCACTAATATGAATATTTTTCTTTCAAATTAAAAGCAAAATCAGGAAGGAAATAAACAGTTAAAAGTTTTGTTAATGAAAGGTTAAGGTTGCCAGCCACAGTCTGGACTGTTTTAAATATCTCATTTAATGGTACGAGAAAAATACATGTAGAACATAAAGTTTATGACCAGAAAGTCATTCAACACTACTTTTCTTGGGTAACGCTCTCATAATGGCCACCCACAGTCATCCATTTAGATCATTCTTTTGATCTTGCAGGACCTTTGTCAGAGAAATATATTTGTCACTGAGTAGATTTCATTTTGGAGAAAATCCACATTCAATTTCTATTAGTAGTATAAATACACCTCTTTGGTGTAACAAAAGGATAATTTAGGACCTAAAGGTAACAAAAATTTTTAGTTGCTTATATCACAGAAGAAAACCAAATAGTCTTTTACTTTAGAGCTGCTGGAATTTCTGAATTACATGGGTATAAGTCTATGGAATTTACCAGGGAAAAAAAAAAATCCAACCCCTTTGTCCAAAAAAATCCCAAATGCACACTTCAAACAGCAGAGAGAATTGCATGAAAAGTCAAGGACTCTGGCCCATCTGAATGAGAGGAGTAAGTCAGGTGAGCAGAAAAAAAGCTCAGAAGCTAAACACATGCAAGAATAAGCCTCTTGACCAGATGCTGCCCCCTGAGAAAAAACAGAGGAGCTATTATAAGCGTGTCCTCTGCACAGGTGTCACTTCCTTCCTGTGTATTTTAACTGGGAAGACAAGTGATGCAATTTACTCTGTTACACTGTTTATAATGCTTCCTCCTTTAGTAATCAGCTCACATGTGGGAGTGGGAATCAGCATCTCTTAACAGAGAGGATCTGGAAAATGCCATCTACCCCTCAGCCCTTTATTTTCTCTCTGTAAATTACTAAATACATGCCTGTGTTATATGAATGTTACCAAGACTTTGATGTCTTCAACAATAACAACTGCAGCTGGCTTCAGCATTTTCTGGTACCTATAATCATACTTCATTAGAAAATAGTAACTACAGTATAATAGTATGAGAGCATCAGGATTAGTCACCAACAAATAAAAAGATTGATCTGTTTTCTTTGTGAGTTGAGATAACACAAGCCATGCTTAACTGGTTCATTACATGGAAGTGCATAATAAAGCTGTAAAACTAAATGAATTGCCAATACAGACTAATCATTTCACATTTACACAAGATGATGGTGTCCAAATAAGACTATTGCATTCCAAATTCCTTAATTAATGTTTAGTTGTTTATGTCATAAGAGGGTATCTTTATACTTAAGTCCAGAACAAGATGAGCAATGTAAAACAGTGCAGTCATTACCAGGATCAAAATGAGCTACCCAGTTTAATATTATTGTTTAAAGATCCAGTCCAAAAATGGGAAAGCATAGGAACCAAGGAAAGGTCAATTAAAACAACGTTTTTCATGGTTCTGAAGATTTTAAAATAGCAAAAAAAGAGGATGATTGGTGACTGTATTTCTCCTCACGAAGAGTTTAGCTTAATGTTTCTTTTTCACTTTAAATGTTCTCAAGAAATATATTAAGGCAAGTTTAATGTGATAAGACAAATGATGGTGATATGCTGAGCAAGCTTTTATGTACTTCAGCCTTGACCTGCAGGATCTCTGACACAAACCAATTGAAGAAGAAAAGGATACTTCTTCTAAATTATGCTTTATTATGGGACATAAATTCAAGAAAAAAATTTACTAAATCTGCAAAATTATTTTAATTCTACCTTGAAATGGACTTTAAAGTAGATTTTAAAGACAGGAGATTCAGTACCTGAATATACTCTGTCAGCAAAACTTCCAAATGGGAACAAAAGGGACAATGACAAAGTTATAAGAATTACAAATACAAATAAGAACTGTATAGTTCATATATAAACTAGAGTATCTGGTTTAGAACATCTTGTGAATTGAGGACAGGCACTCAGGAAGGAAAAATAGTTTTATAAAAGAAACTTAATTTCATTTATTGATTAGTCTCAGATCCTTGAAACAAATCTACTGAAAAGAATCTAGCAGAAATCCATACTGAAATGAGAAGGCACAGAATGGCATGAATTAGAGATAAAAGAAAGAACCATATTCAGACCTGAAGGAAGAAAATGAAGAAATGCATGGAAAGATACATTGATACTCAGACATCAAAAACCTTGGAATGATAGATAAAGGCCAGCACATGGAATTGAATATTTTAAGCTCCAGAAACACTCTGAAGTGCCTCACAGAAATAGCACTGAAAGGTTACATTACACAGCAGGCTTATTTCTTAGAACACACTTTTAAAAGGTATGTGACAATCTGGTTATATGCATAAAAACACGTCTCTTTTTACCAGAAATGCCAATCATGTTGCAAGAAAAACAGACTTTTCCATTTTTCCACATAATTTAGACTTAACATCAACTAGTTAAGGAGGAAATAGATAAAAATAAGTTGGTGTATTTATGAGTTAATGAAATATACTGGGAAAGTATCAGTTATGACTTGTTCCTAAAAATCTGTGAAATGCTATAAAAAGAATATATTAAAATGATAAAAAATTATTATCATCTTGCCTTCACACACAGGTGAAAGAGAATTGTTCTGTCTAATTTTAAGAGTAAAACTGTTTCTACTGAAAAAGCTCAAATTTAATCAAATAGTTTATTTATAACTGAAAAAAATCTTTCCAGTGCTGGGCTACTTTTCTAGGAAGTACATGAATATTATAAATTCTACTGAAAAACCTGTGTCAAGAGTGTCATGATTGATACTACCCAGGATTCTATACAATGCAAAATAAAACAACTTTAATAAAATATTAGCACTTTAAGAAGCAGTAATAGACAAGTTGCTTAAGTTACCAGTTTGCAGTTCAAAGCTACACAATATTTATTTAATGTGTATGAATGTGTATGATAATATCTAAGTAGAATGCTAAGCAGGAGCTACAGTACTTTTCATCAGCAAATTCAAATTACTATCTAAAAAAAAATTTATAAGATATGGCTACGAAGTGCTCTATCCCTTGAACTGCCTCTTGGAATTCAGCAATACCTCCAGAAGACTGAAAGAAAGTTACAAATATTTAGCAAAATTAAGTCACAAACAAACAAACAAACAAACGAATTCTACGGATATTGTGAGCGGGTCAGACAACAGAAATAGTGTTAATTCATCAAAAGCAGTAATGGAACTTTGCAAAAGTAATGGTTACTCAATATGAGTTTATGGAACATTATTTTTCTCAAATTTTTATTTACAAGATTATTGACTTGGTTAAGTTTATTACTACCATAAATTTGTTTTTATTAAGATCTGGTATAACACAGTATCTCAGTTAAGAAACTAATACAGTATAAAAAACCAGCACAAATTTCACTGAATTGCTTTAAAAAATTGAATTCAGAAAATACCCTGCAATTAGTTCTAGTAGGTATTCATTTTTTTGTTCTTTCTTTTCCAGTTTGCACAGTCAATTTAAGACACTACTAGCCAGGGTTTTACCACTTGCTTAAGAACTAAAGAGGAAAAAAATTAGATGTTATAAAATGATATTTTTTTATGACAGTTTTTTACTTCAAAAGTACTCATCAATTGAAATTAGGTTAAATCATCTATCTTTGATTGAAATTAATTACTCTTTTCATTTTTACAATGCTCTCCATAATTTACATCCATGTTGCAGATACAGTCAGGATTTTTGACCTCCCAATAACATTGTGATAATAAACTCACTAAAGACTAGAAGTTGACCAGTGGCTACTGTAACACTTTAGATTAATCACCTTTAGTTCTCATATTAAAGGAAGTGAATGTTTCCTTTTCTAAATACAAGTATTGTGGCTATGCATTACTGGCCAACTTATTGTGGCAGCCTTAATGGAATCTAATATAGAAGTCAGGCATACTTTCATTCTAAAGAACTTCCACAAACCTTGCTGAAAGAGAAAATTGAATATATTAATAATATTTTCAAATAACTCACTGGATTCTGAATTATAACGATGCATAACTGCATGTTACAACAAGTGAAGAAAAAATATACTTTGTACCAGAATACACTTGTGTCTCCTCAAAATACTAACAAGCAAATATAAAAGCTTCTAAAAAATTCTGAAAAACTATGAAAAAATCCAAAACTTCTATATAATTGGAAATAATGCCATTTGTAGGACATTTAACTGTAATTACAACTTAGACATTTCTTCGGTCAAGGGAATATGAACACTAAGAATCTTTCACTCTCCCAGCTTAAGAAGTGTTTCTTAATACTTTATACAACACTTAACTCAGTCTGATGCAATTTTCCAGTAATTCCAGAAGGCCTGGCATGCACAAAACACAGGTCGATGTTGAATACCTTGCTCATTTATTGTAACTTATTCTTACTATGCCAGAGGTACTTATAAAAGAGAGCCCAAAATTAGTTGTCCTTATCACTAAAGAAGTTTAAAAATTTCTTTGCAACTTCCCAATTCTGAGCTGTTGAGATATAGCTATTGTTAATTCAGTAGGTTTATTACTTATGCCTCCTTAAAAGACCTGTTAACAAAGAAGAATCTCATTTTTTTTGGACTGGAATAAAATAAATGTTGTTTAAAAAAAGAATAAAAATGGGCTGATCACAATTGACAAAGTGCAGAGCTCTGAAAGTAAGACATCTGGTTTCTGCGACTAACCCACTCATTGAGAGTAAAAATAAAGGGAAGATTATGAAAAATCTAGTCCCTGATTCAATAAAGTATTCAGCTATGTCTAGCTTCACATATTTAAGTTATCCTACTAAAACTAATGAAATTAGCTGCTTAAAAAATTAGCTCTATGCTCATAGACAGTGCTGGAGGAGAGAGTGAAAGTAACTTCAGGGAGAAAAAGTAAGGCAAAGCATTTCAGGGGTCAGGCTGCATCTAGTGTTGTGCAGAAACTCCACAAGCCCCCTGTTCCAGAAAAGGCAAGAATTTGGCTTCAAAACTGTTTTCAGATAAGCAATGAGCCCCATCCATTCAATGGTCATTTCCAGCATCACCTAACACACGTTCCAAGCAGCCTTGCTGAGCAATAAATAACAGCAGAGGTTTGAAACAGAACATCTGGGAAAAGGAGCTGTTAAGCAACTCCACTAATCTTTCCCTTGGCAAGATCAATGAGTTGCAGATCTAATTTTCTATATTTTTCAGGATACATGAAACCCAAGATTTACTAACAATGGATACAGCCTCTACTCCTTAGTGAAAATAAAACACACATGTGAACAACTCCAAGAAGAATTAAGGTACCACCAATTGCTGAGGGAAAATAAAATGCACTGAAGAAATCTGACAAAAGCAGCTTACTAGGAAAGTACAAAAGAAAGAAAATTGGCCAGACTTTCATTGTGAAATTACTAATGGTTGCAGAATCAATTGTTACTATTCCTGTTTCAAATGTGGTAACATTCTATAGGTTGAAAAAAAAATTACAACAGAAATAACACCCTTCAGAAATATTTAAATAATCTGAATTCTTTCACTGAAATAATATTCCTTGATATTTCCAATGAATTTTATTTTTTTTTTTCATTTCTAGTTGTTAAACTAACTGAAAATTAAGTTCAAAAGCAGCTACTGTTGAATATTAATTGAAAGATCAAGCTACATTCTCTTATGGAAAACACAGTTCTAGGAAGCTGAATTGAATCTCAAGAAACCATCATCAAACATTGAACTCCAAGAAACTTTTGTGGTCAGAGAAGGAGGTGTCTTGAATTAGGCCAGGCTGATACTAATTTTCACTTTTTCAACTATACCTTTCAGCAAAGTCGAACTGGAACATTTAGCCATAAACTATTTCAATAGAAATAATTAAACAGTTCTCAAAAGAGCATGAAGGAAGGAAAATCAACAACAAAAGGGGAAAAGAAATACTTCTAAAGGAAAACAAGGGGTTGTCTTAAACTATTTTTGACCACTGAAATGAAATTATCTGAAATGACTCATCAAACTCATGTCAAGCAAGGCCATCACTTTCAATTCCCTTAATCTACAAAGAGAAACTTCAGTAATCCAAATGTTGCTATTTTCCTGATTTTGTTCATTTTAATATAATTTGCAGCTAACAGATAATATAAGTATAGGAAATCTCTGCTCTTTGGATATGCAGTTTGTTCAGCTGTTGCCAACTGTCTTCTATGACTACAAAGTAAAATTATAATAGGTATTGAAGCAATATAAATTAATTATCTTCCAGATTACAGCTCTAGAATGTTTCATTTAAAAAAAATTGTTAGTTTCATAAAGTTTTTTTAAAAAAAGTTTGGGGAAAAATATCATTTTGCCAATCAAACTTGCTTACTTGTGTACTTAAAAGCTTATGAGACCCTCAGTACCTAGCTCCTATGTAGCCTAAGCAGTAGTCCAAAGTTAATTGGTAAAATTTCTGATTTTCTTCAGTTTAACACCTGTGCTCCCTTTTTTCCCCAAACAGACATGCACATCTTCTGCCTGTTTCTAAACTTCTTGTAACAAAATAAACAGTACATTTTTTTTTCTCCTTAAATAATTCATCTCAAAAAACCCCCAACATTTCCTAAGGTTTATCATTAATAAAGTTAAGAGAAAAAAAATCACCAAAGGGGCTGAAATGAAAGCACCAAATATAAGTAATCAGCAACTACACTGTGCCAACCTGCTTGTTGGTAGCTATTAAAATGACACAAATGTTTTCCTCCAGTTAAGATAAATGAAAGAATAGATTCATTGAAAGGAGGTAAAAAAGAAAAGTCATAAGTATATTTATCCACTGGAAGGAAGAAATGTAAGTGAGGATTTAGCTTTCTCTTTCCACAGTTGATATTAAATGTCATAAAAAATCTTGAAGTGGCAGAGCTTTCCACTGATCTTTAGTATATGCTATCTCATTTTGTAGTAAAAGACTGAGTCAATAAACTTACTAGCACTGTCTACCCTAATCATATTATTAACCAGCCCTCTTCAAGCTACATACTATCATGGATATATACTCCAAAGATTTAGTTTAATAAAATGGGATGAGGAGACTTTAGAAATAAAAGGAATATGGAAGATGGTCCTTCTGACTCAAACTTTGCTCTGCTGTTTTTTAAGAGAATCAATTGAAATCTTCTATTTCCTTGAAATGAAAACAAATTTACATTTTCTCTGTTGAAAACTTGTTTATAATTGCAGCTTTAATATCATCTAAATATCATGGAAATAAGTGTAATCAGGAATACAGTCACTATAGCTCTTCCTCTTAAATTACATATTGAAATTCCCAGTGACTGAGCTGAGATATCTGCACGTGCTGTGCCCCACTACTCCAGTAATCTGGGAATCAAGAGCAATCAGGTTAATACTGAAATGAACTTGTTGCTTTCAGTTTTTCCATCTTTATGCACAAGGAGTTTCCTTTCCTTTTTCAATTTTTTTTTTGCCTAAACAAGCAAAAGAACTTTTAAAAAAAATCACTCACATATGGTTTTCAGATTCAAAGGAGAGATTCTTGTTTCATAATTCCCAATATCAAAAGTAATTCCTCAGAGTTTATCTAAATGCCAAAAGTTTCTTGTACTTTATGCAATCATGCTAAAATTATTGGCTTCTTTCACCTACAAATTTAAGGGAAGACTTCATTTTTGTTTTAACTTTTTTTTAATGAATTTGGTTTGGGATTTGTCTTTTTTTTTTTTTTAAATTTGTGCTTCATATTTTGATCTGAGAGAACAATAAGCTTAAGTACATGATGTTTATATTGTCAATGAGTATTTGTTAGTTGAAGAATAGAGAACTACACATTTTCAGAGAAAAAAATTGGGTCAGAAGATGCTTCCAGGGATTGCCTAATGCAACCCAACTGCTCAAGAAAGGTCACCTAAGGTAGGTGGTCCAAGTTCATGTCCAGTAAGGTCTCAAACACCCCCAAGGATGAAGCTCCACGGCTTCTCTGGGCAACCTGTTCGAGTGTTTGCTCACTCTCACAGTATTAAGACGTCTCTTGATGTTCAGATAGGAAGTCCTGTGGTTTAGCTTGTGCTCATTTCCTCTCGGCTTGTCACAGGGCACCATGGAAAAGTGTCTTCCTCCTCTTCAGTCCCTTTCAGGTATCCCTTTACACTGATGAGCTCCCCCTGAGTCTGTTCTTCTCCAGGCTGTAGTCCCAGGTTTCTCAGCCTCTCCTCACAGAGAAGATGCTCCATTTCCCTAGCCACATTTGGCCCTGTGTTGGACTTGCTTCACTATGTCCACATCCCTCTCACACTGGGAAGCGCAGAACTGAGTCCAGCACTGCTGACGTGGCCTCACCAGTGCAGAAGGGAGGGGAAGGATCACCTCCCTGAACTTGCAGGCAACACTTCTGATGCAGCTCAGTCCCTAAATTAATTTCAGTTCAAACTGTAACTGAAGGTCTCGGTTCTTGAGGCAACCATAACGGTGCAAATTTTTTCAGATAAAACAAGTTAAAATAATAACGCTTTGTCTCTGAGAAGAACCATGCAGGTCTTAGTGCTTGACTTACTCAAGTATCTTTTGGCTAATCATTCCCTCCTGCACTTGAATTAGACATACCCTTTGGAACATTATATGCCAGTGTGAAAATTTCTAATACTCCAGGATAATTGGAACTGTCTCCTGTGTATAAACTGTATGTAAATGGAGGAAGGGAGGAGTTAGGAGAAAATGTAATTATCTAGTCTGGTGGCAAGATTAGTCTATTGGGAAATGAGACATCTGGTTCCAATCCCTGCTCCCTTGAGTGTTTGATTTTCTATACAGAGCAGCACAACAAATCTTATTTCTGAGTTTTCTAGTCTGGTTATCAGTGCACTTTCTTCAGAGAAGGAAGGTGCATGTTCAAGTGTGCTTAGGCAAAAATAGTGAGTTGAATTTGAGGTTATTACATGTAACTACTACATGTTTACTACATGTTCTGCTTCAGACGAATATCATATTTGACACCTTTTTTCCAGTGGCAATTTTGAAATTTGACTCCTTCCACACTGGGAGGGTTTGGTTTGTTAAGAAAAGGAATGTCCTTACAGAACTTTTGTATTTACCTATTCACCCATTCATTATGTTGAATCACCAGTAGACTTCTTCGAAAGGATGAAGAGAAGGGACCTTGCTCCCCCACCAGCCCATATGACTGATACACACCTTAGCCTGCAGCCCCTCTTCATCCTACCTGCAGCCTTGGATTAAGGCTGACTGAGTCTGTTGGTATAGTGAGGTCAGACTAGGACCCAGATACCAAGGTCTATCTGATAGCTTAACCTGTTTACATAGGTCATAGCAATGAAGAGGAGTTTTCTTCCAAGCAACCTACAATTTCCTTCAATGTAAATTTAAAAAAAACCAACAAAACAAGTATGTCTAAAGTGTATGTTATCATATGAGATCAAATATTTAGGGTAAGTGTTTGAGCCTAATATTACATGAAGTATGAGATATAAAAAGAATGCACTGGGGCACCTTTTATCATTAAAAAAAAAAAAAAAAGGCAATATGAACTGACCAAATATGTCAGATAACAGAAACAATTTTGAGAAGACTGGTATATAAAACACAGCATCATCTTAGCATCATCTTTCAGAATTACATGATTATGTATTTTTTGGAGAAAAATTGTTTCCAGTAAAGACTGATTCCTTCAACTTCAAAAACCTACACAATGAAAACCCACTTTCCTTTGGTCAATAAAAAATGAGCATTTAGAGAAAATCTCTTTCCCAAGAAACATTCAATAGCAGTTTAACATTTTAGAAGTGGCCTAAGAAATTCTGGCAGACAAATTTCATTAAAATTTACAGTTATTTGCCACTTAACTCTGACGGAGCCCATCCGTAACTGCAGGAATGGCAGCAGCCCCACGGCCTCAAGGGCAATGAGAAGCAGTATGCCAGAGTGTAGCCACCCACAGCTCCTCTCAGCACTTCGTGGATGACTGCACCCACATGCACAATCTTCCTGAAAACTGTTTCACATGATCAGCTGAGGAGAAATAGGAAAGGTGCCTTTTCACAAACAATAAGAAATAAAAATATCTACGTGAACTGTCTAGCCTAATGTTGACAGGGGTGATTCATAAAGTCTCTAGATAAGAAGAAAGTTTCTTAGGAAACTAGACATATATTGAAGGATAAAACCTGTATTTTGAATAATAGTATCCTCAAAAGAATTTGAATTATGTTCAATTTTAATGTACTCTTATTTTTTCAACTAAGTATTTTGTACACATCATAATGCAAACATAAACATGTGTGGAATCAATTGAATTAAATACTTCCATATTCTTGTGCAACAGCAAAAGGCAATGCTATAAAAAACTTGGCTATTTCTTAACAATAAAGTAATTGTGTTTTAGATATGAAAGAAACTACAGGAATGACAAAAAAATGTGGTCTCTGTGCCCATGAATCTTAGAGATTTTAACAGTTCCCCAGTGACTTTTTCTTGCTCCCTACACAGGACAAACCTCTGTTTTCCCACTTCTCTTTTCTAACAGTACCAAGCCTTTCTCACCTTAGGATCCATAATAAGTTAGTATACAGGGAAAAGATGAAAAGCAACATTAATAAGAGCCCTGGAGGAAATTAATTTGAAATGTATTTTGAATATTATGCAACACGAATACAGAACAGACAATATAATTTTAAACCATGTAAAAACGTGATAAAATACAAAGACAAGTTGAAGCTTGTTTCCATCAGACACGTGACTAGAAAACTGCTGCACATAGATCAGAGTAGCAGAAATGAGCAACATGATGGAAGAAATTATTTTGACAAAAATGTTGCACACATGCAGAGAAATATATCCAATTCACATAAATGGACACATATTCCAAAGGCTTGCAGTGCAAGAAAAAATAAATTAATGCAAGTACATATGTTTAACACTGATAACAAGGAGATTAAATGAAGTAATGAAAAGTTATGAGTTTTTTTCATTTAATTCTTCTGAAAAGACAAAACCAAAAGCTAAGAAGTGAAAGAAAAGAAACTTTATACCTGTATACATCAAAGTACATAAGGGGATGCTCACCTAAGTGGGAGATTCACATTCAGAAACACTGACAGCAATCGTGATCTTGTGAATTGTGTTTTAAGAAAAAGTAGGGTAACATTGCTTTATGCTACAAGGAAAAATGTCAAGCTCCTAGTATAAGGTCCATCTTTAGATTATAGATGTTCACCTTATTTAACAGACCTATAGACGCCTATAAATAAGATGAACATTTAAGAGGCATTTCTGTTTCATAGTCACGGGCATCTCGATTAGGCAAGTGAGACAATTCACAGGGCTTTAGGAGACAACCCAGACCACAGGCAGCTCTGTGCCCTGCTAGGAGTCCATGGTCAGACTTAAGACAGACAGGTTCAATTACAGAAATTCAATTTGCCTTTCAAAGTATTTTACTCTTCCATGTTTGTCAGATTCACAAAATTTTGTAAGCATTATCTGATAAATGCATAAAGCATTCTGATTTCAGTTTGGTTTCCTACTAACAGAGAAAGCACAGAGAGGTCCGGTAATAACAATTCATATTTGGATTACAGCTTGCAGAGCTACAGACACATTACACTAATCATTTCAGCTCACTTTTGCCAGAAATGGCAAAATAATACTATTTTCTAATGAAACTTCAAATCAGCAGCAATTGCTGTCAGGTAACTTGTAATTTTTCAGCTAAGTCATTGTGTCCAGCTCAGACACTAAAAAGTAGTTTCTTTATGAATTACACATAATTGCTTATTCCTTATTTGCTGATTGGTTCTTTGTTTTGGTTGGTTGTTTTACCATTTTTAATTACATAAATTACAAATTTTCTATAGTAATAAAAAAAGAAGTACTTCTAAAATGCTTTCAGATAAAGCACATCCACTAAGAAAGAAACTAGTAGAGCACATTTTAGTAATTTCTAAGTTTTCTTGTAAATTTGTTTATTTTTATTTCTCAATTGCAAATTCTTCGCAAATTTTTGTTCCATTGAAACATAATGGGAGGCTCACTCTGGGAGAAAAAACAACTCCATGGGATCAGAATTTGAATAGAGTTAATTAGAATACAGAATTGAGAAAAATAGTTTAAAGGATTGCAAGTTTATTGCCCCCCTCAATTGCCCGAGGAAAAGAACAAGAAAATAATTTAAAAAAAAAAAGAAAAATAAGCAAACAGTTAACAAGATAAAGGCTGACATTTTCACAATGATCTGCTCAAGGCCACAAGTAGTATTTCCTGCTGCCCAATTATTTAAAACTATAGTAATATCTAGAGTTTTTCCAAATACCAATACTTAGTTTTCATGTGAACTAGAGTTCCACCACCTGCTGTGTTCAATAAGCCTTAAACCAAACCTCAGCACTGCAGGAAGTTTTTTGGAAACAGACTGAACAGCTCACAGGACAGTGGAACCAACGGCGTCATACCACATATGAACAAAACCAAACTGTAACCAAGAAGCTTGTCCAGCCAGGAAGAACAAAACCCTCAGTGTGGATACCAGCACATTCAACTGAGCAAAACAGAGATGAGGTTTCTCTTGTGCTCCTAGGTGTTCTGAAAATAAAAGCATGAATGCTTAATGCCATCATGGAAGTCAAGTATGACTCTGTCAGCAAATGAGGGAGCTTCTGCAAATAAAAGAGCTGCATTACTTACAAGTGTCTTTAAAACTTTTTCAGATAAATAACTAAAATCCTCTAAAGGTTTTAGCTAGAGAGTTTGTAACTTCAAATCATGTTGAACTTGGTGGCTCATATGGCTTGATGGCACATGCCTTCATGGAGGACACTTTGTTACATGGTGTCCTGGAGAGGGAGTCAGATGTTTGCAAGAGGAGCATCCTTCTTCCAAGAGCCAGGATGAAAGCTCCTGATGAATAAAACCTGCATCAAGCTGAGCAACCAAACATGATGAAATCGACAAACAGAATAGGCTACCCTGTGTTTTGTCAAACAGCTTTTAGTGGAAAAGTGTAAGAAGAGGCATTTCAAATTAATTCTACCATCTCTATCTTTATATGAAATGAAATCATACCTGACACTTTTTTTAAAGGAACAGTACTAACAGAAGGAGTTGTACTTGCATCATGTTAGAAGTATGCACTTTAATGAAAATATTGTATAAAAAGGCTGGACTATGACATTTTGCAGCCTTTGTACCTGGAGCGCAGACAACATCTGCTCCTTTATGTAAACAGAAATACTTCTTCCCTGTCCTCAACACCTGATTCACCAACTCTAAAAATTATACTGAGATTGGAAGTTCAGGCTCAGTGTATCCTTCACAGCTTATCTATCACCACCAATATTACAGGCCAAGTCATTCATTCAACTGCACCTGTTCAGCTCAACCTGAAGCTTAAATTCACTGATTTCTGGAAGAGTAAGTTTGTATAACATAAAAGATCAAACAGTCAAAGCTTTATGTGTAATTGTACCATATCTTTTAATTTATTTAATTTGGTGGCAACTCATCTGTTATTGCAGGGCAGGAATATATTTTAAAGGCTTATTCAACACTGTTTGCAAGAACAATGAATTCTAAACATAATATTTAATATTTGCCCATCCTTTAAGTATAGGAACTAAGAAGATAAGACTGACTTTCATCTGATAGTAGATTTGATGGTGCTCAACAGAAAATTTAATGTAAGCACTTCAGGCAAATAAGTTTAAAAATATTAACGTTTTTCAGTTTGTAGGGAGAAAGTAAATCATCCTGTCATGAGATCCCTTAATTTATCTGTATAGCAGAATTGTAAATGCAGCAGAAAACAGCTTACTGAAATGTAAATAAAGATTTGCATGCAGTGCTAACAGGGCAAGTTTATTTAATATATTACACAAAGTCCTCATTGCTACCTTTCAGTTTATACTTCTATGGTAACAAACTTAAAATAAACAGAACCCTTGTGTTAAAATTGAATGCAAAGTATCAACACTGATCCTTTTCAAACCTTAGAGACCATTTATCTCTTCACTCTTCACTTTTTAGTTTTAGCTACTAGAATTAGTTCAGTTGTTAAAAGTAATAATTTACCTATACTAATAGTCCAATTATTTTAAAAAATAGTACGTCAAAGTCTCAATTTAATTCTTACTCTCAAACACTGAGTAGCTGTAAATTTAGTTAAATTTTACCAATTTTATAGGATGTGGTAACAGAAAAATAGTTTATATCCAAAACCAAGAAAACAATAATGCTCAATGTATGTTCAGGATGTTCAGGTAATTCTACAATTAAGCTTATTTCTGAAACTGTTGTATTCTAGGTGTTAGAAAAAGAATGCCTGAAAACCTTAAGTTGTTAAATTTTCGGACACTTGTAGCACTTAATAGCAGGTAAATTAGGTCCTTCTTTTAAAGCCCATGTAGACTATCAGTGCGAGAAGCACTAAGGTACTCAGGAATTTGAATTCCAAATATTGTGGATATTTACCATTTTCTGCTTCAGGTCCTCATTTCTAAAACTGGAACAATGGAAGAGTCACTGAAGAAAAAACCTACCAGCCTACAGCTTGTGATAACTTCAAAAANAAAGTCTCAGATAAGAATTGCAAGAAAATTGATAGTGCAACCTGATGTTAAATGGGCTCCAATAATTCAGGATATTGGAGCAGCTGGTACAATAATGGCTGCATAATTATTATAATCAGCAATTCCCTTGGCACCCTGAAATCCTGAATTTTGGCATCTAGGCCTCCAAAATTAGCAGACACTTGTGTATAGGTTCTCAATACACAATTGAAGGAAAAGGTATTTCTTCCTTCCCTCAAAACAAGAGGTATATTATCACAACTCTTTGGAAACACCCTACAGTACAGATTAATTTGATAAAACAGAAAGAGAAAAAAACAGGCCACAGAAGAGAAGGCATGAGGATGCCCTGTTTCTTGTTCCTAATCTCATAGGGCAGGCCTGTGTATCTGCATAGGTTCTGCAACCATTAGGTTAAGAATTTTTTTAACTAGTATAGCTGTAAGTATGCAGTAGAAAACAACAGGAAGAAAAATAGAGAGAAAAAGAGAAGGAGCAAGAAAAAGCACATGGCCAATGGGATTATAATGTGAGAAGGGAAAAAAAGCTATTCAGTTGTTTTTCATTCGAGTACATAGGACTCTTTTTTGGGATTTATTATTCAGACACACCAAACTTCAGCTCTTAAACAAAAGAGTTGCAGAGCCCATTTTAAGTTCACCCTGCTGCCTACAAAAGGGAAGTCATGCCCCATAATCTCTGCTCTAACATGGAGGGAGAGCTGCCAGACATAAAAATGACTTGAAGATACAAAGCAATGGCAGGAGTCAATGCTATCCAGTAAAAAGAGAATCCAAAACTATTGAGTTTTTTTCTTTGCCGCTTCTTCTGGAAATGCTTGCAGCCCAGTGGATTTTCTCCTGCACACCTCAGAGAAAAGCCCACCAAGGCCAGGCCCTGCTCAGAGCACCAAGATGTCAGCAAAGGAGCAAACAGCACTGCTTTGTGTCTCCAAGGCATGGCAGCAGGAAAGGCAGCTGCTGCATACGCACTGCCGGGGGCCGGGAAGGCTGAGCTGACGGGGCAGGGCTGGAACTGGGGATCCAAGGTGCCATCTGCTGCTGGGTGTCATGGGCAGGAGAGCAACCACTAACCACCTGGCATGCCCAGCCTGCTCAGTAAACCTTGGGTGAGATCACTGATGGACACAGCCCTGTTCTGCTCATACAGGCACACCACCCAGCCAACTCACAACAAATGGTACGGGTCAGCCATTGCAGACAGGCTCAGCCATGAGGGAATTTTTTTTAGGAATCAGGGTGACTGCTAGGGTCCAACAGACCCTGGAGTGCATGAAACTACCAAATCCTTCAACTTTAGCTACTATTTCCCAAATTCTAGTCCTCAAGACCAAGACCAGCCAACCCAGTGCCAGGTAGAGGCTCATGTGTTGGTGTTTGCCTCCCACCTTCCTGAAGTTGTGTTTGATAGAGGTTTTCTAAGGCCTTTCCCCTTCACCAAGTTGGATTCATTCCAGTCCGGATGTGCCCGAAGGCAGTTCCAGGAGATTATGACACCACTGATAGCAGCCTGGGGGGGGTGGGAAGAAAGCAGGTAGCCCAAACAGGGGAGAATAACTCCAGCACTCTTTGGTTATAGGAGACACAGTCAACTAATCAAAGCCACAGCAATGTTTGGCTAGTAAAGATCATGTTTGCAGTAGAGGTGGGCAAAAGAAGAAAGGGACCATCTGCCTCCAGGGTTTCACCTTGACCTAGACTCTCCCTGCTGCCCAGACATCCTGCAGCAGTTTGCAAGCAGGGCTGAGCCCAAGGACTAGACAGATAACTGCAAGGAAGATCAGTGCTCCAGCCTTCTGCTGGAGGTTTTCAGAAGCAAATGAAATCTTCCCTCTCCAACATTTATGTCTTTTCCCAATCCATGTTTTAACTGCCCAGCAGCATACCTTCCAAATATTATTTCACAAATAGCATAACAGAGTCAATTATCTTGTTTATATTTCTCTTATGTTTTTAAACAGTTTTATTCTCAAAAAAAAGATACCCACCTCAAAAGCAGCATATAACTTTTTTTATGTAGGAAGAATTTACAGTTTGTACATGCCTGACTACTGCATGCAGCCCATTCTTTAAAGTTAGACAGGTTTGTTTTGGAGTTCTCCATTTTTTTTTCCCCCACAATGTATTTCTTCACAGAATTGCAAAATTTTAGTCAATGATCAGACAAAAAAAGCAAGTTGTTACTAACCCCTTTCTCATAAACAGGAAACAAATACACTTCCCCTAATTTTATAGCGTATTTATGGAAAGTGCTGTCCAACAACTTAAAGACATTTGTACCACCAGTCCTGTATCCTGTCTCTCTCTGTTGTACAGTATGAACAGCACAGATTGCTTTGTTTATTCTTGGGGAAACAGTCCAGCACACAAATGATCCCTACATTTCTCAGGACAGCTCTCTTCCTCCCTTTGAATGCATTTACACTGGACAGTGTAGAATCAGTGTGGGAGAAAACCAGAGACAAAGGAAAAATTTACCTCAATCATGAATGTAAGCCTTGGAGTTACAGAAAAAGGGCTAGGCCCTATTGAGATTAAGAGTAAAAAGAATTACATCGGACTCTAAATTCTTCTGGGCAACTTTGAACCAGAAAAGTTCACCAGCGGCTACAGAGAGATAAATGTACATATGGTACAACTTCAACTTGTGTTACCCAGGTCAATCAATGCTAGTGCTTGCCTTTACTCCAGAACGGGTTTGTAAGGAACAACCAGGTTTGCCTTCCCCACATCCTTCAGTGTGGGGAACCACTCACATTGCAGGAAAGTAAGAATTGTCACAACAATCCTTTACTTTAAGCTTCTCAAAACCCACAGCCAAGTGTGTTTTGAAGTACAGCCAAGACCAGAGGTGACCATTACACAGAGAAGAAGTTACCAGTACCATAATGTAGCAAAAGACCCTCATGGCTTTGGTTTCATGTGGTGGCCCAGCTCTATCACAGCCCACTAAACATAGCTCAATAGCACTCATTTGGAATAATCTGTGGAGTTTCAATAAATTGATTTGAAAAATTAATATTTTACAGTGTGTTTCATAGTACCTCAATACATGTTTATATTTCTGTACCCTTAAAAATGAACATTCCACTGATATTGTTAGCACACAGGCATGAAAACTAGAAAAAAAAATTGTAAAGGTCTAGTATTTCAATCTTTGGCAAAAATAGTCCAACTTGCAAGACACACTGTGACTAAAGGCTAATTACAGATACAGATCAACACACTGACATAGAATAAATTAGATCCTGAGCTTGTCAGTGTCGAAAAACATTCCCTAGTACAGAGTCACCATGTTTGTATAAAAAGATAATTTCCTTAGGAGGCAAGGAAAGGAGCCCTGGATACATCTTCTCATGGAGGCAAGTCAGCCTACTTTCTCATATCCATACAAATCCTTCTGGGCTGTGCTGTACCTTCCAGGTTTTTAGAGAAATAACAAAGCTGTAGTACTTTTGTCCTATTTACAGAAGTATCAGCAAGAAAAAAAGAAGCACATAAATTTTGATCCTGCTTTAAAATTATTGTCCCAAGTAAGTAAGTTTCTCATGCTTACCTACAAGTTATTTTCATCCATTTATCACAAAACTATTTTAGGGATAGACCCAGTATCTGGACATGGACCTAAACTATCAGGTACTTGCCAAGGACCTAAAAACATTTTACAGATGCTGTGGTAAATCATTTTTTGACATGCAGTTTAAAACCAAGGTACACTAACCTAAAAAAAGTCACAAAAAAGTAGGACAGGAGTTGGACATTTGCTTTGATAGAAAAAATGCTTCTTAAAAAACCCTCCTGACTAAGAGGATTTTTTGCTGCTTCACTATCACATAAAAGTCTTACATTTCCCATAAACATATTCGTGCTAAATACTCAGGATTATGGACAGCTGAAACACAGAACTACAAAGTTACCCCTCCTGCAAAGGCTGCAATACATCCACAGCCTTGCTTCTCATCAACACTCTAAGAACACAGGGAGAAAGGAGAATATTGAGCACATCCTTTTCTCAGCCACTAACAAGCTGTTCCCTCCCTCCCTGAAAGGGCTGCTTTAAACAGGGTCTATGAAAGGGCACAGTACCTGTGGCTGATGCTGCTGCTACAGTACACCCATGATAATCCCTTTTTGGGAAGGATCAAAGCCACCCTCCCTGCTGTGCTCCCCTTTTCTCCTTTCCAGGGGTTTGGCATTAAATGAGCCCCATTTCCCATTTCAGCACTGCCTACCTCAATTCCCACTGTAAGTCCAACAAGATCACCTAACCAAGTGATTCAGAGAAAAGCAATTAAAAATTGAAGGCTTCTTCCAAAATCAGAGAATTAATGCTTTGTGACCAGACCTCAATTTTCGTTTAAGTGATACAAGAACACCAAACAAGAGTTAAAGCTGTAACAAGTACTTAAACTAGTTTGGTAGAAGGTAACCATCCATACGTGTGACAGATCACTTGTACAGATTTCCAGAGAATCAAGGATTTACTTTTATCATGAAAGTGATAGTGCATACTTTGCTTAAACAGTCAATACCACAAAGCCATTGCCATGAATACATGGCAGTTGTGTTCATAAATTACACAGATGGTTTTAACGTGGTCTTCATTGCCAGGATGAGCTTTTAAAGTCCCTTAAAAATGTGTGCCTTGTCACTTATTCAAACACATAAGAAAATATAACCATCATGTAAGATCAACTAAAACTCTGGTCCCTAAAAGGAGCAGCAAGGTTCCTGTTGGCCACAGTTGGTCACAGTTATCTTACCTGCTACAGCATGAAGGAAAGAAGGCTGTTACTGGAAACAGGAATAACAAGAAAACACAGTCTTAACAGGATGCAAAGGAATACTTTAGAGATTAATGTAAAGATTTTGTTACTAGCTTCGTGTTTTCTGCCCTTCTTTTATTCTATGTTTACAACACTAGAGAAAAGACTCCTGTGCTATATTAGATTAAGGTACTGATTTGGGAATGATCATTCCCAAATTGTAGTTCCAGCTTCAATACTCACATACTGCAGCAGGAAAATTCAATTAACCTTCCTCTGTATTTGCTTACCTTCCTGTGTAATGGGGATAAGATCTCCAGAAAAGGGCTCTATAAAGCTTATTCTTTATAAAACTCCTAAGATGAAATAGAAATATGCCATATCAAATAAAATGTACACAAATAAAATGTGCATAAATAAGTCTCTTTATATTAGAGCTAGTTGGAAAAAACTACAACCAAACAATAATCCACCACAGAATGCTGCTTTATTGAAATCAAAATGCTACACACAATTCATACCCATTATGCTGACATTTAATATCAAAAGACTTCTTCTGACAGTTTTTGAAGTATGTGTGTGGGTTCATTTAGAAAACTAATAATAAAATATTTTTTTTTAAATAAAGCATTCCATAAAATGGCTTTTTTTTCCAATAACTTTATTTTTAAACCACAGATATGCACTACATACTTCGGAAATTTTATGTAAAAAAAATTTTAACTGTGCTTTAAAACACTATTCCTTTCTACGTTGACATTTCAATAAAGTTCTTTGTGATCTGAATATATCATATGTGAAAAACTCAATCCATAGTTTCAGTGTTAACAACAAAATTTTCAATTACATGCTGCCACACTTTCCTGTGACTCTTCTAAAGTGAGTTGGTATCCTTATATTTAATAAAAACTATTCTTAACAGGAATTATTTTTTTTATATACAAGCAATTACATATAAAATTTAATACACAGATCCATAAAGCAAATATCATGGTGAATTAAGCCCTATTCCTCAGGTTAGACACTTACTGGGGTTATTTTATTTTACTTTCTGAAAAGACTAAATAATCTGAATTCATAAAACATTGGAAGGCTCTTTCTGCCTTTGTAGAGCTTTAATTTTTGTTTTCATTAATTATGTATGGAAAACAACTACCATAGTAAGTTTTGCTGAATTCTTTTTTACCTACAGTTAATTTAATATACATTACAAATTGAACTGGAGGTTAAGAAGGACAGATACTGAGGCCTAAGAAGTCCTTAGCAACTTTATACTGAGTTATTACCTCAGACCTCTGCAACCCATAGTATCTTTTTACTGAAATAAGCATGATTATTGCGCCCTAAAGCACACTTTAAATGTCATAATATATTGGTTTGCATTAGAGTTCATCTACAGGGGATACATTAAGTTTAAAACAATATTTTTTTCCTGTCACTTAAGAAAAGTTTTAATCCTCTGTCCTGTGAGGTAGGTTAGAAATTCAGGTACATAGGTAGAAAGCAGAAGCCTTCAAATATCCTGACAAAACAACCTATGGGATTTAGGTTTTCACAATCATCTTTAAATGCCCAACCTCCAATTCCACACTGGCCTTAGTGATCCAACAATTATAAAGCAGCAACAGACTCAAGTTCTCACAAATCTTCAAACTATCCACCAAACTGAGCCCTCCCCTACCTTACAAGTATTTACATGTTTCTTTTAATTAACAAAGAAGGGAGGGGCTGTGGGAGAGGTGGTAAGGCAGTACCACAGGCATTATCCCTCAAACAATAGCTCCCTGACCAGAGGAATTGCTTGACAATCCATCAGGGTCCCTCAGGAAAGGATGGGTACCAAAGTTGCCCCTTCTACCATAGTCAAGCTCCCCAGAGTTCCACCACATGGCTTGATTACTCCTAACCACAGAAGACTTCCCCTCAAAATTTCAATGGTTTCCATTATGGTACAGAATGGAAAGGTTTTAGTTTGGTTTGGGTTTTTGGTTTTAATTTTAACTTCACAGTTTGAAGAATACATAAATTTATCAACATTATTTATAACAGAAAGAATTACATATTCCCAAGAACCAATCTGCTGCCTGCATGCATATAAACTTATCAGCATTCAAATCCTTTTCACTGAAAATCTAAATTAGAGCTGATTTGAATTAAATTTGCAAAATCACCTGTATACACCCATCTGTGTAAAGTTTAAGATTATATTTATTCTAAAAAGAAGCATTTTAAGCTATACAAAAATAAATTTTAAAGATTAAAAAGTTTAATCTTAAGCAAGAGTTTCTTTAGAGACAGAAGACATTACAACTATTTGAATAAAGTACACAAGGCTTTATTTTCTAATTATTTAAGATCAGTGATTCAGGGGATCAACATGCTCTCCAGGATAGAAACTCTGTGGCACAGTTGAAAAAAAAATATTTGCAGTCAGATGTGTTTGGATAGTGATTCAAAAGACCTCTGACATAAATTTGCCTTCTCATGACTTACGCAGACGCTGCACGTCAGGTTAACCAACAATCATCAACCACATCCATTACTTCAGTTCCTTGCAAATGAAGTCAAAATGCAGCTCAGATGAACTACAGTAATCCCTTAAGACAAAGTATTTAAGCCAATGTTTGGGTCCTACAAAAAGTCTAGCAAGACCTATTTTATAAACACCAAATTGTGTGTTTAATTAATATTGTTATTCTGTCATCTGTTCAATCAGATCAGAAGACCAAGAGGAAAATAAAGTTCCTCACTCTAGCCAGGAATTATGACTAGCTTGAAAGATTTAGGGAGATGAAACCACCAATACTAATGAATTAATCCATATCTTTCAAGGTAGTTTTTAATTCAATATTATATACAAGTCATGTATTAAACAAAAAAACCTAGAAGTTTTTGAAAGAAAGATACTGGAGGTCAAAAAATTTAATTTTCTTTTCCTTTAACAAGTTTAAAATAAGATCAATATTAAGAATTCTTGTTTATCATCAATAGGAAAATAATGGATGTTTAGGTCATAGCACAAAACATTTGGATATTTTAATCAATTTACTTCATTTGTGAAAGTTTGACAATATGGCAAAGCTTCCAGCTCTCTTGTAAGAGAAGAAGTATTCTCAGTTTTACTTAACTGGTGCTTCTGCAATTCACATCCTGGGAGCTGTACCTCAGCCTTTACCATAGAGTTTATGCACACTGTTTATGACAGAAATTGCATTCATGGCTTGGTGACTTGCAAACACAAGTGTCAGACTGCACTTTCACTAGGTGCTGCCAGAGATAAATGCCACGGTGGACGCCTTGGGATGAACCTGCAATGCTGCTGTCAAACCAATATACACAAGACCTGAGCTGAAGGAAGGAGGGAAAGGCCCCATGCATGCTGCTGATGGCCCAGCCTCCAAACAGCCTCACCATAGCAGCACAGCAGGGATCAGCTTTAGGAAACATCAGGTCCAAGAAAAAAAAACAATCCCAACCAGTGACCTTATGTGGAACTCTTCCGAATGCTTTAGCATCTCCGCTACAGCGTTCACATTTACCTTTACAGTAAAGCTGAAGCTGTTTAATACTTTTTCTGCTTGGCTGACCTTTCATTCCCCCATCCTTTCTAAGGCTTCTGGCCTTCTTTCACCATTTCTGCACATCATTTGTAGCAATGAAGGTTTAACTGATGCAGTCTTAAGTCTTAAGTCAGTATATTTACTGATTTATTTTTCTCTGTGGTGCAACATCCTTGTGTCATTTTTGTTTTGTTTGAATTTAAATTTACTTTTATATAAAACATCTCTACTCACACAATCAAATGTCACCAGGATGATATGCTCTCCAGAATCACACTTCAATTGCTTTCAGCCTTCAAGGATACAGATTTCAGTTTACTACTACTACTACTAGAGCACCTAACTTATGATCACATGAAAATGCATTTTTGTTCAGCTGCTTCAACTTTGGCTATCAGCTGTTTCAGTGTCAAGTATATAAGCAACACCCATGTTCCATCATGTTCAAGGAAATTATTCCAACTAGGGGATGTAGTAGTTTATTAAACAAATCATTTTCCAGGATATGTGTACTTATGTTTCTTTTTTTAGGTACGTTATGTTCTTTTCTGCTCAGTTTTTTGAGAAGTATAACCGTTCTACAAATGCAGTCTCCCAGTCCAAAGTGAAAACAATGCTTATGTCAGTAGCAAGCCCCTCTGTGCCATGCTTCACCCTGCTCATTTCAGGCAAATTGTGTGCATTTCGGAGACTCCTCTGAAGATATATTCATTTGCCTTTCTTCAGATTGTTTCTTTATGCTAGATGCTACGTATGTTTTGCATTTGAAAGTTAAATAATGCCATTATCTCAGAATTTATTCTTGTTGTCAAAACTCTAAAATAATCTTGCTGTATTTTTTCCCAAAAAAAAAAACTTGTACTTTCATTTTTTACAGAATGGTTCTCAGATAGAATCAAGAACAGGTATCACTAAATCCTTTGCAATCCCATTTTTAAGTCAGCTGATAAAATTAGGCAGGCCTTTGAGCTTCTATATAAAGTTAATAGCATCATTATTTTGAGGCTACATTGCTCATATTTTTGTAATAAACTGACACCTGATTTATTTTTTTCTTTTCCTAATCGCACACTAGCAAGCAATTATTTGCTTAACAAAACACAAATAAGCACATCTTCCCTTTCAGTAATTCTACTTGTCTCTACAAAGCAGCATACAGCAGAAAGCACTAAGGGATAAAGAAGCAAAAATGAAGTTTAAAAAATTACTTCTTTTAAATTAAACTTCATTACTAATCTGTTTTATAAATAGAGTCCTCCATTTTTTCAGTACATTACTATTACCATGAAATTTTTAATACAGAAAGCAGCACGAAGAAGTAGACATGCTCAAAATGTTCTAATAACAATGCATATGGTCAGGAGCACTGCTTACACTATTACAGTTTTCCCAACAAACACCCATTCCTTGCTATCCTCTCCTTGGAGGGGATCAGGCAGATATGAACACATCTTTTAGATCTCTCTCTCTCTGCCTCCTGTGGTAATGGAGAAGCTAAAAGAGGAATGGAACACACGGCTGCCTGTACCATGGACTCCTGAAGATGCTCACAGCAAACTGCTAGCATGGGATTTATTGTTTCTCTTGACATTCTTCCTACCCACACTTTTCTGTACCACTGTATGGCCAAAGGACAATGGCAGGTCCAACACTCTAGTTTCTGAGTTACTCATCTGTGCAGCAAAACCTTGCCCTACTAAGGAAGTCAAAAGTTAACAGATACCACTGAATATGCATTTGGCACATTCACGGCAGAAGTTTTATGAGATCAAAGCATGCTAAACAGCTGAGATTTGATGCCTGTTTCAAACACTCACTTCAATGATTGAGTATAGCATCAGTTAAATATATACAAAATGCTTGTTATATCAACATTAAAAATGAGACCAGAGGTTTTGGTCAACAGGAGCTGTGAGCTGCCCAGAACAACCAACCTCAGTTCACAGAGGAGAGACAAGAGCAGCCAGTCTCTTGGATTCCAACCTATCCCATCTTCGATTTGCTAAAAGCTTTTATCCTAAGAAGGAAGGAGTGAGTTATCCATTTTTTCCTTTTTAAATGACAGGATGTCAACATAGATAAGTGACAGCACAATAATCAGGCCAAGAAAGGTTTTTCCCCTTAATATTTTTTGTGATTTTTTTTTAACTGTCTACAGAATAAATAAGAAAGAAATGACCGACAGCCAACAGCAGGAGTGCAAAAAAAAACAGGGAAAAAAGCATTGATAAAAGCAGCACCACAGATGTAAGGATTTTGAAGCCACAAGTACTTAGAAGATTTACTGAGACAGAGCCCAGTCATCTATGCTTGACTAAGAATTTCATCAGTGAAACACATGTTTGGGAGGTAGAAGCATCCTGCCATTCAAAGCACCTTCACAGAAGTCAAGTGGAAACTTTTAGTTTGAGAGCTGTTTTTCCTTGGAACAACAAAGCATCCTTGAGAGACAATTCTGAGATTCTGGTGTTTTAGCTTTACTACCACACAAATCCCTGATAATACAATGATTTCACTCAGCATTTCACCATACATAAAAAAATTAAATTTATGGTACAGACAGTCAGGAAGTCAAACATTGAGATTAAAAGCACATAAAAGACCTAAGAAAGGGATCAGCAGGTAATGATTTAACCGTTGAACAGAAAATAACAAAAATAACTTCTTTGTTCACCTGTGTGCTGACCTCAGGAAATGCACCGCATGTGAGGTAGAAGAGGAAAAAAACTTAATGATAAATTTCAAAATTCTATGGAACACTGCTTTCAATAAATACACAACATCGTTTCCTGAGCTAGAAACAAAACTCCCCCAGAGATTAATAGAATAGTGATTTAATAGCACAATTGAGCAAACCATAAAGTACACACTAGCACACAGGCCTTACGTTCCCTTTATCTTCCTTTCACAAGAAGAGAGTATAAAAAGAAGAGTACTAATAATACTACTGCATGATCAGTGCTGAAAGTTAACAGCATGAATATTCTTTCCTTTATTTCAACAGGATTTGTACTAACATATCCCAAACAGCAGCTGAATTAACATTACCTGAATTAATTTTGTATTACTCAGTTTTCTTTTAAATTATTTGAACAATATAATGGAGAAAAAGCTGACATGTAGCTGCTTTTTGACATCTTTAATTGCTCAGGGGTCACACATTCAGAGATACTGAATGGGAACTGATGAAAGTTAACAGGTTTTCTTCAAGAATTCCGTCTCTTTCATCAGACAAATTGTAAGGAAGTGGCCATTCCCCTCTTCTCAGAGTTGAATGAAGAGTCACTGGTAGCATTTGGTGCAGTGGGGGAAAAAACAGCATCATCTGTGGGTATGGAGCAAAAGAGATCCCTCTCCACTCTGCTGCTCCCTTTTAGGGTTTTTGTGGTAGTAGTAGTAGATAGTAGTGGTTTTGGAAGTTTTAACCAAGAAAAACAACAAAAACCCAAAACAACTACCACTAATAAACAACCTTAGGGAAAGATTCTTTAGGTAACTACTTAACTGTTGATGTAATATCAGAAGCAACTGAAAAAATCAGCATTTTAAATTAACACTCATTAAACTTTTAAATTATTTTTCTGGTTTTTAAGCATAGGGGAACTTTTTTACTTAATCTTCATAAGTGAATAAAAATTATTAACACAATAATTAATCATTGTTTCATGGAAGGAAATTGTAATTTAAACATCTTCTGGTTATTAGTACAAGATCAAAGAATTATTCCTTTATTGTTTCCTCCAAAACAACAAGCATACCAAGGCTAATGCATCATTATCTTCAGTTCTTCTGAGCCATGACATAACAAAAGTTAAGACTTCATTATGTCTTCCTTTGTTTTACCATTAGATGAGAAACTAAATATTATGAAGAGCTATTTCCACTACACAATTTGCTAAAGCAGGAGGAAGGAGACACACAGATTTGGGATGCATTTTACAAGTTTTGCTTTTTATGAAAGAAAAAAAGCTTCCCTGCTTTAAATAGAGCTTTCCAGAATTCTGTTCCAATAGTTGAAGTTAGAGTTTCAACACAAAACCAAAATACACTGCAAAGTAAACTCTGAGAGATTTATCTTCACAAGAACATATTACTTTAGAAGAAATACTAAGCGGTCCTCTAACTAGCAGTACTCAGAGACTTAAAAATATTAAATGCCCATAATATCACTTTTTAGAAACATCTCAATACAGAGATTATGCAAAGGCAAAAAATGCCAAATTTTACCCTTTTCAAAAAAACTGTTCAAATAGGAGGATTTTTTGTATAATTTTCAAGATCTAAAACCAAAGATCAAGGCAAAAGAAACAATCAGACCTAAATGGAATAAAAGTTTTCTGGAAGAGATCTTTTTTCTTTGCATTTTATTTTGAGGTAATGATAACAGCTGTTCTAGAAGATTAACTAATTCCTGTGCCATGAGGACATAATCACAAAGTAAGTGGTCTGTGATAGAGATACTGGAGGCACTAAGAGAACGTGCCCAATAGTGATGCTAACTGATGCAATGCAACTGAACTATATTTTAAACAAAACCACCATGTTACCAAGGCAATCATACAATTCCTGTATAGACAAATTAATCATCGTATAATTTGGGTTGGAAGGGTCATATATTGGGCTTTAAAGGTCATATATTCTAGCCCTCTGCAATTGAACAGGTACATTTTCAACTAGATTGGATATCAGGTTACTCAGAGCCCATCTGACCTGACCTTGAGTATTTCCAGGAATGTGGCATCTTATCACCTCTCCAGGAAACCTGGTCCAGTGTTTCATCACCCTCACTGTAAAAAAAATCCTTCTTAAGTCTAGTCTGCATCTAACCGCTTAAAACCATTACCTTTCTACTTCACAACAGCAGCCAATTAGTCCATTTATCTGTGAAACATCAAGAATCGTCCTTTGAAGTGTAACAGCATTTACCAAATTTAAGGTCAGAAGATGATACATCTAAACACAAAGACTTTATTTTTTTTTCTGATCTTCTGTATGTTGCAAATTTCACTTCAATCATTTAATCTACTGTATTTTGACCTGCTAGTGCTAGGTAGCCAGAGAAGGCTTGTTAGAAGAACCTCCACCGATTCTGGTAACTTGTCTCTTCTGAGGCTAAAATCTAGACCTTGCTCTTAGTCAACCTGCATCTAATCACAGCATTAGAGAGGAAAATGCTTTAATACATGGCTTTTGTTTTCGCAATCTCTCTGCCATTATTGTGCTAATTTCTAATTTTTTATTTTGTTAGCAANACATATATATACACAGACAGGTACACATATATTTCCATATATATATATGCACATTCTCATACATACATATATATATAATAAATATACAAATATCACAATCTTTTTTTTCTACAGCACCACCTAGGGGACAAGGACCCTTTCAAAGTCCAAGTGTTTCAGACTGATTCCCAGCCTTATGACTGGGGTATATCTGATTTCCTTGGTTTTAAAAACTGCCTGCTTCAGCTGTGAAACTCCTTTGATTTCACCATCACAGCTGTTTACTGTTTTGATAAAATGTGTAGACAGCATAATTGTCAATGATTTCATCTTTGTTCCTAGATCATTAACAAAAATCATTTCAGGCTCTGAAGAGACAGAGGCTTGTTTCTGAAGAGCCACTTTTGAGATGGCATCCTTTTCTTAATCTATTTAGCATATGCTTTATTGGTAATGTAGTTAGTGCAGTAAAGTGATGAGCACATTCCCAACTTCCATTCTTTGCTTCTGGGACTTCTTACTCATTTTATATTAGGATTCACCAGAAATAACACATAACCTGTCCTGGAAGCAAGGAACAAAAGCTGTTCTGCCTCTATCCAGCAAGCACCAACAGACTACAAAAGCCTTGCTGCTTCTGCTGCCTTCCAGCCCATACACATAAGGCCCCTCCCCTCAAGGAATAACCTTCAACATTGTGGGCAGTTACAGAAGACTGATCTTGCATCATCTTCCTCCAGCAGGTGATTGGGTCCTCATACTCCTCACATGTTCTCCCTCTGTGTGACCTTCCTTCCTTTCTTGGCTGCACAGCCTGGGCTGACTTCCCAGCACCAGTCCCAGCCAGATCCTTTTAAGCCCTTACCAGGACAGTCAAGAATCTCCAAGGCGACTGGGCCACCTAAAGCTTTAGTATGTCTGAAGGAGTCCAGGGAAGAAATGCTCTCCAACCCACAGAGAAAGGCCAGCAATCAGAAAGCTCCCTTGTGTTTTTATTCTTCTTCCAGTCCACATTCATTCAGTGCAGGCAAAATTGAGGTTTTTTTATCCCTCCCTTTCCCAAATCACTTAGCACTAGTGGGTATACAGCCTTCTGCACACTGTTTCACTTTTCACTGTATTGTGGCAGAAATATTAGAGCATCCAGACATTTTTTAACTGCCACTTAACAAGCAAGATAAAACTTTGCTTAGACAGGAATTCCTGAATTCTGACCTGCACTTTAGGTGCTCATTTATTCTGTTGCATGGTCTCTCTCTAGAGAGTAAAAGCAGTAGAATAAAGAGAATTATTGAAAGGAACAATAAAATTAAAATACATTGGAAGAGGAGGTAGTAGGGGTCTGCATCCTCCCACAGCTGAAAGCTAAGCCCCTTGACTGACCAACTTTGCAATAGTGGGCCTGAGGTACTCTACAAAAGCACAGGGTAGATTGATTGAATAGATCAAATTTCACTTCACTTCCAATATAAATGTAAAAAACAAAGAAGAATTAACTCCTGAAAAATGAGCAGCTTTTAGAAAATGGCAGATACATTTTACTTTGGGTCAGCTTTAATTTCTAAACAAGCCAGGACACAACTGGCTGGCAAAACACATTAACAACTGCCATGCTATATACAGATAAAAGCCACTACTTTAGACAGTGCAGCAGCCCTCATAATATACCACAGTTACATCAATCCCAGACAGAGATTAAAATGTCAGTCTCAATTAAACTAACCTCATTTATTTTCATGTTTCCTCAATAAACATGCCTTTTCCTTTCTCTACAAAATTTCAGAATAAGTTGTAAATTTCATTTATTCCAAGAGGTATTTCAGACCAAGAAAGTTCATTAAATTTACATTAGACCATAAACAAAATTGGAAGCACTAAAAAAAAACAAGCAAAACCTGCAAATACCCCCTTTGCCTTCTAAGCACCACATGAAACATCTCCTAAATGTATCTTTATAGATCATCCATAAATGGAAAGTACCACCTTAAAATTACTTCTTTGAACACTAAATATCATCATAATTTCAAACAAACAAAAGAAAGCCATACAACCACTTTTGGAAGTAGTTCTAGATGTTGGTCATAGTCTCAGTTGGAGGCTTAGATTTCAATCAGTATTTTCAAGTTTTCCCATGAATATCTGAAACCAGTATTTTTATTATTTCACAGGAAGCTAATTAATAACATAAAAGCATAAACAAAAAAAATTATTTATTTTTTCTAATAGAAAATAAACCCACCCATCTTCTCAATTTGCTATATTTTACTTCTCAAAAATTACTTTCATCATTCCTATTCATGGTATATATTTTAAAGGAAATCTGAAGGAGTTTGAAACTGAGCAATTTTTCAAGGAAAAACACTGGAAATTTAGAGCAAGGTACACTAACTGTTCAAGATGCATACAAGTAAAGATTACTATACAGTGATGTAACCTTTACTTATGCTTTCAGTAGAATAAAGAAAGAGTCTACCATAGCCAAGGAGGAAAAACTGTGGTACTCATGTAATGTAAAAATATTTTTTAGAAAAAACAACTATCAATACTAATATACAGTAACTAAACAATAGAGATGTGTATAAGGAGGGAAATGCTGAAGCAAAATCGCCAACTCTTTTCTAACATGTCAGCAAATGATACCGCATATGTGAGGAGAGTTTAATCTAGTTCTAAGGAGGGCAGCATACATAAATTGGAGAGAAGTATCCCATTGTGTTTACAATATCACACCTGTGAATTACAGTTTTACACCAGCACTTTTTACAGACATGTAAAAAGTTCATAGCATTTCAAAATGTTTAGCAAAATCTTATATTGGTGAAGCAGAATTATGGAAACCATCATAAAAAATACATAAGCTAGGTACTTCACAGCATGCAAAAAGGTGTGACAAATTCTCATGTCATAGACAAAAGCTTTGGCAGGAAAACTAAAAACCCACATTTTGCATTAGGTAGGTATTTCAGGGGAAGAGAACCGAGCAGCGTACATGAAATGGTCTCCTTATGGAAGTCACTATTATGGGTGTCAGCACTGCAACAAAAACCCACGCTTCTGTGAGAACCACCACAGAGATGGCAACTTTGAAGTTATACTTCCAAAACCAACTCTTCGTTCATTTGTAACAAGATATTTGTTGACCTTCATAGAGAGAAGCCTTAAGCTTGACCTAGCAACAAAATTTCAGTTTAGAAAACTGCTTCATGCCTGCAGTTTAAAGGCATCCTCACCTTTCCTGACCGGCATATGTGAGAGGTTTACATGTCCTGTGTGTGGCCTCAGGATCCTATGCTTCAGGAGGAAGTGTGATCATCCTTGTAGGCTTGAAAGGTTCAACTGCACCAGAAAGCTTTGTGCTTCAACCATTCCCACAACAGCAGCTTTCCTCCTGCATGCTACCATTCCATCTCCTCAACATCCATGGGTATCACTAGACTAGCATAGTTATAATTATAGTAATATTTAGTACAGTTTGGAAACTAGAATGAGGTCCTACTATGGTTCCATATCTATGTCATATTTCACCAAAAAACCTTATTGCAATGATTACAGTATCAGTAATATCACAAGTACATATCCAAATGGGCTATTAAAACTTAACATTTGACAGTATCTGTTGATATACCACCTGCAGAACAAGTACATTGCTCAGATTACATCTTCTTTCCTACTTGCTCCAACGCAAAATAGGTTCTGCTAGTAATAAAAACATACATTGTTTAAACCACCTATGCAACACAAAACAATTTAAGACAATAAATCTTTAGTTCACCTGGTGCAGGTTTGCGTTTTTCCAAATGGTGATTATTTAAAAAGAATTTTAAGAAATGGGAAAATTCAAGAGAAAATGTTCATGACAGAAAATTCAGACCATATTAAAGTGGGTGTGTCCTCAAAAAATTGAATGTTCGTATTCAGGCTGCCCTAGGCTCAAAATAAACTGAACTTGAATCTAGGTATTCTTACCTTGCAGTCCATCATGCTTTCAGAGTTCAAAACAGTAAAGTAAAAATATGATTTTAGAAAAGCTAAACACTTCTGTCAAACTAGGTAAAATAATGCTAAGGACAAAAACACAACAAACAGACCACAAACACCACAGCATTCTATTTCATGTTTTACATGAATGCCACAAACTTGAAAGATGTAAGCAGTTGCAACTGCACTAACAATGCTAATATACCTGCAGAGTAACAGTTACTAGGTTTTCCTCAGAAGGTTTTTTTTTTATGACTATCAAGAAAAGAATCTAAGTCCAACATACTAAACTTAATTGGGCCCTCTTTCTATAAAGGTGAATTAATTAATTTCTTTTGGCTCTTACAGAGGAGAATTCAGTGCACATTTTTCTCAAGCATGTTTCCAGGAGAGGACTAGGCAAAATGTTTATATCAATTCCAGCATCATTAATCTCAATTAAGCATCTGATGACCAAAATTATATTCAACTTATTTCTTACAGATCAACAATGGCACCCCAGAAAAGGCTATTCAGTCTCCAAAGTGACAAATTGGGAGCATTATGGGCTTTCTGTGATTATTTTGTGACTCTCATACCATGGATTAGATCTCTATTCGGCTGTTATCTCTATAGAGAGCAGCATACTAAACATAATATGCATTTGCAGGCATCTTCAGCTTTAATGCAAATCAAAAACAGGAGTTCAGAAGAGGCACAGCAGTTGTTACAACTTCCATTTTGACAGTAGGTAATCCAAGACAAGATCCTGCAAAAATCTGAGAACATAAACAATTACAGCACCTAAAGAGCACTTTTGGCAAGACCAGAGTTTTTCTAGACTCAATGTACAAAGCATCTCAAAGAGACCAAAAATTAGGTGAAGACAAAGGAAAAAACAGCAGAGATTTTAGTATAATGCTTTCTTCATTAGTTGCTTCCCACTATAGAAGACAACAGAGACTTCAAGTGGATGAATGAAGTTTTCCAGCTCTTCAGTCTTCTCAGACAAGTATCCTCTGCCTCCTGTTACCTCAGGGAAATGCTAACAGTGCTTTGCAGTCATGCAAATTCATGCATCTGTAGGAAGCAATGAATCTACAGTGAAGCCTAACAGTGAAGCTTATAACTCCAAAATTGAACTTAAACTTGAACTTAAACTTGAAAGCTGTTTAAGTTTATATTTCAACTCTTTGTTTCACCCATGAAAGTTTCCACTTGTTGCTTTAAATAGTAGATGGAACATTTTTGTTTACTTCCACCCAAGAACAAAATTCCCTGAGATATCAAGGCAATGAATATATGTACATGAGAGAATGGAACAGCTTCTGTGGCCAAATTAGTCAAGTATTTTGTATGTGGAATTAAGTATACCAAGAAGAGCTTTCTGATGTTAATTTTTTGCCTAGTGATAGAAAGTTATTATTGAATGCAAGTTTTGTGTTCTTGCAAACATTTACATAAAAAGAATAAGAAAATTATCTAAGAAATGCAATTACTGTAGCTATACTAACCTCTAAGTATGCATAGATACCCAGATAATTTAGCCTTGACTCATTTATCATTTTAAATGTAATTATATAGGACTCGGCTAACATAGCTCTTTTCTTCTCACTCCCACTTGCTCATCACTGCAAGTTATCTAGTCCTATGAGCAAAAAAACCCAAAAAACTCTCACATAACTGTACATGATGACAAGAAGGGAATTTTGAGCTTCTAAAGACATATTACATCTATGAACATGTAATTAAAACTGAAGAGCATTCATCATTTATGGGAGGTCCTGCCAGACTCCTGCAATATGAACAAGAAATAAGGGAACTGTGCTTGCACGTGTATATAGTCATTACTCCTGAAAGAAGGTGCCAGTAAAGCACTTCCAACAGTATAACCTCTACCGTAACTATGCATGCAGGGGTTTGCATTGTTGGTTTGGGATTTTTAATATATTTTTTGCTGCAAATTTTGTAAACAAATAATTTGCTATATGACTTGCAGTGACTTAACTTTTAATCCTTTCACAGTTTGGAGTTTTTTTTAGATAAACACACAAGAAAGTCAGAAATATAACATCTTTTGTCTTTTAAATGAAACTGCAAAGCCAACAGATTCAATTTTGCAATCAATTTGCCTCAACCCAAACTACTTTTTTTCAAGATTTTTTTAATGGGAAAACAGAGACCAAGCTGAATCATCTTCTGTCAAGTGCATATGTCACACTCAACCAGCAGGGAAAATACATGTAAATAAAGACTTATATCTGAAAGAAAAGCCATGCACAGAGTTTACAGTTATCTGTCAGGCCAAAGAGAATCCTCAGAGGCAGCACAAAATTGAGCCCATGGGTTCAAGCATTCATTTCTGCCTTCCCAAGGACACAGCTGAGACTTTANGTCTAGTCTGCATCTAACCCCTTAAAACCATTACCCTTCTACTTCACAACAGCAGCCAATTAGTCCATTTATCTGTGAAACATCAAGAATTGTCCTTTGAAGTGTAACAGCATTTACCAAATTTAAGGTCAGAAGATGATACATCTAAACACAAAGATTTTATTTTTTTTTTCTGATCTTCTGTATGTTGCAAATTTCACTTCAATCATTTAATCTACTGTATTTTGACCTGCTAGTGCTAGGTAGCCAGAGAAGGCTTGTTAGAAGAACCTCCACCGATTCTGGTAACTTGTCTCTTCTGAGGCTAAAATCTAGACCTTGCTCTTAGTCAACCTGCATCTAATCACAGCATTAGAGAGGAAAATGCTTTAATACATGGCTTTTGTTTTCGCAATCCCTCTGCCATTATTGTGTTAATTTCTAATTTTTTATTTTGTNCCTCCAAAGGCTTTGAATGATGAACAGGAACAAGGCACACACAGAGACTGTCAGCCCCAGCTGAGCTCCTGTCCTTGCTTCACAGACAGCCCAGCTATCCTGAGGTATCCCCAGGATTTCTGCATTTTACAGCTTTCAGGCAAAGCAGTGGTTCCTTGAAAAGCCCAAGACACAGCATGGCTCTTGGAAGGCTGCTCAGAGAGCAGCCACAGGGCAGCCATCCCCCACATCACTCACATGCAGTTCTCACCTTTGTGACACACAGACACTGGAGCTTCCTGTGAATCTATACCATGTGATATGAAATACATGGAGGAAGAAAACATCGGACCTACAATTATGACAGAAAGAGGGATGCTTGCTAAGAAACAAAGAGGGATGTGACAGCAAGGCTGCAGCTCTTGCTCAGGTACATTACTAACTGGTTACAAAAAAGCACAACCATGATCTACAAGCAATGCAAACCAGAGAAGTCATATGTTTGAGGAAGTCTCTGGATAAAGGAGAAATATTAAAAACTCCTCAGAACAAGGCACCTGACGCTACTAGTATGGCAAATGAATGATCTATCCTAAACTAATGATTTCCCCTTCTTACCCAATGATGCATTTTATCAATGTGCAGCATTGAGCTAGACTGCTTCTAGGCATTCCTGGTCCAAAGACTTCTCCTGAGAACACATTTTTTGCCTGATCAATTCATATCTTGACCTCCAAAGATGTCTCATCAGTCCGTGTGATAAAGAGCCAATCTACCCAATCCAAAGAAATTTTTTCACTTTACTTCCTGAGAAATCAGAAACATTTATCTTTTCTGTTTCCTTTTCAGTATTCAACCTGACTGCTTTCTACAGTTAAGAGTAATTCCATAGCAGAAACTCTTCCATTCACCCCAAAAGGGGATTAGGACTTGGAAACACTTTCAAAATAAACAGTTTCCTTACTGTGTTTCAGCAATGATTATTTAATCCATGGAGTCAAAATGACTCAGAGGAATTTTACTTGTCATTGTACAATTTTCAGCATGATCTACAGCGTGACCAGGCAGCAATGACCTGTATTAATCATGGACCAAAGTATATTCTAGGTAAAATTAATGTACTATGACGGCCTGGAAATTGCTGTCCATGTCCTCACCCCTTCTGCTGGCTTGCAGACTACTGTGCTTCTGGTGGAGAAGTGGTCTGCACCTGTTTTTCACAAAGCAGACTCAAACAGACTAAAAAAAAAAAAAAA